>OU696483.1:1200000-1800000 GCA_916048165.1 Spilarctia lutea
GAAGGTTTTCGCCTACAATGGCAAGACAAGTTGGTGTACGGTTAGCTTCAAGTTTTCCTTCGCTTTGCAGTACTGTTATCATACAGAGCTAGTTTCCTATATACTGGGTGGAATTCTAATCTAAGCATTTATAGGGACAGAAAGACAGTGGTGATAATAAAACCTTTTATACCAAATGTTAATAACAATATATTATTTTTGTTTCATTGGTAGTTTTATGGCCGTTTTCACCAACATCCCCTTAATTTAAGGTATCACTTAGGGAGCGATCAAGTATTACATAACGCAACTTTTGAAGATTTTTGAATGCCCACACCCGCCCTGTAACGCATCGTAACGTTTTACGAGACCCCCCCCCTCTCCCCCAAATTGCGTTACGTAATACTTGAACGCTCCCTTATATGTTCTATAAACTTTTCTTTATTTTTTAGTTTTTCTTTAGCCGTTTTCCAAATTTCATTGGCATTTTTTTGACACAGTTGCGCTGTCAAGTTAGCATGAGAGCCTTTATAGGCCGAGAACAGCTGATGATAAAAATCTCCCAATCTAGGGATTCCCCGTGAAATATAAACGAAAAAGTTTGCCAACTTGCGAGAACAAATTACAAATGACGACCAGACTAATACAATCGAGGTATTTCCCGTAAAACGTAAACGAAAAGGGTTGCCAATTTGGGAGTTTTAATTCCCTAATTTTTTATTTAAAAAAAGAAACAGTGTTACGTAACGTGTTATTAGAAAGACCCCCTCCCGCCCCTGTAACGCATCGTAACGTTTTACGAAACCCCCCGCTCCCCCCAAATTGCGTTACGTAATACTTGAACGCTCCCTTAAGGAGAGTTAGGTAATCCTTAGCAATATTTTCGTTTTCACCAAAGCAATTAGGGGCTTAATATAGTGGTTAGGCGTCACCTAAAATTTAGGGGCTATAATGTTGCCCACCTAACCAACCCCTTACGAGGTGATAAAGAGAGCTGACACAAGTTTTTCTTAAAAATATGGAGTAGTCGTGAGATGTTTCCAATACTGTTGAGACTTATGAGACTTAACAAATAATCATAGTTTAGCTTTATTTACAAAATATGGCTATAAAGATTTTGTTACAAGGTATAGGTTAACCAAAGAGTGTTATTTTTTAGTACCTAAATAAAATTTAACATATATTGCAATATCCTGATAAAAGATATCTATATATATAAAAATGTTAAATTGGTTTGTGTACGCTTCAAAAACTCAAAAAGTTCTGCACCAATCATGCTGAAATTTTAAAATGATATATAATCCGCATCAAGGATTGTTTTTATCTAATTTTTGCATCAGTCACATATCCGCGACCGCGAAAAAACACGAAAAAACCGGCATAAACGCGGGCGGAGCCGCGGGCAACAGCTAGTAATAAATGAATACTAATAATATTTTCGCTTTATTTTGTAAAATTTTGTATGTTTAATTAATGTTTTACTAAGTGGTTATGTCATATGTGTATAGTCGTTCCAATAGTTTATTTAACTTTTGACAGCTCTAATACTTAATCAAATAGTGATACCCTGACCCGTTACCTATTCGATTTCTTTCATCGATCGATTTTATGCATTAAGAAGTTTTAATCGATTTAACAAACTCATTATTTTATAGATAATTTCGTACTTCATATTTCTATGTGTTTCAATGTGCGACCTCCTTTGTCAAAATAAAGAAGAAATGGATTAAAAGAATGTTGTTCAAATATGACGGTTCTATGTCATGAATAAATATATAAAAGGAACTGAATTTTCAAAATGTATTATTGTATTGTGTTGTAATTCAGTGGTTAATATTGTATTTGTTAAACTATTGATGATCTTTATTAAATCTCTCTATGTCTATTTTAAAATAATCTACAGTATTTCAATGAGTAACCTTCAATATAGTTGAGTATTTATATTCCTCCGTATTGATTTATTTGTGAATTCTCACGTTTGGTTGAGTTGAGCGTATCGTTCCTGCCTTCGTTACTGTCAAAATGCCAAAAAAGAAAGTACTCAAAGGACAAACAAGAGAGTTTGTCGTGCGACTTCGTGAATACTTTGAAAAGGAAAGCCGTAATGGTGGGCCTCTTATACCAGTGACTCAATTTAGAGACCGTGTTGCAGCAGCATTAGGTATTAGTGCTCCAACAGTGGCAAAAATAACAAAAGAAGGCTACGGCAGCAGTGGCATGGAACAGAATAAGCTATCTACACCTAAGAAAAAACGTCCGCCTAGTAAAGTTACAGCCGTTGACAATTTTGACGCTGATGCTATTCGTCGTCATATATACGACTATTACCAAAGAAAAGAGATTCCAACATTAAAAAAACTAACACAATCTCTTCGAAATAGTGGTTTGTTCCGTGGTCAAAAATCTTCTCTGACAAAGGTATTGAAAGACATTGGAATGTTATTCCAAAAATGTGACAAACGAAAAATTTTAATGGAACGCAATGATATTGCTTTGTATAGATGCGATTTTTTAAGACAAGCAAAAAAAATAGAAGATTGGTCGAATGTTGTTTTCACAGATGAAACTTGGCTCAATGCGAATCATACGCTGTCAAAAACTTGGACTGACAACACCGTTGGCTCCACTTCTACAGTACCAATGGGAAAAGGCGAACGACTGATTATTTTTCATGCAGGAACAGTAAAAGGATTTGTGCCAGGCGCTCTATTAGCTTTTAAATCCCAGAAAACAGGAGATTATCATGAGGAGATGAATTCGAACGTGTATGAAAAGTGGTTCAGAGAAATGCTTACATCACTCGAAGAGCCATCAATAATATTTATTGATAATGCACCTTATCACTCTCGTCAAATTAATAAAATACCAACACAGGCCAACAAAAAACATGAAATTATAAACTGGCTCCGTGACAATGGCGAAGAGGTGAATGAGTCCCTACTAAAAGTAGAGTTAGTAAAGATATTAAAAACAAAGAAGCTGCCAAAACGATACGTCATAGATGAAATGGCAGCAGAGCATGGGCATACCGTCCTCAGAATTCCCCCATATCACTGCCAATATAATGCAATTGAAATGATCTGGGCACAAGTTAAAGGATATGCTGCGAGGAACAATACAACTCCTCCTTTCACCGCAAGAAAAATGCTGAATTTACTGAAAAATGCGTGTGAAAAAGTAACTCCAGAAAACTGGGCGAATGTTGTAGAAAAAACAAAGAAGGTGATAATGTCGGATTGGGATCGGGATGTTGCATTCGACAATTTATCTATCCAAGAAATGATAATCAATATTACTGAGAACTCAAGTGATGATGATTCCTGGTCATACGAAGAAGACGATTCTTTATAATTAAAATTAGTATTACAGTACCTCTTTTGGTTATTTTATTTTTAATCCGTAAATTACTACGAATTTCAACATTTTGTACCTGTTCATTACAAGTAGGTACCGCAGGTGAACCAACTATAGTAAGTCTAAACAATTATTTTAGATTCATTAATTTGCGGCGAATACATTCGATCCCATTACTAGGTACGAGTACGATGGAACTGTTTTCATTACGAAAATTATTTATGCATTGAAACAGAGACATTTAGGGCATTTTAATGCAAAATAATAAAGCTTTTTACGTGATTTGATATAAAATATAATCACAATAATTTTATTGTATGTTTTATTAATATAATCGATAATCGATTTATTTCAAAACCGTTTTTATAGTCTGTGGTCATTAATTACGAATGACACATCCCTAAGTAGGCGGAGCCCGCCCATAAAGTACAGTATTATCTGTAGTACATTGTATCAAAAATTATTACAAAACTTTATGTGCGTGATCTGTCAAAAGTTAAATAAAGTATTGGAACGACTATAGTGTAATATTTACTTTATTTTTTTATTATTTTTTTTTTTTTATGATGAATGGCAACTAGCCGGATCACTCGGATCAGCTATTTCTGCCAATGTCAAGTATTTATCGTCTTCAATTATCAAGTCTTCAAGTCGTCGTCGTGATGAAATTAATGATAAAAAATATATAAAATATGGATGACATGAAATGGGGACCGTCTTCCGAAAAAACAAAAAACGATCTCCTATTTACTTTATTACTTCAACGACTCGCAGTCGATGTGTCACATAGTACCTATATATTTTTGGCAGTTGTCAGTTTAACATTTCGAGACATTTGGATTATAAAACAGAAATTTCGAAAATTGGCTATTAAAAATTTAAATTGAACAAAAACTAATAATAATCAATTAAATATTGCAGAAAAAGACAATCGACGTACACTTTTACGGTTGCGTACGTTTACGGTTTTCGTAATCCGTACAAAAAAAGGAGACACTTAGTTAGGTGTCACTTAGCATGGTGAAAACGAAATTAGGTAAGATTTATATTTAGGAGCTACCTACGTTAGGGACTTCCTGGTTAAGTTATGTTTTGAGTATAGTGACGTACGTTGAGTACGGGTTCGTGTTTGTAGGTTATTGTAATAAAAAATAGCTTATGACTTTTATTAAGGAGTGCATTCACGAAGCATAACAGTCAGAAATACTGATACACAGATAGACAAAGTAACTTTATACTAATATTATAAAGAGTTTGTTTGTTTGTTTGAACGCACTAATCTCAGGAACCAATTGTCCGATTTAAAAAATTCTTTCAGTGTTGTATAGTCCATTTATCGAGGAAGGCTATAGGCTATATTTCATCACGCTAATACTAATAGGAGCGGAGCACCAATGAAGAACAATGGTGACAACCACTCATGGATTCTGCTCGTGCTTTCCATCAGGCAGAGCAGTGTCATTTGGCAGTTAAACATAAAAAAAAAATAATGAAGAATGTTTTAAAAACGAGGGAAAATTTTGACGCTACGGACAATGGAAGGTTGCGTGGGTCAGCTAGTATATATACTCGTATATTAGTATGGGTTATTGTACAGCTTAGTAAGTCGTAAGTAGGAGCAAATGATGCAGGACAACAGCACTGCAAGTAGTACCGCCAAGGTCGAGCCGGCCCGTTCGTGTTGAAATTTGCGTGGCTTTTTTACCTTTATTAAGTTGTAACCTCAAGATCAATTGGGAATCAAATTACTTGACCGTACATAACCCGAGAGAGTGTATTGATAGTACATAATATTTACATAACCTATAACACATTACTCATATGTTATGTAGTTTGTTTATTTAACCTTATTGGACCTTAACGACTTTTACTTTACAAACAAATGTTTTTATATGCTCGTTTTATGTCTGTAGACAAGATTTTTACGTTATAATTTGTTATCGGAAAGTTGTATTCATTTCTAATCTATACTATAATAATAACGTGCTAATCTCTTCAGTATTGGATAGTCCATTTATCGAGGAAGGCTATAGGCTATATATCATCACGCTAATACTAATAGGAGCGGAGCACAAGAATGTTTTAAAAACGGTGGAATTATTTCACGCTACGGGCATTTAAGATGCGAACGAGGTTTCGTGGGTCAGCTAGTCATTTATACAAATAAATAAAATTAGAGTGTCTGTTTTTATATTAAAATAACCGTTTTTTACTAAAAGCATATGTATGTATACATGGTACATGTAACAAAATAGCATAGCAGTCTATTTGTGCCGACTAATCTCTGGAACGGCTGGTACGATTTTGACGGATCTTTAGGACCCATTATATTTTATCCGTGGTGTTTCCTTTTTTGAATGAATTTTGTCTTTCGCTTTACTAATGAGGGAAGTTGACTTATTATATTGCCAACTCCTCCAGTTTTCTTCTGATTCATTTCGTTGCGGGTTTCAAGACAGTTTAATTTTTCCTTGGACTTCCAGAGTGTCATAACTCAGTGTGTTTGTGGGTCACTTTTGTTGATCCTTGCGTACAGGAAATACTGTTGTGGGCGGGATTAGTCCCATTTATAAAAATACCAACCCTTTTCATTATAGGGTTTGGTAACACATATGTATCTATTAAGTGACTTGCGTAGTAAGTGTTTTAAGCTGTCCTCTACAGCCCTGAGTGTTGTTGGTTCAAAACCCTTTTTTTTTTACGCGTGGAAACCCCCTCGCGCCGTCACCTCACCGGGGTGTCGGAATCGAACCGACTAAAACCACACGGTGTGCCACTCTGCACCTGAGAAGGGAGGAGTCTGGGAACTGCAGTTATTAACACGACCGGACCCCTTTTAGCGCCTGCCCGCACTGATGCGGGCACCGTCTGCTGATGTTCACTCTCAATTTTAGGCGACGTACGGCACACGCGTACGTTGGTTCAAAACCCAACATCAAGGATAATATTTTTTGTGATCGTCAAGTCGTTTGTCCATTTATTTTATTTTTTTATGAAATTCGTGACAAAATTAGTATTTAGGAGACCGAAGCCGCGGTTAAAGCTAGATTACCATGTAATTTACTAATTAATACTGATCTAACATTCCAATAAACAGCTGTTATTGGCACTTTACAAAATATCTAAGTCTATTTTTGGACAATTTGAAATTCAGATCTCATTTCAAAGTTAACATCGAATATATTATTCATTCGGGTCGAAGTACGCTCTTTACTTGAAGGTTTGAAGGTCGCATTGGTCCGGGAACACCGCATGGTACAGCTCATTCCACAGTTTTGTTGTGCGCGGCAGAAAGATTCGGGAAAATCGCAAGGTTGTGGACTGCCAACCATCTAGATGATGGGGATGTGTTTCTGTCGCCTAGGACTATGGCGGAAAGAGGCAGCAGGGATCAGTCCGAACAATTCCTCGGAGCATCCCATGGTAAATGCGGTAGAAGATGCACAGCGAAGCCACATCTCTACGCAGCGTCAGAGATTCTAGCCGAATTGGAAGTTCTTGGCAATCGACGATACGTGTGAACATAGAAACAAAAATAAAGAAATAATTAAACACGTTTTTTAAAAACTGGGGAAATATTCCCAAATATAGTGTGCAGTTGTGGCTAAAGAGAATAGAACACTTTTGGTTTTCTTGAAAATGTAACAAACATATAAAAAAAGAATTATCCAATTTGGTGCAGTCGATCGGAAGTTATACGCGTAATTCATTTTTATTTGTATAGATGATGTGCTCTCTTGAAAATATGTAAAACGGTGTACAAATAAAGAGTTTTGTGGGGGGAACGGGTGTAATGTCCCTCCAACACAAAGGGAGGATCTTCCGACCAGGCGAGGTGATCATGCCTGGCGGGCTACTGCCCAACAGTTGATGTTGGGATGTTGTGTATATGATTATCGGCGCGAGAACTTCTACTGCGCGATTCAGGATTGGTAGTTTATTCATGTTGTACGTTACTCCGTAGTTAAGTGTATCTTCGGTAGATGGCGCTGTATGTGGAGGTCGCCTCATATCTATCTATACATTATAACGATCCTGAAAATTCTTTCACTAACAGAAAGCGATACTATTCAGGAGTGACATAGGTCATATTTTACTATGATTGAACAACAAATATAGTTAAAAATAATAGTTTTTGTTAATCAAGTCGAAGAAAAGCGGGCGGTTAACACCCAACGAAGTAGGCATGGGTCAGCTAGTATATCTAAATATAATATAGTTTGTCTAGTTTGGGATTAAACGGCCGTGTACGAGATGAATGAGGATATTATTATTTTAACTGAATTATTTCCGCTTCCGCAGTTCATATCCCCGGAGGTGATAGCTACGTGCGCAGCGGACGGAACGGTTCGCGTGCGGAATGTCCGGGGCAGTTCGCCACTCCTGGAGTGCACTTGCCACTGCGCCCGGGTCAAGAGGCTTGCCGTTGCTCCGGATAACCCACACCTTCTATGGTCTGCCGGAGAAGATGGACTTATTCTGTAAGTATTCGTTATTGGATCGAACCTGCAGTTGGCATTTTAACACGCTATTAGAAAACTAACATTTATATGGCAATGACTTCTCTCAAGGCTCAACGACGCATTTGTTTTTTTTTTTTATGTAATAAGAGGCATACGAGCAGACTTAATCCTGATGGTAAGCGATTACTGCTGCCCATGGACACCCGCAATACCAGAGGCGTCACAAGTATGTTGCCAGCCTTTGAGGGATAGGCAGAAGGATGGGGGAGGAGTTGGGGTATGAGCCTCCGGTATCCTCACTTACTCGGTGAAACACAGTTTCACACCGGTTTTCTGTGAGGCCGTGGTGTCACTCCAGTCGAGCCAGCCCATGCATGCTGAAGCGTGGCTCTCCCATAGTAAACGGCGGCGATAAAGGCGGCCTCTGGTGTCCATGGGCGGCAGTAATCGCTTACTGTCACGCGATACAACTGTTCGTTTGCCTTTAAAAAAAATGAAAATAGAGGAGTTCGCGATTGTAGAATTGGAATTGACGCGAAACACTTGGAACTTGGCTAGGATATGTATGTATTTTGTTTTAACCTGACTCCAACAGAAGGAGGGTTATGTTTTTGGAGTGTAGTATTTAAATGTCTTTGGATCGCTCTGTAGCTTAAATGGTACACGACTACGACCAAGCAAAAAGAAACGGTAATGTTTCTGGTTTGTTCGTATGTTTACCGTAGCGTCTAAACTACTGAACCGATTTTAACGAATGTGTTAGGCTTAAAACGCAGTTGCGGTTAGGCACACAGCGTTTAATTACGTTGCGTTGATCCTTACAATGCTGTAAGGCGCATTTTGGTTAACCGCAAGTACATTCTAATGTGTGTATATATCAAAACTAAACAATTTAAATAGCCTGTTTGTAAATTTTAAGTACCTATAACGCAGTCGGGATTTTAAATATATTTTTCCTTTAATATACTTTATTTTTTAAACTTAAAATGAGTTTTGAGTGTTTAGCTATTGTTTGATTAGATTTTTTACTATTGAATAAATATATCTTAAAAAATACGTAAAAATGTTTTAGGTATGTGCGAATAAATTATTTGAATTGTGAGTGACTGTCCTATTGTTTAGAAAATACTTAAACATTACGAATATGAAAAATCTTTTGTATTTTTAACCTACTTCAAAAACGAAGGAGGTTATCAATTCGACGATGTTATGTTTGTTTTTTCATAACTTTTAACTGGGTGAACTGATTTTGATAGTTCTTATTTTATTTGAAAGCTGGTGCTTCCCGTGTGGTGGTCCCATTTCAATTTGGTCTACTTCTTGAAGTCGTTTTTTTTTTGTTAAAATTTTACTTGTTTAATGTAAAATCGTAATTTAAATAAAATTGTGGCAACCTCCATATACAAGCGCAACAACAACACAACGTACTACAACGCCATCTACCGAAGATACACCGAACTACGAAGTAACGCACTACACGCAGTAACTACCATTCCTGAATTTCGCAATAGAAGTTCTCGCGCCGATTATCATATATACAATAACCCAACATCAACAGTTGGGGCAGTTGATGATAATTGAAATATTTTGATAAACTCAAACTCAAACTCAAATCATTTATTTCCATAGGCCCCAAAAGGCACTTGAACCCGTCAAAAATACAAACATAGATAAATACAAAACAAAACTCAAGTATACAAAACAAAATTCAGTGATAAAAGGTACTAATACTAAATGCACTGAAATTATTTGAATTACCGGAGCTTAGATCGATTTCGATTCAACTCAAAGGTTTAAATTGAAATCAATCCAAGTACCAGCTCCGATGGATTTTGCATTCATGAGAAGAGCTGGTGAGAAATTCATGTGCACCATCTTTTCAAATAATTCATACAAGCTTGTTTGTTTTTGACAACATTACTTTTTTGTGCAAGTTAAGGCAACCAAAACACAAGGCTAGAAAGCGGTTTAAAGAGATATTAAAGCTAGGAAAATCAATTTTTTGTCTAATAAAATAATAAAAATTAGTCCATAGCATATAAGGTTGCAATCACTTACACATCAAGGAGTAAAAGCAATGTGTGCATACATAATGGTCCCAGAAAAAAAAAAGTTCAAAATGTATTAAAATAATAAATACTAATTATTTACGCTCCAAAAATGTAAACACAGATCGCCTTAACTTAACAAAATTCAAATGTCAGGTAATAAATGCAGAATAGGATGTCAAGAATTAATTACAATCAAACAAATTATATTAAGGATTGTAAATAAATTAATACATTGCGTATAAAAATAAATTACTTCATGGTTGAAGTACACAACAAGCCAATGCCAGACCCTCACTCACATCCAAGGCACTGTGTCAGTCAACGGTACTCTTGAACTTTTGTGGGGGTAAGTTCAAGATTTCGACAGGAATTTTGTTATAAAAACGCACACCAAGTCCCTCAAACGAATTGTGGACCCTGTTCAGGCGATAACATTGACCTGATTGATTGATAATTTATTTTATTGTAATTAGGTTTATGACATTTTTGTTTAAACAATATTTGCACACCGCATAATGTGGTAACACATAGTGTACTTCTAAAATAAGCCTACGATCTGTAACTAACCTATGTTTTCGCATATAAATGATTGATTGATTGTTTTTTTTTTCTGCAGCCAACACGATCTCCGAACCTCACACAAGTGCAGCCCCGATTCGTCCAACGTGTTGGTAAACTTGTTGAATCACCTAGGACGTTATGCTGAAGCCAAATGCGTGGCTGTCAACCCTCGCCGCCCCTACCAACTGGCAGTTGGTGCCAACGACTTCTATGTCAGGCTCTACGACACCAGGATGATCAAACTGGCAAAGCTGCAGGTGAATATATTAGCAAATTTTATGATAATTCTTATTTAATGTTGGTCAATCGATGATTGGGGATAAAAGGCATGAATATGTGCCTCGGTGGCGCAGTCGTAGCTAATGCGACTGCTGTGCTTGAGGTCTCGGATTCAAATCCTGGGTCGGACCAAGTGTTTGTGTGATCTACAAATATTTGTTTCGGAGTTTGGGTGTTTTCTATGTATAATATGTATGTATTTACAAAAAAAATGTATATATGTATTCATATCAGTTGTCTAGTACCCATAACACAAGCTCTGCTTAGCTTGGAGCTAGATGGCGTTGTGTATCAGATGTCCAAAAAAAAAAACAAAAAAAAAAGTGCGTGTGTATGTGTGCGTGCGTATGCTTGCGTGTGTGTTAGTCTGTATGAGTGTGTGTACCTACATTTGTTCGTAAGTGTTTCTTATAAATTACCATCAATATGAATTAATTTACAACAGTTTATATATAATTGAATAGTGTAAATAACAAGATACCTGGTGTTTTGCAGTATGGTGGTGAACAGGTGAACTCGTCTGCATCGCGTCAGATCTGGGAGAGACAGAACCTGCGCTGCTCCAGAGCTGGTCACGGGGATCCCGACAACAATATACCCAAGGGAGCTGTGCATTACTTCGCACCAGGTGTGTACAGCATCATATATTTACAACACAAAAATTATACCATAACTATCCATGTTATTTTAATTTTTTTTATTTATTTATTATTTAAATGGCAAACTGTGACGATATTGACAATAGGGTAGTTGATATGATACCTAAGTTAAATATTAGTTACTTTTTATCATCTGTCAAAACGTAAACTTTGTATGAAAAATGTACTAAATACATACTTGTGACGTCACTGTTTTAGACTACTCAATTGAGCCAATATATTTCAATATAATAAATATTCCGGACATCTAACACATAACGCCATCTAGTCCCAAGCTAAGCAGAGCTTGTGTTATGGGTACTAGACAACTGATATAAATACTTATTTACTTTTTTTTGTACATACATACATATTATACATAGAAAACACCCAAACTCCGAAACAAATATTTGCATATCATACAAACATTTGGTCCGACCAAGGAATCGAACCCGAGACCTCATGCACAGCAGTCGCATACGCTACCACTACGCCACCGAGGCAGTCAATGTTTATTGGATTAAAATTTGATATTTTCCGAGATGTTTTATAATATTCGTTTTAAGGAAGGAGAAATAGATATTTATTTACGATTCAGTCATCTATACTATTGTGCCAATGTGTGGCTATTACATACATAAACTAGCTGACCCGACAAACGTTGCTTTGCTATAAAATGGAATATATATTTTAGGAGTGGGTCAATAAAAATCGTGATTGAAAAATAGGGGTTGATCGTAGAGGGTTGAAAATCAGGGTTGTATGTATTTTGTAATGCTGTATCATAAAAAAATATAAAATGAAAATAAAAAATTAGGGTGGACTACCCTTAACATTTAGGGGGATGAAAAATAGATGTGGGGGAACGGGTATCATGTTCCACCCAACACAAAGGGAGGATCCTCCGACCAGGCGAGGTGATCATGCCTGGCGGGCTACTGCCCAACAGTTGATGTTGGGATGTTGCATATATGATAATCGGCGCGAGAACTTCTACTGCGCGATTCAGGATTGGTAGTTCCTTCGTGTTGTACGTTGCTCCGTAGTTCAGTGTATCTGCGGTAGATGGCGCTGTAGTATGTTATGTTGTATGTGGAGGTCGCCACAATAGACGTTGGCCGATTCTCAGACCTACATAAAATGCTCACAAAATTTCATGAAAATCGGTCCAGCCGTTTTGAAGGAGTATGGTAACTAACATTGTGACACGAGAATTTTATATATAAGATGTATTTCGTCAACGTCCATATTATTTTTCCATATTTAGCAGTAGACTGAAGGTAGAATTTTGTTGTGGATAGTATTCTGAATAAAGGCCATGTGAAAAGCACCGAGACCTAACAAGCATATGCATGCTTGTCAGGCGCACATGCGTGTGTCAGGACCGTAGTAAATTGAGGTCAATTATCTCTGCCTACCCCTCTGGATCCAGTTGTGGTGATGGATTAAGAATACGGAGGGTCAAATTGTAAGTTATTTTTCTTTATCGTTTCCAGGACACTTGTCAATGGAGCCCTATGAACACACGTTTCCCAAGAAGGCGACCACTTACGTCGCCTTCAGTCATGACGGCAATGAGCTACTGGTCAACTTGGGGTCAGAACAGGTACATATCTATTTTTTATTTTGCAAACGAGAAGACGTATCGCCTGATGGTAAGCGCTTGCCGCTGTCCATGGACACCTGCAACACCAGAGGCATCACAAGTGCATTGCCGGCCTTTGGGGGATGGGGAGAGGGGTTGGGGTATGGGCCTCCGGTATCCTCATTCACTCGGTGAAACACATCGCAAGCGCTATTTCACACCGGTTTCTGCGAGGCTGTGGTATCACTCCGGTCGTGGCTCTCCCACGAAATTCCTTTTTGGAATTACTGCTTGCATTTTCTTAACTGTATGTTGATATGAGATTTAACTATTGGTCCATCCCGGAATCGAACCCTAAACCACGAGCTCAGCAGTCACATACACTACCACTATGGCCACCGAGGCAGTTAATTAATGAAATTAAAATTATAACGTTTATTTATATCGCTACTGTTGTAAATAAATACACTTCGAAGGCGCTGATAGCTGTTGTACAGTTAATACTAGTATAGCTGTTAACGTTCAACATAACAAAACTATTGTTTAAACAAATTAGTCAAATTGTAAATAGTGTATTAGTAACATGTCAACTGGAATTAATTATTATTATTATTTGTCAGGTATATCTCTTCGACATAAACTCGGCTCGGAGGCCCGTGTTAGTCGAAAGCTTTATAATCCAACACAATCACGGCAATAGGGAGGGAGATAACAAGCAGCAGGGGAAGAATGGTACCAATGGAACCAACGGGTCCGTGGAGACCCAACCACAGCTGCCTGAAAGAGTTAGACAACTCAAGGAAATGGTAGGTTAATGGTTATTTGTCTAAAAGAAGATGGGAGGAGCTTTAATTAAAACTAGGTCATTAATAAACCAAAAAAACGACTTCACGAACTGGATCCAAGTAAAATAGAACCACATGGGAAGCATCAGCTTTGAAATAAATAAAAAAATCATCAAAATCGGTTTATCCAGTCGAAAGTTCTGAGGTAACAAACATGAAAAAAATTACAGTGGAATTGAGAACCTCCTCCTATTTTGAAGTTAGTTACGAAATCCGAGTTAAGTTAAGGAACCAAAATATACCATCGTTTTGTTATAATAATACACTCGGTCTCAGTATAAAACCCTGTGAAACTCCATTCTTTATCATTGATTTGTACAGTCCGTTTTAATTGATATCAATTTTTTTTATATTTTATTCAAATAAATTGTGATAAGGTTCGAAGTTATGCTATTCTTGATATATGATAGTATAATTTTCTTATTAAACTTTTATGGTCAACACATTCAAAAGCTTAGGCCATGTCAGAAATAATATTTTTTAAAGTACATGCTATGAAGTTTATACAAATCAAAGAGCAATTTCAGTTGTATTTGCTTTCTCTTATCTCTTATTGTATGTTTTTAGGCAAACGATTTCGTGAACAAAAACAATTATTCGAACGCAGTAGTGTTCTACAACGAGGCGATCGCGTCGTGTCCTGACTGCGCTATGCTCTACTCTAACAGGGCAGCAGCACTTATGAGACGAGGATGGTACGTATTTTTGTATTTCCATTGTACCCATGCTGCTAACAGTACGTACACTGCCTTTAATATGGTATACTTGTGGCGACTTCCACATATAACACAACAATAACCTACTAAAGCGCCATCTACCGAAGATACACTGACTACGAAGTAACGCACTACACGGAGTAACTACAAATCCTGAATCGTGCAATAAATAGTTCTGGCGCCGATTAGCATATATATACAACATCCCAACATCAACTGTTGGGCAGTAGCCCGCCAGGCATGATCACCTGGCCTGGTCGGAGGATCCTCTATTTGTGTTGGTGGGACATTATTCCCGTTCCCCCACCTACTTAATAATAATAATAAATTTTTGTTTTGTTTTTGTTTTTTAAAAAGACAACTCCCACATTAGGAATAAACATCCTGTGTCGTGGGGGACTTTACAAACATACATGAAACGGACACAAAGAACATCCAGACTCGGGACAACAATTCGTGGATCACACAAAGTGTTGTAGGTACCGCGTGGGATTTGAACCCACGACACTTGGCGCAGTAGCAAGCGGCATGGCGACCGCTGACACCACTCGGCCAACCGTGCAGTCAAATCTCGTTAATTATGCCAGATTAGTAACAAGGTTAAGTTAACTAATATTTGACTGCCTCGGTGGCGCAGTGGTAGTGAATGCGACTGCTGTGCTTGAGGTCTCGGGTTCAAATCCTAGGTCGGACCAAGTATTTGTGTGATATAGAAATATTTGTTTCGAAATTTGGGTGTTTTCTATGTATAATATGTATCTATTTACAAAAAAGTACATATGTATTTATATCACTTGTCTAGTACCCATAACACAAGCTCCATTTAGCTTTTGACTAGATGGCGTTGTGTGTCAGATGTCTAAAATATTTATTATCTATGAAAACTCTAACAAGGGAAGTACGATTGGCGACTTTATCGCTCGGAGCCAATCTCTTACAGGTTAAAAGGTAACGTGGGATGAAAAAAAAGAGCATGGATGAAAAGTATAAGTTAGTGTCTGGCCATCGGCCATCTCCAAAGCGTAGGTGGCCCGAGGTACGTCAGGGTTCCAGGGTTTTCCTTTCTAGGGTGCACCTGGTTCCCCGTCATCTAGTACCCGAGACGGCGTGCGGTATTAGTCGGTTCGAGTCCGATATATCACCAGGAGGTGGTATCCGAGGATAGTTCCGCACAAAAAAAAGTGTCTGGTGTATACTTACAGTCACCGCCTGAGGTATGTGGGGGAGGGTAAGACGGGTGGGGTCGGTTGACAAGACGCACACGAGATATTTAATTTACAGATAAATCTCAGAATAACATGTTAGAATTAATGTAATGTAATTATGATATCATATTTTTATATTTCTTGGTTGTACAAAAATGCATATTAAAAAGTATTTATTATTACATTTTATTATAAATTACGATACAATACATTATGGTCTGGAAATTTGTTAAGTCGTTGAGGATCGGCAAGTCACTTCCAAATTGTACTTTTTTTTTATGTAATAGTTGGCAAGTGAGCAGGAGTATCGCCTGATGGTAAGCGATTACCGCCGCCCATGGACACCCGCAACACCAGAGGCGTCACAAGTGCGTTGCCGACCTTTGGGGGATGGGGAGGGGGAATGAGGGAGGGGTTGGCGGGGTCCGGTTGTGTTAATAACTGCAGTTCCCGGACCCCTTCCTTCTCAGGCGCAGAGTTGGCACACCGTGTGGTTTTAGTCGGTTTGATTCCGACACACCACCCCGTCGCAAACCCCGGTGGGGAGACGGCCCGAGGGGGTTTCCACACGTTAAAAAAGAAAAAAAAAATGGGCCTCCGGTATCCTAACTCACTCGGTGACACAGAGCAAGAGCTATTTCACACCGGTTTTCTGTGAGGCCGTGGTATCACTCACTTTTAAAGATGTTGATATCAATTCTTTGAATGCATATTTTTCAGCTTCCTCTACTTACGATGGAGCTACCAAGACAGCAACGCTAAGTTACCTTTGTTGTCTCCTAACTGTTCCCTAATCTTCTTTAGTCGCTTTTTTGCTGGAATCGGTGGTGTACCAATGAAGAATCCACTGAAAGATTTTTTCAAAACGTTCCAGTAGTTCCTGAGATTATCGCGTTTAAGCAAATAAACAGGAGGTAGGAAGGTCCGTCATCTCCCTTGCCACTCTTTCTCATGCTAATTATGCCTCTTTTCAGGTCTGGAGACACATACGCCGCAATAAAAGACTGCTACAAAGCAATAAAACTGGACTCGTCCCACGTCAAGTCTCACTTCCGCCTCGCCAAGGGTCTCATGGACCTGAAGAAGGCTCGGGAGGCTCACGAGTGCTTGCTGTACTTCAAAGATAAGTTTCCAAGACATGCGAACAGCCACGCTGTGTTCTTATTGCAGAAAGATATCAATGTGGCCTTAGAGAATATGGAAACGCAACCTGACGAAGGTAATATGATTTACCTGTATTTTACCACTGCCATTATTATCAACAGTTTTTTTAATCCACTGCTTAAAATAAATCTTTCCTAACAAAGGAGGTTTTGGTTTATTCTTAATTTATATTATTCTTTAATGTTTATTACCTTATACTCGTTGCGCTGTAGCATGGTGCGGGTGACATTTGCCTGTACGACATTGACATCTATCAGTACCACATAACTAAGGGATGTGACGTTATGCAATTCATTTTTATCGCTAACGATGCTCGCAGCATAAATCTAGTTCTCTTTAATATTGTTATGAAAATGAGTGTGTTATTTAGTTGTGCAGTGTAACTGTTATTTGTTTGTTGAGTTCGTTGTTATTACCATGTCTAAGCATACAAAAATAAACTGTTTTGGGTAGTCAGGCCAGGGAGGTTGTTGTTCGTTAATAATATCCGTCACAGATTCAGATGATGAATTGAGTGACAATTCAGATGTTCCTGACTCTGATATGAGTTGGACGAATAAAATGTATTTTTTCTTAGCAACCTTTTAAGCAACCTTACCATATAAATGTTCTGTTGTATAATTATAGACTAATTTTAATAATAAAAAATGACCGTTTTTTATTATGAAAAATATCGACTATACATCGTAGCAGTACATCCCATCACTAAATACTTCTATGGCGTTACGTCATACGCATAACACTGCTTAATTTTTCATTAAATTTAATTTTATTTGTAGATTAGAACATTCTGGTTTGGTTTAATTTAATTGACTACAGTTATTAATGATTTAATATATTTCGGATGTGGTACAGCTGAAATACTCAGTCATAATTTATAAATCGCGGCAACTTTCAAGAGTGAAACGAAGTGTTACTGAAACTGTCACCCGCACCATGCTACAGCGCATAGAGTATAGAACTTTCGACTGGGTGAACCGATTTTCATGATACTTTTTTTAAATGGAAAGCCATTTAAACTTGGTGCAGTTAATATAATAAAAACAAACAACTTTTTGTTCTATATTCTGGTAGTACATTTACACATTATGCAAACCTTTTGAAGTTAGGTTTTTTGTTTTTAGTTAGTAAAATTATCCAACTTTAGAAGAATTGAACCTGCTACTTCCGATATCGTAGCACATACACTATAACCTTATCCGAAGACACCATACTTCTATGCGACATTGATCTTCGTTTCCAGCAGCTGGTGACACAGAAGAGAACCAGCCGACCAGTATGCTGGAGCGCCAGCTCCGGACCTCAGCCCTGGACTACTCGCAGCGGTTCCTCGGCCACTGCAACACTACCACGGATATAAAAGAAGCGAATTTCCTTGGACCTGATTCTAATTATATCGCAGCCGGGTAAACTTGTTTTCATTCATACTCCATCTATACTAATATTATAAAGAGGAAAGGTTTGTATGTAAGTATGTTTGTAACAAATTGGCTCAAAAACTACTGGACGGATTTTAAAAATTCTTTCACCATTCGAAAGCTACATTATCCACGAGTAACGTAGGCTATATTTTATTTTGGAAAAAAATAGGGTTCCGTAAGATATTTGTGTTTTTCGGACACAAGGTGTAAAAATCAACCAGAAAAGTTAGTTATTTTGCGACAATTTTCATGCTACGGGCTATATAAGACGCAAACGAGGTTGCGTGGGTCAGCTATGTTTTATATACAACGTGTATTTAGTATCAGCATTGCACCCGTGCGAAGCCGGGGCGGGTCGCTAGTACATTATATAATAAATGAGTGTGTGTACTTATGTACACGCGTTAGAAGTTGTACTTCTTTGGCGTATGGAAAAAAATAACTAAAATGCAGTAGTGATTTTTTTTTTATTGAATAGTGGGCAAACGAGCAGACGTATCACCTGATGGTAAACGATTACCGCCGCCCATGGACACCCGCAACACCAAAGGCGTCACAAGTGCGTTGCCGACCTTTGGGGGATGGGAAAGGGGATGGGGGAGGGGTTGGGGTATGGGCCTCCGGTATCCTCACTCACTCGGTGAAACACAGCGCAAACGCTATTTCACACCGGTTTTCTGTGAAAAATGTAAGCCTAAGTTACTTCTTGTACCATCAGTTACCTACCAGTGAAAGTCCCGTCCAAATCGGTCCAGCCGTTCCAGAGATTAGCCGGAACAAACAGACAGACAGACATACAAAAATTTTAAAAATATATATTTTAGTATGTGTACCGTATATACATTCATATGCATGTAGTAGAAAGCGGTTATTTTAATATTACCAACAGACACTCCAATTTTATTTATTTGAAAATCATAATTTCAACAATTTCCGCTGGCCTCGTCGCTAGTAATTGTATAAAAATATCTGTTGTGTTATTATATCTTGTACTAGCCACTCGCCCCGGCTTCGTACGGGTTCATTACGGATAATATAAATAGCCTATGTTTACCTTTAAGTTGTACAACTTATTTTTTTTCGATTTCACCTATATATCAATCAATATACTCAAAAATGTAACAATTTAAGTACGAAAATCTTCCTCAAGAATCACTCTATCTATAAATAAAAACCGCATAAAAAACGGTGCAGTAGCTTTTGAGTTTATCGCGAACTGACAGACAGACATGGTAGAGGACGTTTTATAATATGAAGCGATAACGTAATATTGTACTTCCAGTTCTGATGACGGCAGTTTGTTCATCTGGTGTCGGAAGTCTGGCAACATCATTAGATGTTTGCGTGGAGACGAATCCATACTCAACTGTATACAGCTTCACCCATCCATGTTCCTGTTGGCCACTAGTGGGATCGAGACGGTCGTCAGACTTTGGAGTCCACGACCTGAGGTAGGTTTCATTTTATATATAGATACAAACTGGGAATTGAGAGGACTCCAGGTTTGATTCCCGTTCAAGACATACTAATTTAATTCACAGGGCCTGGATTGCTTAACTTTGTTATTCTTACTCGGTTACCACTGAGCCACGAGCTCCTGAGCTCCCCTGTCTATATCTACCTGTATGTCTGTCTGTCTATATCTCCTTTTTGAATAAAATAAAACTAGTAATGAAACTGGATACAATCAGTATTTAGTGAAAGTAATACTAATTATCATAATGATTTTTTGTGTCAGGACGGTAAGGAGGAGTTGCGTGTGATTCGCGACAGTAGTTCTGCGGCGACGGCCAACCAACAGCGCATGCGCAGCGACCCCTTCGAGGCCATGCTGCTCAACATCAGCTTCGCCAGCACCTCCGACCGCGACCTGCACTCGCCCGCCTGCAGGCCCACATAGGTGACACCACACTCCCTACATCTCACACACATACGTAACACTACCTACACAAGCTCCACTACCTTCCCTACATCTAAAATACATAGGTGACACTACCTTCCCTACGTCTAAGACCCCAGGTACCACTACCTTCTTTACATCTAAGACACATAGGTACCACTACCTTCCCTACATCTAAGACACATCAGTACCACTACCTTCCTTACGCCTAAGACACATAGGTGACACTACCTTCCCTACGTCTAAAATACATAGGTGACACTACCTTCCCTACGTCTTAGACCCCAAGTACCACTACCTTCTTTACATCTAAGACACATAGGTACCACTACCTTCCCTACATCTAAGACACATCAGTACCACTACCTTCCTTACGCCTAAGACACATAGGTGACACTACCTTCCCTACGTCTAAAATACATAGGTGACACTACCTTCCCTACGTCTTAGACCCCAAGTACCACTACCTTCTTTACATCTAAGACACATAGGTACCACTACCTTCCCTACATCTAAGACACATCAGTACCACTACCTTCCTTACGCCTAAGACACATAGGTGACACTACCTTCCCTACGTCTAAAATACATAGGTGACACTACCTTCCCTACGTCTAAGACCCCAAGTACCACTACCTTCTTTACATCTAAGACACATAGGTACCACTACCTTCCCTACATCTAAGACACATCAGTACCACTACCTTCCTTACGCCTAAGACACATAGGTGACACTACCTTCCCTACGTCTAAAATACATAGGTGACACTACCTTCCCTACGTCTAAGACCCCAAGTACCACTACCTTCTTTACATCTAAGACACATAGGTACCACTACCTTCCCTACATCTAAGACACATCAGTACCACTACCTTCCTTACGCCTAAGACACATAGGTGACACTACCTTCCCTATGTCTAAAATACATAGGTGACACTACCTTCCCTACGTCTAAGACCCCAAGTACCACTACCTTGTTTACATCTAAGACACATAGGTACCACTACCTTCCCTACATCTAAGACACATCAGTACCACTACCTTCCTTACGCCTAAGACACATAGGTGACACTACCTTCCCTACGTCTAAAACACATAGGTGACACTACCTTCCCTACGTCTAAGACACATCAGTACCACTACCTTCCTTACGCCTAAGACACATAGGTGACACTGCCTTCCCTACGTCTAAAACACATAGGTGACACTACCTTCCCTACATCTAAGATACACATGCACCACTACCTTTTTACATCTAAGATACATAGGTGACAATGACAACTAAGACCTGTGAGAGGCCCGTGTCCAACAATGGACTATTAAAGTCTGGTGATGAAGGATGAGGATGGTGAAACTCTTCCTGAATAATAACAAATACAATTTTTTATTGATATTTTTTTAATTAATTTTTGTTACAGGTAACACCGACACGAGTTGGTTTTAAAAAGAGAATATTTTATAGCCGTTATAGAAGTGGTCTTAAGCGACATGTAATCATCACACGAGTCATTTGTAAATACTATATATACATTATTACAAATATTATATCTACGGAGTTGTCATTAGGGGCGGCGCACACCGAACACCGACCGGGCGAGTTAATCGATTACTATCGATTTTTCATTTTGTAGTATTTCATCGTCAAATACAAAAATGTATTTATATCCAAATTGGGTAATTAAATAAGTACGTGATAAATAACATCGTGATTAACTTACATCAATAGATTATTCATAATTTTCGAACAAAAATAGAATCGTAATGTCAAGCCTATTTCCGAGACGGGTAGGCAGAGACCTCCCCTTCCTACGGCACTGACAAATCTATTTCAAATAGATTGTATCAAAATATATTAGAACAGCGATTGATTGATCGAATATTATATAATTAGCCAACAATTAATGGGGTACAAAAATCAATAAAACATGTTTGATTAATTATATAAAAATCGAGTAATTTTAAAACGATTCACGATGAACGGTGATTTTGTAGTTTTTGTTGGATCTAAGAATGTAACCAAGCTTTAATACCTTATCTTTTTTGTTTGTGGGTAAATAAATGAGAACTCTTCGTAACATTTTTCTCTGCTTGCACTGCGGCCTACAGCCATTTAATCTAAAGACCCCCGAAAAACCTTTTTTGTTCACTTTTCTCTTAAATTATCTTTACACTAATTTTATAATGACTATAAAATCACTGTATTTCATACTTTTTTATTCATTTAGTTATTCAATTAAATACTAATTATAAAGTTAGTAATTGTCAATAATACCTAGAAATATTAATATTACAAATAAGACAATAAAGAGTTTATTGATTTTTGAAATATCCAAAATGATATACACAATATAAGACTTAAAACAGAACAGAAACAAAACTAATTAGGTACGTACTCTATTTCAAAGAACTCCTGAAATTTTCTGTGTGATTTTGATTATCGTAGACATAATAACCCAAGCCGACGCGACGTTAGATAATATAAATAAAGTAAGTTAACTATCGATTTTTAAATCGCAAGTGTGATCGAATAAATCGTTGTACTCTTGTGCAAGTGTGCGCCAACCCTTATATTCCTTTTATGTTCTGTGCAAGTATGAATGGTGCCAAGATTTCTGTTCTATTTTGTATATTTTTGTAACGATTCGGGGGTTTTTGTGAATAAACGATTTGGTTTACATTCTCCAGTTATTATATGTTATTGAACAATTTCCGTGTGGTGACGGGTTAAGAATATAAAGTGTCACCAGCCCTAATCATCCCATGGGTGTCGTAAGACGTGACTAAGGGGGCAAACTACGTAGGACTAGATCACTGCATAGAGAAGGAAAACTTGACACAAACCCTATACTGGCCCGTTTGGTCAGCGTGGTATAGTATTTTCTTTTTGGATTAGGTGGCAAACAAGCAGACTATTTTTTTTTATACATGAGCTACCAAAATGACTGCCCTGCTTGATGGAAAGCACCAGCAGAATCCAAAAGTGGTGGTCACCATCCTCAATGCAAACAAGGACAGTGCAGCATGGTGACCAGCACTATGGCGGCCTAGTGAGATGCTTTTTCACGCCCCGCTTAAAGGACCCGGGTTTATAGTGGGACGAAAACACGTGCGCTGGTAGTGAGTTCCAGGTTTTAACCGCTCGGCATAGGAAGGAAGAACCGACTCGATGAGTTCGAGAGTGTATGTCTTCCACTCTGAAGCGGTGACTTCCGAGGCCAGCACGTGTTGTCCTGAAGAGGAAGGGAAAAGGGGGACCAGTTGGAAGAGCTCTTCAGAACACTCCCCATGATATAGGCGATAGAGGACTGCCATAGAGGCGATTTCTCTACGCATTTGCAAAGGTTCAAGGGACTCGGTGGCTTCAGGATTGCCGACAATGCCATGGACACACGCAACACCAAAGGCGTCACAAGTACGTTACCGGCCTTTGGGGTGATGGGGGGGGCTTGGGGTATGGGCTTTCAGTATCCTCACTCACTCGGTAAAATACAGCGCAAGTGCTATTTCACACTACTTTTCTGTGAGGCCGTGGTATCTTTGACGTGGCTCTCCCAAGGTAATAGTAGACCTCCTTGCTCAGGAGACGTCTACCTCTAGCAGTGAACTGTTGGTGTGATTGGACAACAATATCATTCAAATAACGGGCTTTTTGAAAATAGTTCTTGGAAGGATCCAAGTCGTTTTCTATGGAATAAAATGGCGAATAAAATTAAGAGATAATTTCGAACCCAGGTTAAGTTTGGCGTTACGAGCACGACCATTGCTTTATGTCTGGGTGTATATTAATTATAATATATGTATGTATTTGCAAACTAATGACTTTGCAAACTTTTACAATGTTAGTGGGACTTAAATTGGACCTACTTATGCAACAAGGCACCAATCCATACACATGCCAAAATCAAAGAATTATCCTTATCTCCTTGTAAATAGGGTTCTTATTTAGATTTTGGCATGTTAGTGGATTGGTTCCTTGTTGTATAAGTAGGTCCAATTATAGTCGACAAAAGTGAGCCGTTTAAATAAATATAAATAAATATTTCGGACATCTAACACACAACGCCATCTAGTCCCAAGCTAAGCAGAGCTTGTGTTATGGGTACTAGACAACTGATATAAATACTTATATACTTTTATTTTGTAAATACATACATATTATACATAGAAAACACCCAACCTCCGAAACAAATATTTGCAGATCATACAAACATTTGGTCCGACCCGGGAATCAAACCCGAGACCTCCAGCTTAGCAGTCGCATACGCTACCACTACGCCACCGAGGCAGTCAACTCCTTTGAAGATGAGACCTTAATTAAAGATATCGTAACTCCTTTTTTTGGACTGCCTCGTTGGTCCTGTGGATAGCGTAAGTGACTCCCGAGCAAAAGTTCCTGTTAGATTCCCGGGTCGCACTACTATTGAGTTTTTCTTACAAGAAATTCTTAATAGCAGCCTGGAGTATATGGTAGATGGCGGTGTATCTGGTTGTCAAGAACATCTATGACAATCGTTACTGAGACGTTGAGGCCCCCAAATATAGTTCAACCTTCAAATTCGGTTCCCCCTCAGGGTTGCGGAGGTCCGATGCCGGTCGCTCCGTGGAAAAACTGATATTCAGGTAAAACCAGTTGAACTAGTAACCGACCCCAAATAATCTTGGGAATAATAAAGGCTAGGAAGATGATGTAACTCCATTGTTTTACGAGCTTTTCTTACCAAGATTCGATAACAGTACCTACCTTCCGTTATTTCGCCTGAGAAAATCACTCCTGACAAGCGTGACATCAGGCAAGCGAAAATAAGAGCAATGCAAGATATTGACCCTAAAAATGGGTAAACTAATGAGCTGAATGAATTTAGTATATAAGGTCATCTGCCTCGGTGGCGTGGTGGTAGCGTATGCGAGTGCTAAGCTTGAGGTCTCGGGTTCGATTCCCGGGTCGGACCAAATGTTTGTATGATCTGCAAGTATTTGTTTCGAAGTTTGGGTATTTTCTATGTATGTAGGTGTAGGTGCTGAGCTTGATCTAGGTGTCAGTATTTTTACCTACCAAAGTGATGCCAAGTGTCTGAGCAGAATCCAAAAGTGGTAGTCACCATAATCATTCTAAATGCAGACAATGCTGACTGCACTGTTGGCCGAGTGGTGTCAGCGGTCGCCATGCCGCTTGCTAATGCGCCAAGTGTCGTGGGTTCAAATCCCACGCGGTACCTACAACACTTTGTGTGATCCACGAATTGTTGTCCCGAGTCTGGATGTTCTTTGTGTCCGTTTCATGTATGTTTGTAAAGTCCCCCACGACACAGGATGTTTATTCCTAACGTGGGAGTTGACTTTAAAAAAAAAAAAAATGCTGCATGGTAACCTACAACACATCAAACACAACAGTACCAATGCTGTCATTTTAAGTTGATCATTTTTTTTTAAATAAATATTTCGGTCATCTAACACACAACACCATCTAGCCCCAAGCTAAGCAGAGAGAGCAATTGTGTTATGGGTACTAGACAACTGATATGAATACACATATACTTGTTTTTAAATACAAAACATATTATACATAGAAAACACCCAAATTTCGAAACAAATATTTGTAGATCCACACAAATACTTGGTCCGACCCAGGATTTGAACCCGAGACCTCAAGCACAGCAGTCGCATTCATTAACACTGCGCCACCGAAGCTGTCATAGGCAGATAATAAGCTTAATGTTCACTAGATGTCGCTAAGTGTATCAAATAGTAAATTTCAGCGCTCCTACTTCGATACAAACCCGAGAGTCGACTATAAGTATTAGTGCTGTCTCAGTGCCCCAAAGTAACAAATCGCCGATTGCAGGTCATGTGTTTTTGTGAGTGCTCAGGAGTCAGGACTAATACACTGGATAGAACTAGCTCACTACATTAGCGGCATGTCTTCGCATGGATAGTCTAAGAAGTACTCCAAAATAATATTATAGTCATCAAGCAATTGAAATCAAGAAAAACTTTGATACATACATGTGGCGACCTCCACACACAGCGCCATCTACCGAAGATACACTGAACTACGGAGCAACGTGCAACACGAATAAACTACCAATCCTGAATCGCGCAGTAGAAGTTCTCGCGCCGATTATCATATACACAACATCCCGACATCAACTGTTAGGCAGTGGCCCGCCAGGCATGATCACCTCGCCTGGTCGGAGGATCCTTCCTTTGTGTTGGGTGGAACATGAAACCCGTTCTCCTACAGTCTTTGTGATTTGTTCTTTGGAACATGACACTCGTTCCTCCACATACATGTCGACCATTATATGACGACTGTCTGTCTCCTGAATCTTGGTTAGCTGTGATTGGTGGAGGATTTTATCAGTAGACTGAATAAAACAACACATAGTTAGTGTTATAAAGTATAACAATAAATCTCTTTATTGAACACCAGCTTATGTAATTACAAGGTTAACTTAAAACTATTATGAAGTATGTACAAGTGAGTAGGCAGGTATGACGGCCTTATCACTCCAAGAAGAGTAGGGATGAAAAAGTATTTGGTTGTTCCTGGTGTATTGTTGGTGGAAAGAAAAATTAAAATAGAATTTACACATTATCTAAAATAATAGCTTTAATGACATACGTACAACAATATTATATCTATATTAAATACTAGCTGACCGACGCAACCTCGTTTGCGTCTTTTATTGCCCGTAGCGAAAAATTTTCTCCCGTATAGGGTTGATTTTTTACACCTTGTGTCCGAAAAACCCCAATATCTTACGGAACCCTATTTTTTTCCAAAATAAAATATAGCCTATGTTACTCGTGGATAGTGTAGCCTTCGAATGGTGAAAGAATTTTTAAAATCGGTCCAGTAGTTTTAGAGCCTATTCATTACAAACAAACATACAAACAAAGTTTTCCTCTTTATAGTATTAGTATAGATAAAAGTGAAATACCACTCACTGATTAATCACGAAATCTCTAAGAACGGATTTTACGAAACTCCACCCTTAAGCATGTATGGCATAATGGCAGTGTATGCTACTGCTGTGTCTCGAGTTTAAATCCCGGGACCAGATGTTTATATGATCTACAAATATTTGTTTCGGAGTTAGGGTGTTCTATCAATCTAGCTTTTATAGTACAAGCTCTGCTTACTTTGAAGATAGGTGGCGTTGTGTGACAACACTAAAACAAATAAATGTTGGTTAGTTTCATGTTTATTTACTGAATTATTTTACTTTTATACTACTTTTCTTATGAGCCTCTGTCCAACAAGGGACTTATAAAGGCTGTAGATGAAATTTGTATTATAAAGTCATCAAGAATCCTACGAAATACGGGTTCATATACAATACACTTAGATAGGGAAATTTCACATACCGAGATCCGAACAGAAAATGGGTCAGCCTCACTGGAGTGTAGTTTCATTCTTTGTTTACACAGTTATGGATCGCGGGAGAATCCCAAATATAAACTGGTACTTTATTAATTAATCATGATTCTTTTTTTTTTTTATTTTACTGACTAAATTCTCGAGTCGCGTATTGCTCGTGACGAACTTTGAAGCTATATAACAGATTTTCGCGGTTTTTATTGTAGTTCACTTCACGCTTAGACCAATAGGAGCCGAGCAGGATTGTGGGAGAGCTATGCTTCGGCATGAATGGGTCGGCTCGACCGAAGTGATACCACGGCCTCACAGAAAACCGGTGCGAAATAGCGTTTGCGCTGTGTTTCACCGAGTGAGTGAGGATACCGGAGGCCCATACCCCAACTCCTCCCCCCATCCCCCAAAGGTCGGCAACGCACTTGTGACGCTTTTGGTGTCGCGAGTGTCCATGGGCGGCGGTAATCGCTTACCATCAGGTGATACGTCTGCTCGTTTGCCCACTATTCAATAAAAAAAAAAAGAAAAGAGACGCTTTTTTCTTTTGTAACGTATGGAAACCTACAAGGGCCGCCACCGGGGTTTGCGACGGCATGGTGTGTCGGAATCGGACTGACTAAAAACCACACGTTAGCCACTCTGCGCCTAAGAAGAGAGGGATCCGGGTACTGCTGTTATTAACACATCAGGATCGGATCCAGGATTAAAAAGATACGCAGATGAATTTGCGTGAGTCAGTTAGTATTCTTATATTTGATTCAACTTACATATTGTTATTTTATACGTAACTTATCCTTGGTGTTATTTTGAAATTCTGACATACAACGCCATCTAGTTTCAATTTAAACAGAGCGTGTACTTTGGAAGTTAAACTGACTAATCGAATACTACACATAAACAAAACTCTGAAAAAGAAATTGCACATCATACAAACATCTGACCAGAGATTCGAACCTGAGACCTCAGCACAGCATCATACACAATACATAATAGGAAGAAAAATATTCGGAGTAAATCTTCTGTCTTCTGAATGTAGAACCTCGCAACTAGGAATGGGAACTCGGCCCCCGTTGGCGCATCAGCACCGCCAACGGTGGTGGAGTTACCAAGCCCAGGTACGTCTGGTAACTTCTAAAGAAATTAACCAGATTCTCTTCTTGATGTGATTCTTTAAAAAACTTGTTTTCTTGGGTCTTCTGTTCTTCATTTCTTATTGTAGCATAAATATGATTAAAAAGATTATGCACTACGGCCGAATTAGACAGGAATCGTGACAATAAGACGCTAAAAGATACATATTTGCGGTGACAAGGTAACGGTTTAAGTTCTATTGTACACTAGGTGGGATTCGAACCCGCAAATAATTCATCACAAGTCGGACATCTTAGACATAGTGCTTCTATCGCATCACTTACCTATAATATTATGTTACTAGTTCATTCATTTAGGAAATAGTTATTTAAAATTTTCATAATATGAAGTTTCAAATTTAATAACAACTATACCCGCATTGGTTTGTACTTTCTGTGAACATATTTTTTGCGCTGACTACTCACGCCTAGCTGCACAGACTATAACACTTCATAATTGCTGAAAGAAAATCAACTTTATTGTTATTCTGTTATTTTATTATTGAATATTATAACAGAAAAAAATAGGAGACTCATTGAATTAATATAATGACGTATCTTCAATGAGCAGACTGGCTATCCCCCGCGGTACCGATTGCCTGAATATCGTTCATCGCTGTTAAGAGTAATCCATGTTCTTCCTTAAAAATCAAAGTGCCAATTTTCATTGAAATCGGTGACATAGACAGACAAAGTAATTTTTTAATTTATAATATTAAGTACGGATGATCTGTTCGAAAAAAAAGCCCTAACATTTTTACATAGTGATCAAATGAAGTCTGTTCTGTTTTATGTTTTAAAGTAATCAACGGTTTTTAATGAAGTTTTCAGTAATAGATATATTGATTCAAGAGGAAAGTTTATATGTTGTGTTTACATACATATTACCTATAGCAAAGGAAATCCGAAATTTTCAAAGACTTCCGTGCAAAGGCGGGTCGGCACGCCTCGCTAATAATGTACCTACAAAAAAAAACTATTTTAATAATTAGTACCTACTACAAGACGTGGTAAATAAATATTTTATCTCAAGCCGTGCAAGTGAATTTGAAATTAATTATCTATCTTGGCAACTTATTTAAATAAATACTTAAAATAGCAGTGCCTTGTGTCAAATTAAAACGAAATAGTGTTAAATTAAAAAGTCGAATAAACAAAGAAATCTTTCACCAATTTTTTTAAACACTATCAAATACCCAACATAAAATTACTTATTCATTTTAAACCTGCTATCAAATTAGACACAGTGTTCCTAAATGGAACACGATCCGTTCACCCCTTCACAAGGACCGCCTATTTGAATTTGAAAAAGGAACACGCAAAAGCGCGCGAGCAGTCCGCCATCTTGCATTCGTTTGTATTCACGAACCCATTCTGGTTGTATGAGGTTTTAAATATTGCCTGAATTGTATGCACCCTTTTATTATAAATATTAGCTAATTCAATTTCAATAGCTTGCTAATGACGATAGCACTTAGTGGAGTTGTCGAGTGTTTTGCTAAATTAATGGGATAAGGTCTAAAAGACCGGTACTTACCTTTATAGTTTTTATTGATTTTATATTTCTTTATAAAATATAATAGCCTTTAATAGCGTATCGTCGAGGAAATAGCAAATAATTTTAATGATGCATTTACTTTGAAACTAACTTAGTTAATCTTAATAGAATTGTTTTATTCTAGTTAATTAGAATATCTTTTTGTAAGTCTGAATGTTCTCTATTTTCATCACAGCTGGAATGACTGGTCTGGTCTAGTCGTACACCTTAGGGTCTTCTCTTTTCAAATTTTCGTAGCCTGAAAAATGATGAATTAAAATTAATCAGAATATACCCAAATCTTTTGTGAAATAGTTTATAAAATCTAAATTTAGTTTAATGTTTATTATGTGTTGTTGTTGGATTAAAACCAAGGAGTACATGCAACGGATTTAGAAGTCAACAACTGTATGGCTTCCATGGTTTCGATATAGGATGTAAGACGCCTCGAAAACCATTGATTTGAAAAATACACAAAGTACTTGATTTTAACACTGTTAATAGTCAAAATAATAGTAATTTATTGCATCTCACACACGACAATCTAATTCCAAACTAGGCAGAACCTGTGCCATGGTAACCATACTTCTGATTGACCTACTTATATATTTCAAAATATACAGCTACCTATTTCAAAATATATAAGTAGGTAGCTGTCAGGGTCAGTAGGGCAGACCCCTTCTGACCCTGACAACCTGACCCTTGTAATTTAGTGACGTAAATAAACAAAGATATTTAACTTTCTTGAATCCAAAAGCTATTGAAAGTGACATCATGGTTCCCATAACCGACGGCGTCCAAGATGGGATCACTTTATCTTTCTTTTACCTGACCTAGGTAATCAAATTTCAACTCACTTACGTAGGCATTTAAGTCCCAAGTAAGCATGGTTTACGTGGTCACTTGAGACTCATGGTAATATTAAATATCAGTAAGATAAAAATGTACTGCTGCCGTTACAGAAATCATTTCTCACTATGAATCAACATAATTCGTGCGTGGGCGCACCCGAGTGACTTGAGAATTTAACATATTGATAGTTATTAGCATTATTTTAAAGCTCATTTTTGCTTGTCAGATCTTTAGATGGTTTTGTTCATAGTTCTAAAAAAGCTGTTCGATTAAAAAATGTGTTCATAATAATAACTGTATTTTTTTAAAGCTGTTATTATTGATGTGTTATACTGAAGTGTTTGTTCGTCTTTGTTAGCTTCAAAACAGTTGGGCCGTCGTTAGTTTTTAGTTGAAAAAAAGTAAGTTTTTTAGAAAAAAACATCACGCAGTACAACAGCACGGCAAAGAGGTTTCCTTTAATTTAAAGGTATTAGATAGAGATACCTACTGCTATATTTTAGACTGCTTCGTTGGTTTGGCGGCTAGCGTATGAGACTGCCAATAACGAAGTCTCGAGTTCGATTCCCGGGTCAGGCCAGAGTGTTGTATCGTGTTTGGAGTATGGAAGATGGCGGTGTTTCCCGCCCGTGCCTCGGAAATCACGTTAAGTCGTCGGTCCCTGTTGCCATGAACATCTATCGTAATCGTTATTGAGAAGTCTGTGCCCTCAAATATGCTGACACTCGACAATTTCAACCTTCGAGTTCAGTTCACCCTCAGGGTTGCGGAGGTCTGATGCCAGTCGATCCGTGGAAAAACTGATTTTCGGGTAAAACCGGGTGGAGCTAAAAAAGCCGACCCCAAATAATCTTGGGATAAGGCTAGGAGGTCTCTAGACGTATTGTTATTATATTATATATAAAAAAAAAAGTGTAGGGTGCTCTGCGGCACGATGGATTGACGACCTAGTAAGAGTGGCTGGCAGCGGATGGATGCGGACTGCTCAAGACCGGGATAGTTGGCGCTCCTTGGGGAGACCTACGTTCAGCAGTGGACGGCAAATGGTTGAAATGAAGGCTAGGAAGGTAGGAAGAAGATAGAGGTACCTTGATTACGAAAGGCTGACTACACTTCCGAAGAATGTGTCAGTTATTGAGATGTTTCGAAATATCATTATTATAGAATTGAATAATGTATATTTGATAATACGTACGACAAAGGATATTATAATAATTGGATAGTGTATTTGCCGTATTATATTACGTAATGGCGACACGTGCTTCTGCTGTCATTATGTTTATATTAATAGGAGGGTACAATGGAAGTTTTAAACTTTGACGCAATATTGGAGAGTCATTATAAATGAATTTGGATATTAAATGTCTTAATGTACTTATATAAAGACGTTTCTATAGATATTCATATTAGACTTGCAACGAATAGTATATTCGGCAGTATACCGAATATTCGGCGAAGCCCCTGACCGAATAGCCGAATATTAGGCAAAAGTATTCGGCTGGATTTTAGCGCCAAAAATTATACAGACGTCATTAAATTATGTACTTGTTTTATATACCAATGACTACTTAATAAATGATTATAAAAGTAATGAGAACCTTACCCTTCTAAATTTTGATTCCCACAATAATTCAAATATGTACATAGAATCCTCCATTTTTCCAATTCAGAAGATGATTATGTACCTGTGTTATGTAACAATGACTACTTAAATGATTATAACAAAAATGAATACATACGTAATCAATCGATTTTAATTTTTCATTTTACCAATTATTTCTCTATAACAAAATATATTATTTAAGAATTTGGTATTCGGTCGAATAATATGTAGATATTCGGTATTCCGCCGAATATAATAAAAGCAGCCGAATAGGCCGAATACCGAATAGTAACCGAAAATTTGTTGCAAGTCTAATTCATATATATAACTATAATAATACATTTTTGTACACTCCGTGTTAACCGATTTATTTTTGTGAAAATTGGAAAGATTTTAAAATGGATTATGTTAATGTAATATTATATTAATGGTTATAATTTTAATACTTTTGAACATTTTTTTCTAGCTTTTTTATTTCCAAGATTATTTGGGGTTGACTACTAATTCAATCGGTTTTACTTGAATAACAATTTTCCCACGGAGCGATTGGCATCGGACCTCCGTATTGAAACACCGCCAAACTTCTATACTCCGGGATAGAATTTCTAGTCATAATAACCGAATAACACTTTGGCCCGATCCGGGAATCAAACCCGAGATCTTCACCAAGTTCACCACTTCAAAACATTTTTAAATTATTTTAGCTATAGAATTGTAGGTTAGTTCTGTTTCTATTTAAAGAGAATACTCACTGAAGCAACACAATGTTGTTGTTATAACAGTTTAAGAATGATACGAAGCGACCCTAGCCCTATTTAGGAGGAAAATATCACCGCAATCATCAACACTCTTCAACGGTTCCAGAAGCGTACCTGGCTCGTGAAGCGCCCGTGTGAAATCATTACTCAAGCGCCCTTTAGCCTAGTGAGCAGAATCATTACAAGTGCCGCGGCCGGTGCCCCTAACCGTGCTGCTCCCGCGTGCGACACTTCCTGCACTATAGACAAAGACGACCCTGAACAGCCCGCTGGTGGACATATGCCTTTTCTTAGGTTTTGGCTTACCTTACCACATCAGCCAAAGCATCGTTAAGAGAAGGAAAAATTAAAAACAGATAAATTATTGTACTGTAGTGTAGAAGAAAAACCTTCCCTCATAAGAAGATTTCTCTGCCCAACAGTGGACTATTAAAAACTGTTGATGATAATAATATTGTAGAGGAACGGGTATCATGTCCCTCCAACATAAGGGAGGATCCTCCGACCAGGCGAGGTGATCATGCCTGGCGGGCTACTACCCAATAGTTGATGTTGGGATGTTGTGTATATGATAATCGGCGCGAGAACTATTTATTGCGCGATTCAGGATTTGTAGTTACTCCGTGTAGTGCGTTACTTCGTAGATCAGTGTATCTTCGGTAGATGGCGCTGTAGTAGGTTATTGTTGTTATATTTGGAAGTCGTCACAATATCTATTAGTTATAGTTATCATGTCACGTTGCTGCTCATGATGGAATTCGAAACTACCTATCCTATTATTTCGTATAAGTCGATTTTTGCGGCAAATAGTAGCCTATGCGTTATTCTGACGTAGCTACATTACTGTATATTCGTTCAGCAGTTTGCGTGAAAGAGAGAAAGAAATTCAAACATCCTCACAAACTTTCGCGTTCATAATATTAATAGTAGGATGTATATTTTGCGTGCATAAGATAGGATACTTAACAAAACGCTTAGATCAACAGACGCAGACAAAGTTGCGTGGTGTAGCTAGTTTACTTTACGTCGAAATTTATCTCTATTTTCATAATTTTTCACAGACCATGTGGTAAACCTAGAGCACCAGCAAAAACCATCTGCATTATATAAGCTATAGTATTATCGCCCCCTAAACCCCTTGCATACCAATATTCATGAAAATTATTAGAGCTGTTTCCGAGATTTAGATTACATTTCGGATATCTAACACACAACGCCATTTGGCCCCAAGCTAAGCAGAGCTTGTGTTATGGGTACTAGACAACTGATATAAATACATATATTCTGTTTTCTTTTGTAAATATATTATATATAGAAAACATCCAAACTCCGAAACATATATTTTCAGTTCATATAAACAAATATTGCATCTAATTTTTTTATGTAATTTTGTAAGCATATCTTTTAAGTCTGGAAATAAGCCAATATCTTTTTATTTTTTATGGCAAGACAACGTTTGCCGTGTCAGCTAGTATATACATAAAAATTACTTGTTTAAAGGTATCAAATTATATAGATTAAAATGAGTATAAACTTACCAAATGTCTTAAATAGCTAAGCTTCCATTTTCCTGACCTGTCGCTATCTCAGCTCTACCGGTCTTGTAATGTTTACAGTACTTATCTATTTCGGTACGGACCGGAATTGGGGTAGGTCGGCGACGTGTCAATGTTAAGGTAGAGTTTGTTGGTAGAGTCGGCATGTAGAGCCATAGAACGAACGCTGTAGGAATTTTGTATTCGTTTATTGCTGCATGTGCGAGTATTATATTGGCTATTGCACGCTGATATGTCATTTATCGCGGTATATTATACTATACTATTTTAAGCAAGGTTCAGATAGTTTATTACTTAATTAAGGCAGAATAATTCAACGAATCTTGATGAAATTTAGTACAGACTGGCTGAATCCTGCGGTGTTACCCACGGTTATTGTCGTACCACTGGTAATGCCGCGGGGCGAAGGTAGTCTTAAAAAAGTAGCCTAAGTTACTCCTTATATCATCAGCTACTTATCAGTGAAAGTACCGTTTAAATCGGTCCAGCCGTTCCAGAGATTAGCCGGAGCAAAGAAACAGACAGACAGACGGACAGGCAGACGGACAAAAATGGTAAAAAAGTTATTTTGGTTTTCCTAAGATGTCCAAATTAGATCAAACACTAGCTGTCCCACGAAACCTCATTTGCGTCTTCTATTGCCCGTAGCGTGAAAATTTTCCCCCGTTTTTGAAACATTCTTCATTGGTGCTCCGCTCCTACTAGTAGTAGCGATGATATATAGCCTTCCTCGATAAATGGACTATCCAACACTGAAATAATTTTTCAAATCGGACCAGTGGTTCCTGAGTAATTAAGGCTACTTTTTTTAGACTAGCTTCGCCCCGCGGCGTTACCCACTATACGACAATAACCGCGGGTAAAACCGCGGGGTTTAGCTAGTAATCTCTATAACAAATCTATACAAACAAATAAATAAAATTGGAGTGTCTGTCTGTAATATTAAAATAACCGCTTTCTACTACATGTATATGAATGTATATACGGTACACATACCAAAATATATATTTTTAAAATTTTTGTCTGTCTGTCTGTTTGTTCCGGCTAATCTCAGGAACCGCTGGTCCGCTTTGAAAAATTATTTCAGTGTTGGATAGTCCGTTTATCGAGGAAGGCTATAGGTTATATATCATCACGCTAATACTAATAGGAGCGGAGCACCAATGAAGAATGTATCAAAAACGGGGGAAAATTTTCACGCTACCGGCAATAGAAGACGCAAAGGAGGTTGCGTGGGTCAGCTAGTACAAAATATTTAGGCTCAAGTGCTTCAACCCTATGAATTATTGATGGGATCTCTAATTGGATTAAGGAGGTTTTGTAGCCATAAATTGAGTGTCAGGTTAAACACATATTCTATTGAAATACAACGAAAATTTCTTGTTTTTTATAGGTCTATAACTGACGCCAGAAATTCTTAGAATATCTATTTATAGACAGTCCACTGATGGACATAGCCATTGAACATAAAGATGAACTGTATACAGACTTTAGTTTAGCTAGTAGTGACAGGTATTTAGTATAAATCCTATTATTATTATTATTTTTTATTTTTAAAAGACAACTCCCACATTAGGAATCCTGTGTCGTGGGGGACTTTACAGACATACACGAAACGGACACAAAGAACATCCAGACTCGGGACAACAATTCGTAGATCACACAAAGTGTTGTAGGTACCGCGTGGGATTTGAACCCACGACACTTGGCGCAGTAGCAAGCGGCATGGCGACCGCTGACACCACTCGGCCAACCGTGCAGTCGAATACCTATATAATATACCTATCAAATTCGATAGGGTTAGTAATTTAATACTATTAAAACAATAGACAGACAGAAGTAAGTACCTATATATTTATATTTATGATACCAGACATACCTAAGACGAAACATCATCTTATTATTCTTTGAATTCAAGATAAGACATAATTATTCGTTACAAACTTACTGTAATATAGACCAATAACGTCGCTAGTAAATAACTGCATTTGCCCCTTGGTTTAGCCTCACCGGTTTCTATAGCCTGTGTTTTTGTTTGATCCCCACATTAAACAACTCTTTGTTGTTAAGTCTGCGTGTTCTTTGTGTTCATTACATGTATGTTTATATATTCCCGCGTTCAAGAAAATATTACTACCGAATTAGTTGCCTTTTTATTGAAAAAAACATCTGCTATGTTTTTTTTAAAGTATAACTATGACAATTCCTACCTAAATACATACTAGCTGCGTTCTTTATTAAATCTGATTGTTTTCCTAAGATGCCCAAATTAGATCAAACACTAGCTGTCCCACGAAACCTCATTTGCGTCTTCTATTGCCCGTAGCGTGAAAATTTTCCCCCGTTTTTGAAACATTCTTTATTGGTACTCCGCTCCTATTAGTATTAGCGTGATAATATATAGCCTATAGCCTTCCTCGATAAATGGACTATCCAACACTGAAAGAATTTTTCAAATCGTACCTGCAGTTACTGAGATTAGCGCGTTCAAACAAACAGACAAACTCTTCAGCTTTATAATATTAGTATAGATACACATATGCTCACATAAGTACATAAAATGTGAATCCAAAGTCGAAAGTTATAAATAATTGCCACTGACAATTGTTATTTAATAAATACATCAATGTATAAATCAAATCCATAAATAGCACCAGACTTTGCCCCCAAAACGACCTTAAAAGAAATTATTGAAGGTCATTCCAGTTCAGTATTACAGTCGTTACGATGACACACAACGAAAAAAGTTACATCCATGGCCTTGAAAGGAGTCAACGATCGGAAACCCTCGCATCCGCCGACTGCATTCATCCATCTCACTCTTACTAATGCCAAATCGTGTATACGTCTCTTTCGCACGCTCGCCGCAGCGAGATGCATCGGCCAATGGGAAAGCTGCGCGGGCGCAACGGCGCGCGTCGTTTGCTCAACTGGATCACTAGGGGTGTCCACTTTTTGTTAAGCTCGTGTAAGCTTATTATTCTTAATTGACTGTAGGTACTGGCATTAATGTACGTCTGGCATTTTAATACATCGTTATTCTATTTTTCAATGTTAAATAAATATTTCGTGACGTAATTTAGGGTTGACACTCGTCGCTGACATAAAAGTTTAAGGCATTATTTTAAAAACTTATTTCAATTTAAGAGTTTTTCTTGAATAATTTAATAGTATATTTTGTTCCACAACACAAATTACTAAGTTATTTTCATATTTCTTTTCTGTGGTGGTTCCCTTAAAAGTATCAATTATAAATGTAGGTGCATTCATCTTGAAAACATCAAGTTTAATGCCATATTTTCATTACTGGCAAATAATACCAAAAATTTTACACAATTATTTCAAGTTTTTTATGCATCAATAACGGAACAAAATAAATCAACAATATATCTATACTATATTTAGAAAAATAGCGCCAAAAAAATATTTGACAGCATACGTCAAATATTTTCGTTCACCATTTTAAATCCATAGACAACCCTAAAGTCAACCCCATCCAGCTATTATTACTATTGCTAAACATTCGTGGTAGGAATACGTAATAAAGTATTTTAAACTGCAATACATAAACATTCTTATTATTTTTATTCTTATAGCCATCTTTTTTCTCACTTTCCAAATCGTTCTAAAGAGTTTTCATTGTTTGTCGTTTGTTAAGTGGAATCTCGGGGAACAAATACCGATGGTGAGCCAGCTACCCGTTTTGGGCAAACTTGTTTGAAGTTCTTGTGTTAGGCACTTCAAACTTAGGACGATGTTGAACGTTTATTTGAAGATTTTAAGATAACTCTCAAATAAATGTAATATCGTCCGGTATAACTTGATAAACATTGTGTTTTATGTTTTATGCCGACAGAAATTTATTTTAACCGTGTTACAAAATACCAAGGCGTACGTGATAACATCTATATTGTATTTAAATAATTATGGGATACAGAAATAATGTTTTAGAAAATTTAGAACACTTTACACTGGTAATTCTACTTTCGTTTACTTTATAATTTTTAAAGATTTTTTATTTTTAAATTAGCATGTCGTATACATGGAGAAACGAAAATGATTTTTCAAAGGCTGAAATATTATTACACATAAGTTTATGCCCGCGATTTCACCCGTGTTATGTTGGTAATCGCAATAAAAGCCTATGTCATTCCTCAAGAATCAAAGTATCTCTATGACAAATTTCATTGAAATCGGCACAGCGTACAGACATACAGATTAACTTTCGAATTCATAACTCGTACTTATTATACGAGTTGAGATATCTAAACAGACTTGTAATTCTGGCATGTATTTTCGTTGTTTACCAGTTTTTAAAGAGAAAATAATAAATAAGGTGATATTTTTGAGTAGGAAGCATGCAAGCATCTCTCTAATCACAATACGGGCACATAAAATACTCCAGCTTCTTTGAGCTACTGCAAATCTTATTACAATTTAACTACCATCTTTCACAGTAATTTAAGTTATATAACCAGCAAACGTTGTTTTATCATAAAAATAAAAGGAAATTTAGAGGTGGGTCACCCTTATTACCCCTTAAGGGTATGAAAAATAGATGTTGGCCGATTCTTAGACCTACCCGACGTGCACTCAAAATTTTATAAGGATTGATCTAGTCGTTTCGGAGGAATTTGGTAACAAACACCGCGATACGATAATTTTATATATAGGTATAATTATACATATAATATATACTTAAGTTATTCCTAAAGATGATTGTCGTCGGGCAAGCGACCGGTCATGAAATAATTCAGCCAAAACTCTTGACTGCTACAGATTTACGTTGCCAAATAAATAATAATAATGACTTTATTGTACACCAGATTACTTACAAACGTAATAAAACTAGGAGGTACAATTGGCGGCCTTATCGTCCAAAGGCAATCTCTTCCAGGCAACCATGAATTTAGGATATTGGACTGGAAGAAGATGATGAAGTCTATAACTTGACTAGAAACTATAAACCAGAAGCTTTCTATTTTTGCTAGAAACCTCTTACTTCTTCTCCCTAGCCTTTATTATTCCATATATTATTTGGGGGTCATTTATTATTTCAGCCGGGTTTACCTGAATATCAGTACTGAAACAACACTTCCAATTCCAAACTCATATTCCGGGTAATTATTAAGAATTTATTGTAAGAAAAACCCATAAAAACCACTTTCGATCTAGGAATCGAATCTGAGACCTCTTGATCGGTAGTCGCATACGCTGTCAACTAGAAACCTCTTTCATTGAAATAAAATACTAAGGTATTTTAATGAACGCGAACCGACTACTAATAAGACGAGTTGCTAGAACTTCTCAGTATTTGAGATAGTCAGTTCCTAGTATTTCCTGGCCTGAACAGGTCAGATAACCTTTCTTTGGCGTAAAAAACTTGACGACACTATCATTCGAATAATAATTGCTGTAGATATGATCTCTAAGTATAAAAAAACATCCTAAATCGCACAATGATAGTTCTCACAGTTATCCTGTTCAAAGAACGGTCCACCTTTGACGGTTCCACATTTATGATTAAAAAAATAATTTCACAATTCGAAAAACTCAATGAAGTCGTTTTCGAACAAAAAAATACACCAAAATGAGTCCAGCCGTTTACAAGGTCCATTATTACGTACATAAACTTATAACAAGCTTTATGATTCTAAACAACCTTTTGCAGTATCAAGAGTAAAAATAAACTATCTTTATGAGTCCATTTACAATCATCAGTAGTGAAGTCACTCACCACCCCATCACTAGTGATAACACGCCGACAGCTAATGGTTACTATGTTGACACGTCGACACGTTTATAATAAGTCCAACTAATTATTTTTACAACTGACATTTCAACACTCGCGTACTCTCTATGACTTGTGAAGTGACAGCTGAACACAGACATGACATAATTTGACAGTTCATACGTTAACTGTCAAAAGATTTGGTTAGGTGTTCAAGTGATAGATGTATATTTGTTCGGGGTAAAAATAATCACTGTTTTAGATAAGCCACTCCTCGGAGCTCTATACGTTTAGATTATAACTATTTTATACCGTTTGTGTTTATTTTTTACTGGCCTATTAAACAGGGGCTGGTAATCTTGAAAGGGTTCCCTTCCTGCCTAAAACAAATATTACTGAGATGAGAACAATCACTTGTGATAAATATTTCCGTGGGAGAGCCACGCTTCGGCACGAATGGGCCGGCTCGACCGGAGTAATACCACGGCCTCACAGAAAACCGGTGTGAAATAGCGCTTGCGCTGTGTTTCACCGAGTGAATGAGGATACCGGAGGCCCATACCCCAACCCCTAACCCAATTCCCTCTCCCCATCCCCCAAAGGTCGGCAACGCACTTGTGACGCTTTTGGTGTTGCGGTTGTCCATGGGCGGCGGTAATCGCTTACCATCAGGTGATGCGTCTGCTCGTTTGCCCCCTATACAATAAAAAAAAAATTATCTGGGTGTAATTTTCCTATAACTAGCTTTTCCAGCTACGTGTACATTAAGCTCCTTCCTCAAGAATCAGAGTGTCTACATGCGAAATTTCATTAAAATCGGTGCATCGGTTTAGGCGTGAAAGCGTATGTATGGATATGTCAGTATTGTATAATGTATTAAATTAATACATTGTTGAATCTAATTTGGGATTTGAAGACTACGCAGAACAGTGAGAAAAACCTGCCTACCTAATGATGCTGTAGCTTGCTTGACTATAATGGAATCCGATGCTAAACGGTGATTCGGTTTAATAATACTTCGTTGTTTTTAAAGTAAACTCCCACTTTATTAAAATACATTCTGTGTCGCGGGGGACTTTACAAACATACATGTAACGGACTCAAAGAACATCCAGCCTCGGAACAACATTTTGTGGATCACAGAAAGTGATGTCCCACCTAGGATTTAAACACACGACACTTGGTGCAGTAGCAAACGGCAAATTAGATAGATATGGAGTTTTTTGCCGGTAATTCTTCATAAGAATGACATTTTGGAACTAGTCTAATGACTCTAGGTCTTTATATCAAGGAGCCCTTTTTAGGTATTTTCGAAACTTTGCATATTAATGTAAAGTTTACTTTTAAGTGGTTTTTTAAAGATAATAAAACTGCACTATCTCAAACAAACTGCTGCAAGATAGCGTGAATACTGAAAGCATTTATCGAAATGCATTCCGTAGTTTTCTTCTAATATATTTCTTCAAACAATATATGACTTTAACACACTTATAATAAGGGTCATCTCATAGATTATTCTAGACGGCAGTTAATTAACAAGCCTTATTACCATACTGTGGGGATAGCTCTCACTATTGTCTTCATATTCCCATGGGGGAATGGAATTTTAATAATTTCTTTACTAGATGCCATCTTTACGGGCTAGTTGTTAAGAATTTTTAATGAAAGATGATGTGTTGTACAAGTCTGCCGTATTGCGAAAATCAAGTTCTCGAGATTTTTCATTCTTTGATAACACACTTCGTAATATGAGAACTTTTCTGTATCTTTAAAGGGTTTTTTGGCGGCAGATGGAAGACCAAACTTGATCAAATATAGCCCGGTTGGAGATCGTTTTCTGTTATTTCGGCAGACCCATTTGATGTCATCCACATTTTATATATTTTTTATCATTAATTTCATCACGACGACGAATTGAAGACTATAAATACTTGACATTGGCAGAAATAGCTGATCCGAGTGATCCCGGCTGGTTGCCATTTCATCAAAAGAAGAAGAAGAATAGCCCGGTTAAGTTCACGTATAAATACATAACTAGAAAAGTACCTAATACATGTAAACACTATATTAGAAGGTTTAGTGTTTCCAGAAATCATATATTTTTTATAATTGGTTTCACTTTTGCCTTTTAATGTGAATTTTTTGATTTTTTAGTTTTGGCGCGTAATGTTAGGGTAGGTATGTATCTAGTATGGAGAGGAGTATCATCTGTGTACATGAAAAGTGTCCGTTGAAATGCATTAAATTAGGGTGGCGCCACATTAGCATCAGAGTAAACTTCTTAAAATCAATACACACACTTTTTCATAAAATTTAATGATAAAAAATCAATAAACGTACTATTCACAGTTCAGAAAATAAAATATATTTACTACATTATTTTGTAATACGCAAGTAGTGACAATAATGTTAAATTTTATAACTCGGCGTACTTCAATTCGTTCACAATTGCTACATTCATACCATAACCTGTGTCTACACCAGCGCCATTCTGGAAGGTTTTTGAACTGTTATTTACAGCTTATGCTGGACACTTTTTTCAATTTTCTTCCATATAAGATAACACTCCTTGTCTCTACCCTCCATAGTATGTAGGTCGACGGGGTGACGGACCGAGGGGGTTTCCACACGTAAAAAAAAGGTATGTAGGTTTTTATTTTTAAATCAGCACTTTCAGGAGGTTTTACAAAAAGGTAAGTTTGAAAAAGGTCTCTCTCTTTTTCTCAAAACTATTGATATTTAAATAATATTACAGTACTGTACTCTCGTATTTCACTCCGACTAAATACTCGCATCGATATAATATTACTATGAAATCGATTAGCCATTCCGGTTCGATCACATTCGAAATTCAAAAGTTTTAGTCGTTAGCGTGTTGAACCGGTGAACGTCCACAAAATATAATTTAACCCGGTGACGCTAATAGGCCGGCCCTATAGACCGAATGGGCGATTGAGAATATTTTTATTATCTACTTTTTGTTCGAACTGGTTTCTACCACTGCTGTGAAGGGTTAAACGTAATATTTTTATTTCGTTTTTATCGTATACCGATTTTTAGACTTTATTTCGAGATAAAAGTATCTTTATTGCATTTATTGTCGATTATTTTGTTTGAGAAAAAACTAAATAGGTATATGTTTATGTTACGTTGATATTTTATGTAAATGGCTTAATAAGGTATTTTAGCTTTTGTGACAACACTTCTGAGATATTTACTAAGCAGGTACCTATTCAAGTAGTTAGTCAACCTCTTTTTAAATACATCTGCTGCTGCTGTAGGAACACATCCCGTGTCGCGAGGGATTTCACAAGAATGCCTAGACTCAGAAAAACAATTTCTGTGTGGGGATCGAACCCCTAATCTCAACGCAGTTGAAAAGGCGAGTTGATTCTTAAATTACTACGTGCAGACGAACATTTATGATGGAAAACGTTTATTATAGGCGCGAACCTCATTTTTAAAGAGAGGCATTTGTTCTGCTGATTCTGGCTATTAGGGACTAAGGTGTGGGTAACACGTAACATATTACCAGGCAGAGGGAGAAGGGTTAAAACTTCTGTAACCTTTCATTCAGTGAAAAGCTAGGAAATTGTGGGGGAACGGGTAACATGTTCCACCCAACACAAAGGGAGCATCCTCCGACCAGGCGAGGTGATCATGCCTGGCAGGCTACTGCCCAACAGTTGATGTTGGGATGTTGTATATATGATAATCGGCGCGAGAACTTTATTTGCGCGATTCAGGATTGGTAGTTTCTTTGTATTGTAGGTTACTTCGTAGTTCAGTGTAACTTCGGTAGATGGCGCTGTAGTATGTTATGTGGCATGTGGAGGTCGCCACAAAATAATTGGTAAACATCGACATCAATAAAAACATATTCATTTTACAACTATACTTGTATTATAAATCCGAAAATAACTCTGTATCTTTGTCTGTTACGATTTCACAGCTAAACCGCTGTACCGCTTCCATCAGCTCTCAGTACCGCGATAACCGACAAACACGCAGGCGGAGCCGCGAGCAAAAGCTCCCTATATATGTAAATTTTTATCATACCATTTGAGATAAAACTGTACCAGCTGTACCTACAATTAACTCCCTTTAAAACTATATTTAATTCAAAAGCACAGCTGTTGTGTGGTCTCCATTTTGTTTTAAAATTAATTTTTATAATACCTGTTTTACAATAACTGTTATATTTTATTATGTTTTTGTAGTAAATGTCTCTTTGGAGCCATTAAAATTTAATTCACTATAGACATTTAAAACAAGGAATTATCTCAATAATAATATCTTATCTAAATTATTAATGTTTACATCTTTACAAATAAATAAAGCTGGAGTGTCTGTTTGTAATATTAAAATAACTGCTTTTCCTAAATGCATATGTATGCATACACGATAGATATACCAAAATATCATTTTTTGTCTGTCTGTTTGTTCCGGCTAACCTGTGGAACAGTTGAACCGATTATACGGGACTTTCACTGGCAAATAGCTGATGTTATAAGGAGTAACTTAGGTTTTTTTAGACTAGCTTTTCCCCGCGGCGTTACCCGGGGTTACTGTTGTACCGTGGACACAACAGTACACTAAACAAGTTATAGTCGTTCCAATAGTTTATTTAACTTTTGACAGCTCTAATACTTAATCAAATAGTGATACCCTGACCCGTTACCTATTCGATTTCTTTCATCGATCGATTTTATGCATTAAGAAGTTTTAATCGATTTAACAAACTCATTATTTTATAGATAATTTCGTACTTCATATTTCTATGTGTTTCAATGTGCGACCTCCTTTGTCAAAATAAAGAAGAAATGGATTAAAAGAATGTTGTTCAAATATGACGGTTCTATGTCATGAAAAAATATATAAAAGGAACTGAATTTTCAAAATGTATTATTGTATTGTGTTGTAATTCAGTGGTTAATATTGTATTTGTTAAACTATTGATGATCTTTATTAAATCTCTCTATGTCTATTTTAAAATAATCTACAGTATTTCAATGAGTAACCTTCAATATAGTTGAGTATTTATATTCCTCCGTATTGATTTATTTGTGAATTCTCACGTTTGGTTGAGTTGAGCGTATCGTTCCTGCCTTCGTTACTGTCAAAATGCCAAAAAAGAAAGTACTCAAAGGACAAACAAGAGAGTTTGTCTTGCGACTTCGTGAATACTTTGAAAAGGAAAGCCGTAATGGTGGGCCTCTTATACCAGTGACTCAAGTTAGAGACCGTGTTGCAGCAGCATTAGGTATTAGTGCTCCAACAGTGGCAAAAATAACAAAAGAAGGCTACGGCAGCAGTGGCATGGAACAGAATAAGCTATCTACACCTAAGAAAAAACGTCCGCCTAGTAAAGTTACAGCCGTTGACAATTTTGACGCTGATGCTATTCGTCGTCATATATACGACTATTACCAAAGAAAAGAGATTCCAACATTAAAAAAACTAACACAATCTCTTCGAAATAGTGGTTTGTTCCGTGGTCAAAAATCTTCTCTGACAAAGGTATTGAAAGACATTGAAATGTTATTCCAAAAATGTGACAAACGAAAAATTTTAATGGAACGCAATGATATTGCTTTGTATAGATGCGATTTTTTAAGACAAGCAAAAAAAATAGAAGATTGGTCGAATATTGTTTTCACAGATGAAACTTGGCTCAATGCGAATCATACGCTGTCAAAAACTTGGACTGACAACACCGTTGGCTCCACTTCTACAGTACCAATGGGAAAAGGCGAACGACTGATTATTTGTCATGCAGGAACAGTAAAAGGATTTGTGCCAGGCGCTCTATTAGCTTTTAAATCCCAGAAAACAGGAGATTATCATGAGGAGATGAATTCGAACGTGTATGAAAAGTGGTTCAGAGAAATGCTTACATCACTCGAAGAGCCATCAATAATATTTATTGATAATGCACCTTATCACTCTCGTCAAATTAATAAAATACCAACACAGGCCAACAAAAAACATGAAATTATAAACTGGCTCCGTGACAATGGCGAAGAGGTGAATGAGTCCCTACTAAAAGTAGAGTTAGTAAAGATATTAAAAACAAAGAAGCTGCCAAAACGATACGTCATAGATGAAATGGCAGCAGAGCATGGGCATACCGTCCTCAGAATTCCCCCATATCACTGCCAATATAATGCAATTGAAATGATCTGGGCACAAGTTAAAGGATATGCTGCGAGGAACAATACAACTCCTCCTTTCACCGCAAGAAAAATGCTGTATTTACTGAAAAATGCGTGTGAAAAAGTAACTCCAGAAAACTGGGCGAATGTTGTAGAAAAAACAAAGAAGGTGATAATGTCGGATTGGGATCGGGAAGTTGCATTCGACAATTTATCTATCCAAGAAATGATAATCAATATTACTGAGAACTCAAGTGATGATGATTCCTGGTCATACGAAGAAGACGATTCTTTATAATTAAAATTAGTATTACAGTACCTCTTTTGGTTGTTTTATTTTTAATCCGTAAATTACTACGAATTTCAACATTTTGTACCTGTTCATTACAAGTAGGTACCGCAGGTAGTTTTTATTTGAACCAACTATAGTAAGTCTAAACAATTATTTTAGATTCATTAATTTGCGGCGAATACATTCGATCCCATTACTAGGTACGAGTACGATGGAACTGTTTTCATTACGCAAATTATTTATGCATTGAAACAGAGACATTTAGGGCATTTTAATGCAAAATAATAAAGCTTTTTACGTGATTTGATATAAAATATAATCACAATAATTTTATTGTATGTTTTATTAATATAATCGATAATCGATTTATTTCAAAACCGTTTTTATAGTCTGTGGTCATTAATTACGAATGACACATCCCTAAGTAGGCGGAGCCCGCCCATAAAGTACAGTATTATCTGTAGTACATTGTATCAAAAATTATTACAAAACTTTATGTGCGTGATCTGTCAAAAGTTAAATAAAGTATTGGAACGACTATAGCCGGAATAAACAGACAGAATTAATAAATAAAAAATTTGGTATGACTACCGTGTAAAACATACATATGAATTTAGTAAAAAGTGGTTATTTTTATATTACAAACAGACACTTTAATTTTATTTATTTGTATAGATTAAATGAATCGCTTCCGCTGTATGCTCGCTTAGATCTTATAAACAACTCAACGGATTTTAATAAAGTTTCAGGCAATATATAGAGTGTTCAAGAGGAAGGTATATATATATATATATATATATATATATATATATATATATATAATACTTGCATATTATGGTTGAAGAAATATGAGAATTTTATAGACTTTCGTACGAATCCGGGCCTAATCGCTAGTTTTATACAAACGATTATTTAAACTACATCATGCCACTAGCAAAACATTCAACTCAATAACTATTCAATAAGTTTTTTCTTTATATCGATTATTATCGAATAATTCCGGTTTTAGTCCATCTCTATCCGATTATTCAAAGGACCCCTCACTGAGCCCTTTGTAACAACTGTACAACAACAAAAAGAGATACAAAAAAAGTTTTATATAGGTCACGAGCTCTTAAAGACCTTTTAAAAAGATGTAAGTACCTTGTTTGTCTTTTCAAGGAGTTTATTTTATATTTAAGCTAGTCTAAAAAGTACCCTAAGTTCTTTATATTCAGCTGTTTGCCAATGACAGTCCCGTCAAAATCAATCCAGAAACCGAAACAAACTGATAAGAGACAAAAATAAAATGTTTTTAGGATGTAAGTATCGAATACACCTAGGTTATTCCGAAAAATGCCGCAGAATAAATACAATATTTTCTTTCATGAAAGTATTTTGAATTGACGGATAATCTGATAAGAGACAAAAATAAAATGTTTTTAGGATGTAAGTATCGAATACACCTAGGTTATTCCGAAAAATGCCACAGAATAAATACAATATTTTCTTTCATGAAACTATTTTGAATTGACGGATAATTTCAACACAAACCTCCTTTGTAAAAATTACTGGCCACTTAAGTGTAGTTTTTTTTAAATATGTTTGTATATTATCTGTCACTCTTCTTTCGTTTGTAACAATGGACGTCTCGCGGGTAGCTTTTCGTGCTATGATTTTCTATGATTATAAACGAGGTTTAAACTTCCAGGCATTTCAAGAAAGCTGCTTTTGGGGAGTCTGCTGCAGACGAGGCCGTCGAAGAATTTCGGCGGTTTTTTTCTCGCAAGATACGTTTTTTAAATGATTTGAAAGCTGGTTAACCTGAATGCATAAGTGTATTGGAGGGGGATATTTTGAAAACTGTCAATAAACTTTTGTTTATATTCTAACTGTTTTTCATTTCACTATTTTTGGAACAGCCCACGTATTTTCATTTGAAGTGAAATGCTGTTAATTTGAAATTACAACGAGACACTTCAATTTTATGATATTGAATTGTGGAGGTCTGATGGCAGTCTTTCTACGTAACAAATCGAAGTTCAGCCGTAACGTAGTGTACATAAAACCGACCCAAACTAATTTTGGATGAAGCTCGGAGGGAAAAAGAAAGATAGACCTGAATGTATAATGGTTAAGGATGTTGGCTTCTATGCCAGAGTAGGATCGATTCCCTACTAGCTACTTAGGTCAAGTATTAAGTGATCGATCATTTGTTCTGTGTCTGGGTGTAATTTATCTAAAATTTGTATGTATAGTCCATTCGTTTAGACAGTGTCCACCCACACGCAATTGTGGTTATTGTTGTGAAATACGAATATATTCATTCATACAACGGCGTAAACTAACAAATAATATTTACTTGTGGGTGTACGCCGCAGACGGGCCCTTTGATTTCGTAGCGGCTTTGCTTTGACAAAAAGACGCACGTGGGACGGGGCGGCGTGATCAAATTGACCGTATCTAAGCGAATGGACCACAGATGGGATGGGATACAGAATCTGTCTAGTTTAGCTCAATATGTAAAAGAAGTGCAGGGTTTAAAGTTAGTTAACAAGTACCATATCCTAAAAAATTAAAAAGTAAGTACAGCAAAACATACGAAAAGAGAAAATTTGTCAGACATAGACAATTTTTTTTTTTGTTGTATAGTCGGCAAACGAGCAGACGTATCACCTGATGGTAAGCGATTACCGCCGCCCATGGACACCCGCAACACCAAAGGCGTCACAAGTGCGTTGCCGACCTTTGGGGGATGGGAAAGGAGATGGGTTGAGGTATGAGCCTCCGGTATCCTCACTCACTCGGCGAAACACAGCGCAAACGCTATTTCACACCGGTTTTCTGTGAGGCCGTGGTATCACTCCGGTCGAGCCGGCCCATTCATACCGAAGCATAGATCTCCCACGGTAAACGGTTTTATATTTTTTTTTATAATTTGTCTATGTCGTGAGCCATGAGTCGTGACAGCGTGTGCTATTTTAGATTTTTTAGAACAGTACATGCTCTCATTATCCCTAAAATTTATTCAAAAAACGATATTACAACGACCGTTGCTACTACCATAAGCAAGTTTGAAACAGTTATTTTTCCAAACCAATAAAACTTAAATGAAATACGTGTAGAATTACCAAATAAGGCGAGCCATCTGCATCCGCCACGTGTTTTTTATAATAAGAAACAAACGCCTTTACGAGTCGTTAGGGGATCGAATACGTTGAAATTTACTATTTATGTAATACTAGCTTTTGGCCGCGGTTGGCTCGTCTTCACATCTATTTCCACAGACAAAATTATGAATGCACGATCGTACTTGACTGTACGATTGCATGAATGACATGATTATCACGCCGCTTGGGACTCTACTTTCTGTGATCCACAAATTGTTGTTCAGAGCCTGGGTGTTTTATGTGTGCCCCTGCGACACGGAATAAATTCCTGGTCAGGGACCGTTCTTTTTCGATAAAAAAATAAGTTTGCATAAAAGTCATAATGCTATTTAAAATTAATAATAACCATTGCATATATACGACACACAGTAATCTAATTCTAAACAAAGCTGAACCAAAATATATATTTTATTAAAACTCCCACATTAAGAATATATCCTGTGTCACGGGCGTTTCACAAACATCACAAGAACAAAAAACACCCAGACTCAGGACAACAATTTGTGAAACACACAAAGTATTATTCATTGTGGGGTTTGAACCCACACACTCAGCACAATAGGAAGCAACAAGGTGACCGGATAATCCACTACCCATCCGTACTAGTAACAGCAGATAAATGTACTTATTTATTTCTAAATCATACACAACTGTTTGTTTTGTCGGAGAATCGAACCCGGGACATCTATCTTAACAGTCATTATCAACAAACCAGTCACTATACATTTATTTATAACATTACTTTGTTGGTTATATCTTATCAAAGTCATAAAACAGTTTGAATTCAAACCCGAAACCTTTTCAATTAGGCGGACGAAGGGCTATGCTTTATACGATATGTTTGTATTTTATAGGGCATGGGGGAAAGACCTTGGCACTGAACTGTGGGACGGCGGCATGTGTAAGCTAGTGATGTGCAGTAATGTAGACTATCGATAATCCTTATTATTATTTTTATCTGTCTACCCGTTATTTTTCCACGGCTAAACTGGTGAACCGATTTCAATTAAATTTAGGATGAAAGTACTTTAATTGTTGAGGCAGAATTCGGCTACTTTTATGTATATAACCGATGTAAAAACGGGCAAGAGTACGTCTTAACATAGTATATTAGATCGTTTAATCCACTCAACGGATATCAATGCAGTTTTAAGCAATATATAGAGTGATTTGAGAGTATGGTTTATATGTATGAATAGGTACAGCAACGCGCTTGCTGTTGTAAAAGCACAACAACGGGGCACGATGAGTAAGTAATAAAACTATGGATTGAGGTAAATATTGTGCATATTAAGAGTCTTTCTCGTTGTATGTCATAATTACTTTAATATTTACAATTTGATAGTACTATTCAGTCAGTTACTGACTCGGTGGCGCAGTGGTAGTGATGCCGACTGCTATGCTTGAGGTCTCGGGTTCAAATCCTGGGCGGACCAAGTGTTTGTGTGATCTACAAATATTTGTTTCGGAGTTTGGGTGTTTTCTATGTATCATATGTATGTATTTACAAAAAAAAAGTATATATGTATTCATATCAGTTGTCTAGTACTCATAACACAAGCTTTGCTGAGCTTGGGACTAAATGACGTTGTGTGTAAAAAAAAAGAAAAGAAAGAAAAGTTAACTATACGTAGATTTGGTGTAGAATATGTGTCTTTAAAATAATAATAATATTTATTCATACAAAAGTTTGTTCACAAAATAATGCACACAATTTATCAGTAAATATAACTATTGAACCAAAAATATCTCTGGTCCCCACACTAGGGTGCCCTGTGTTATGGGGTAAAATCTTTTTATTGCTATAAAGCAAACTTCAAAATAAAGTTAAGAAACATCGTTATTCGTTCTATGATTTTATTTATTTATCGATATATCGACATTTGAACAGCTGACGGCCCAGACGTGTCCCATCCCTAGGCGTCACAAAAACCTGTCTGGTGGTCACTTGTGACCTCACCAGGTAGGGGCCCCGCCCCTCGCACCCCGCAGCCAGGGGGACAAATTGTTATACTTTATGGTCAAATGTTACGCTAAGGCCTTTGATGGCGTTTTTAGTGTGAAAAGTTGAAATTACTAGATTAAATATTTAAATGGTTTTAATTAAAATGGTTAGTTTCTATAGTTTTAAAGAAATGTACTAACGCTATAGTACACACCATGCCATCTAGCCTCAAACTAAGCAGAGCTTTAACCATGAAAGTCAGAATTACTGATAAAATACTTATATACTTTGTTATATATAAAATTTGTAGATCATACAAAAATTTGGTCCGAACCGGGAACCGGACCCGAGCCCTTAAGCACAGCAGTCGCATACGCTCCCACTGCGCCACCGAGGCAGTCAGTATATGATGTAAACTTTCATTGAACACATTACAAAGTTAAGCAACCTTAACTAGGTCAATTTATAGATGGGTAACCACTCTTAACATCGAGACTTTACGTGCCTGTGAGTGTACTTTAAGCCGTTGGTCCCTGTTGCTATGCAAACATCTGTGGTCATCGTTACGGGTAAAGGAAATCGAGTTGCACATTACGAAGTTAAGCAATCTTAGCTAGGTCAATTTATAGATGGGTAACCACTCTTAACATCGAGACTTTACGTGCCTGTGAGTGTACTTTAAGCCGTTGGTCCCTGTTGCTCTATGCAAACATCTGTGGTCATCGTTACGGGTAAAGGAAATCGAGTTGCACATTACAAAGTTAAGCAACCTTAGCTAGGTCAATTTGTGGATGGGTAACCACTTAACATCGAGACTTTCCGTGCCTCGGAGAGTACGTTAAGCTGTTGATCCCTGTTGCTATGCAAACATCTGTGGCCATCGCTTCGGGTAGTTGGGCCTTAAAAAGTCCGACAATAGCAAAAACTCGAAGTTGATCTTGTTCATCATGATCAGTGAATGATAATTCCTGTGTATGGTATTGGTTTGGTGTGGTTTTAATTCTTAAAGTAATATTATTTAATTTTATTATGTTTGTAGTAACTTCTCTAAGAGATATTTGATCACTAGCTGTTCCTCGCAACCTCGTTTACGTGGACTATTGCCCGTAGCGTAATAATTTTCCCCCGTTTTTTAAACAGTCTTCATTGGGGCTCCTATTGGTCTTAGCGTGATGATATATAGCCTATAGCCTTCGTCGATAAATGGACTATCCGACACTGAAAGAACTTTTCAAATCGGACTAACGATTCCTGAGATTAACGCGATCAAACAAACAAACGAACTCTTTAGCTTTATAATTTTAGTTTAGATACTTAGTGGTAGTTCCTTACCGTCTCCCGAGTCAAATTAGTTACTTTTTATCATCTGTTAAAACGATTAAATCCCAAATAATCCCTTGTTTAAAAAATGTACTAAATACATACTTGTGACGTCACTGTTTGAGATTACTCAATTGAGCAACATATTTCAATGTTTTATTTGATTAAAATTTGTAATAGAAATGAAAAGCTGTAATAATTATATTTTCCGAGATGTTTTGTAATATTCGTTTTATGAAGGAGCCATCGGTAATTATTTACGACCCCGCGGTGTTTTCCGCGGTTATTTTCGTGTCGCCGGTAAAGTTAGGGGCAAAGCTAGCCTAAAAAAGAAGTAGCCTAAGTTACTCCTTATCATCAGCTACATATCAGTGAATATACCGTCAATACTGGTTAAGCGATTCCAAAGATTAGCCGGAGCAAACCGACATACAGACAAAAAAAATCAAAAAATGCATTTATGTAAAAAGCGGTTGTTTTAATATTACAAACAGACTCCAATTTTATTTATATGTATGGATTTTTTTATGTATGGTAAGCGATTATCGCCGCCCATGGATACCCGCAACACCAGAGGCGTCACAAGTGCGTTGCCAGTCTCTGAGGATTGGGGAGGGGGATGGAGGGAGGGGTTGGTGTACAGTCATCTACCCTATTGCATACAGAAATGACAGTCCTATAATAATTAAACAGTACCTGGATGGCGGTGCATTGCTTAGTATTTTTTTTTTGGTAAATTTTCTAAAAATGAATCCTGATTAAATCGATTTATCGTTGGAGCCGTTTCCGAGATTCAAATTATATAGCCTAGTTTAAAATTATATGCCGCCGTATGTTAAATGGGCCAGAAAAATAATAATTTAACAAATCTGCCTACCTCTTTTCGGATTTAGTCGTGAATATACGTATAAATATAAAGGAATGAATGAATTTCCAGTTGTTTACTTGAAAGCTATTCGCGAATCACCATTTGTTTCCCAGAAGTGATCATAATGCCTCACACGCCCTTCTGTGTGGGCACGACCGTGCATACTAAATATTAAATACACGCAAGGGTACGTTTGTTTTGTAACCATGTACTACAAAACTGCTCAATTGATTTGAATGGAATTTGCACACGAGGCATGCGTGTTAGGTTACCTATCAAACTTTAACTATAATGGCGTAGTGGCTATGTTGGTATGTGTTATGGCTTCAGTCTGCAGATTGGCCAACAATTTGTATGATCTACAAATAGTGCTGTGTCGGAGTGTTCTCTGTGTCCGTATCATGTATGTTTATGAAGGATATTTTTTTTTTATTGAATAGGGGGCAAACGAGCAGACATATCGCCTGATGGTAAGCGATTACCGCCGCCCATAGACACCCGCAACACCAGAGGCGTCACAAGTGCGTTGCCGGCCTTTAGGGGAAGAGGAGAGGATAAGGTAGGGGTTAGGGTGTGAGCCTCCGGTATCCTCACTCACTCGGTGAAACACAGCGCAAGCGCTATTTCACACCGGTTTTCTGTGAGGCCGTGGTATTACTCCGGTCGAGCCGGCCCATTCATGCCGAAGCATGGCTGATTAAGGAAATAGGATACTATTTTACCCGACTACGGTAAAGGGAGGGTAATAGTTTTTGCAGTCCTCGGTGGCGGAGTGCTGTGGTCTCGGGTTCAAATCCTCGGTCGGACCAAATTATAAGTGCTTATTTATATCAGTTGTCTATAACCAAAGCACAAGCTCTGCTTAGTTTGGGACTAGATGGCGTTGTGTGTTAGATGTCTGAAAATATTTACTTATTCATTTATCGTCTAATATTAGGTCTTTACCTATGAAATTGCCGTTTTGGTATGCAATAAGTGAAAGTACTTATTTTTTCAAACTTTTTTATTTCTGTTATTGGAAGTAATCACCCATGCAATCGACGCATCTTTGCCAACGCATTGGCAGTTTATTGATGCCCTTCTTGTAAAAATCAGCTGGACGGGAGGCAACAAACTCTTCAAAGCCATTTTGTACTGCCTCTCGGGAATTGAATTTTTTACCCACTAAAAAGTTGTCTAAATTTTGGAAAAAGTAATAGTCGGTAGGTGCAAGGTCTGGTGAGTATGGCGGATGAGGGAGAGCTTCCAACCCCAGCTCTTGCAGCTCGGAGACTGTCTGTTGCGCAGTATGGGGTCGCGCGTTGTCGTGAAGGAGCAGTGGGGACGACCGATTGACCAAAGCTGGATGCAGATGTGCAAGCTTCTCCATCATTCTCTCCAGTTCTTCACAGTACACATCTGCATTAATGCTCATGCCGTTTTATAAAAAGCTGTGGTGAATCACACCCGCACTAGACCACCAAACAGTGACCATCACCTTCTTAGGGGTCATTTTTGGTTTAGGGCATTGCTTTGGTGCTGAACCAGGGTCTAACCAACTTGCTGAGCGCTTTCGATTGTCGAACAGAATCCATTTTTCGTCGCAAGTAACTATTCGTTTCAAAATTCCTTCATTTCTTTGCCTGTTGAGCAGCGAAAGGCAGGTCTCGACGCGTACGTTGCGCTGGCGATCGTTAAGGTCGTGGGGCACCCATCTATCAAGCTTTTTTACCTTGCCAATTTGTCGCAAATGGATCAATATTGTTTTGATGCTTACATTAAAAGCTGCTGCTAGCTCAGCTGTAGATTGAGTTTCGTCAGCTTCCACAATCGCCTTTAATTCAATATTGTTAACCAAAGTCTCCGGACGACCACGAGCTTCATTTTTCAAGTCAAAATTTCCAGAACGGAACCGGGAAAACCAATAAAGGGTTGTGCGTTCGTTTGTACATTTCTCTCCGTAAACGTTTTTGATGTTACGTGCCGTTTGTGTCGCGTTGGTGCCACGACGGAACTCATATTCCATAATTACACGAATTTTTAAAGTATCCATTATGACGAAAAATGTTCAAATGTAATGAAAATACAACGCTAATCAAAAAACAAAAGACTGAGTTTGTAAATAGAATATCATGGTTTTAAAACAAAATTAATTTGAATTTAGAATACAGAGCCATTACAAACTTTTTTTATTTGAAATGACCAGTACTGAAGAAACGCAATTTCATAGGTAAAGACCTATTATATGCCGGAACGGGTACTTCTTTGCTACCTTAGTAAACTTGAATGAGTGAGGATACCTCTTTTAGACTTGATAGTTTTCAAATAGTCTCTAACTGTTTATTTCCTATGTATTTTCTAAGGTGATCACGTTGTCCAACTGTGGACTAAAAAACTAAATCTTAAAATAATTTTCTATTTCTTATACGTCGTGAGTTCCGAGTCCCATCCAGGGTAAATAACTGTGTAATGAGTCAAACGGTCATATTTATTGTCTCTGGGTTTGTTAAATCAATTTTAATAAAAATACTAGCTGACACACGCCACTTCGTCTGCGTATCTATTCAATTATTCTCGGCACCTATATCATTTACTGTACTAGCATAGATTTTTATTTAATCAATGATCACGGACTTTAAAAAAAAACCTCTATGATTTGTTAGAAACCATAGAGGTTTTTTTTTAAAGCGATTGTTAGAAAATTAAATATCATTTATTGGTCTAAGCGTGATGTTAATAATCTTCTTTTATGCGCGGTTCCTATATTTAACGAATCGTCATCGTGTAAAAATTTTCTATAACCGACTACTAGTCGTAAATACCGTTCCTCAATTTATTTTTTATAGGAAAGATTTTAGCTTACGCCCTGTATAATATACTACTATTCGTACCTAATACGGATCGTTTTTCAAATATAGGAACTGGGCATAGACATGCCGGCAACGGATAATTTCGAAGTTTATCGCGAGCAACAACGTGACACAAGAATTATATAAATTAAAAAAAAATTAAGTATGTTTGCCAGTAATCCGGTTACAAATAGTTACAATGGTACAGATTTTACGAAATAAAACACCGATTGGTTTTAATCTGAATATCTCTAAGAAATTATACCAATATTCAAAATGAAATGAAAATATCAATGTAACGAAGTATGTACAAGTTATGAATGAATTCAGTCATTATTACTACGAGGCCTACGAGCGTAAGTCTATCGTTTGATATTCGACCGTCAGCGTTCGGGTATCGTCGGCTGTTTCCGTCAATGGTCGTGAAAGCCCGTGCCAGTGACCTAGGTTAACATGCAACTATGAGTGCGCTGGAGTCGACTTAGAAACTGTTTTTAACGCATCAGGGCTGCCAGCCGTTTATTTTATGACAAATTTAAACTTGGAATGTCGTGTATTTTAGTTTTCGGTTCCATACGTCTACATACGTATACACACGTGTTAAGTTTTTTTTTTTAATTTTTTTAAAACAATAAATTAATTTTAAACATTCTCTCTATTGAAGGAAATCTCGAGACACCCGAGATATGGTATAAAAAAGTTAAATTACTCATTTGAAAGTTAAAGTAATAAAAAAATAACCTTTAAAGGTAAAATAGAATGAAAACCTATATGATTTTTTTCTATGAGAAGTGGTAAAAAAATATTTTATCAGAAAGACAATAAGCATTAGTAGCTATATAAAGAAAAAATATCTGTATTATAGGTATGTACCTACGTTAGAAATAACTCAACTGTATTGTGAAGTAGTTATTTAAATTAATCATGATTTAAAAAAATAAGATACAAATCATATCAAATAAATAATTTATTACTATACGATATACGTATGAAATGAAAAGAACTCATATATACGAGACACGAATAGCTTTAACAATAAAATAACCCAACTCAATATCCTAAGTGAAATGACTAAGGCGAATGTATGAGAAATCTTTCACTTCGCCAAAACAGTTAGCCGCCGCAATAAAATTCAAACAATACGCATACGCCTCTTAACGTACATGGCTAATTAGAATTCCAGCATAAAGCCAAACAAGAATAATTCTAGTCCCGGGAAAGTGCACGGGCCTTGACCGGGTGTATTGACCTGTGTTTCCTATCGCCTATGTTGGCCTAGGTTAGGCCGCGCGTCACCAATGACGTGGAGATGCCGGCCGCCATTTTCTAATGAGAAATGCCGGGAATAATTTTCTTTTTTTTTTACATTCTAGACTGGCAATAGTCACGTAGGTTTTCGTTTTGTTGTTCTAAATTTAAACGTTCAATATGATTTGTTTCGTACGTCCAGGGCTGTGCTTCTTTTTTAAACTTAATTATTTTCATTAAAACAATAAATGATACACATTTAAAATTCTAACGTAAATACACAATAATAATAATATTTAGGAAGATCGATTTATTATTTTATCAGGGTAAATTTTTTAAGTTTTAAAATTGATTAGGGAATGTATTTAACTCATGTTACTTGTAGATTGAGTATCGGACTCTCATTTTAATCTAGCATTAGGTCTTTGTGCATTGCTATATTGGTATACGAGTACAATAAAGAATTATCTGTTCATCCATTTATATCACTTATTTTACTGTGAGCACATGCGGTACTGAGAAAATAATTATTTATGTTAAACAAATATAGACCCCGGTAACGAATAGTCGATTAATTTGGAAAATCTATTTTCCTACAAGTTTCAAAAACGAATTAAAAAGTTTAAAAAGTGATGGATCAAAAAATTAAATTTAAAATATTTTTGTTTTAAAATTTTACGTAACTGTCGACTAATTTCGATCTCATTAGAAGGTTATTTAGAAATAAAAAAATAAAAACTTACATGCTCCTTCGGGTAGGCCGCTATTGACGTCATCACACGTGCACCGGCGGCAGTTGCGGGCAACACTGAATTGTGCTCAGAAGAAAATATCGATATACATGAAATGAAAATTACAAAAAAAAAACATCAAACATTTAAAATTGGAATAGAGAGATCAGGTGTTCCAGAATTTGACGTTTTAATGTGTCGATATTTTTTTCTGATTGTGATAGGTTATGTTGGTAGTGGGTGGAGCGCGAGCGTCCGGGACGCGCGAGGGCTCGACCGCCACTGCGCAGACGCAGCCCCGCCGTCAGTGAAATTACGTCAGCGCGAGCACTGGCCAAGCACAACCCCTTTCTTTTTTTTCTGTAATTAATTTCTTGTGAGATTTTTGGCGGTGCTGTTTTTTTAATAAATGATCGTCGTTGCGATAATTTCCGTTGCATTTAGAAGAACATTGCGTTGTTATTCATCATTTTATTAAGTTATTGTTTTATTCTTTCGAAGCGAATAAAGCATTCTTGAGTAAAGTGTTTAAAATTCTTTTATTTGTTAAATATTTTCGTTATAAAAGTTAATAAATTTTTCAATTAATATGGTTTGTAATGTCATAACAATTATAGAAAAAAGTTTTTTTTTTTAATTCTGTATTCTCATAAATAACCCTGAATCTACTAAGATTCTTCTAAGACTTATAACGTCTTAGTAATACAGGGCCTATCCTGGCGCACCGCAGACGATCCCGGTTACCTGCGCGAGAGTCGCTCACACACACGGACACACACATACACACGCATCTCGAGACGTGACACAGACACCGACTCCTAATGCCTGTGTTGAACGTTCGAGAAAATGGAGAAAGTGAAATCTCATTTTTTTTGTAATGGATTTTAAGGAACATCGAAAATGTTCTTATTGGAATTTTGTCTTTTAATTTTTGTTAAGTGGAATCTTAGTACTCTTTAAAATGTTATATATAATGGTGAAATAAAGTGCATTCGTTTAGATAGTGTCGATATAACCCTGCAAGCAATTGTAGTTATTGTTGTGAAATACGAATATATCTTTCATTAACTGACCCACGCAACCTCGTTTGCGTTTTCTATTGTCCGTAGCGTGAAAATTTTCCATTCTTCATTGGTGCTCCGCTCCTATTAGTATTAGCGTGATGATACTCGTATATAGCCGTCCTCGATAAATGAACTATCCAACACCGAAAGAATTTTTCAAATCGTACTAGCGGTTCCTACGATTAGTGCGTTCACACAAACAAATTCTTCAGCTTTATAATATTGGTACAGATTACGTTTTTTTTATTATTTTGTTTTTTTTTTTTTTTAAAGACAACTCCCGCCTTAGGAATAAACATCCTGTGTCGTGGGGGACTTTACAAACATACATGAAACGGACACAAAGAACATCCAGACTCGGGACAACAATTCGTGGATCACACAAAGTGTTGTACCGCGTGGGATTTGAACCCAAGACACTTGGCGCAGTAGCAAGCGGCATGGCGACCGCTGAAACCACTCGGCCAACCGAGTTTTAACTTGATTCTTTTAATTCACTTGATTGTTGATTTGATTTATATAATATTTAATTTGATTTGTGTGATTTATTTCATCGATTTGATCTATTTAATATAATTTATTTGTTCTTGGTGCATTGTTTTTAATCTGCCTTGTGTAGGACAGAATGGTTTGTAGTCTAATGTAATATGATTTGAAATTAATTTTGTATTGTTATTAAATTACCTGTTTTACATGTGTCTGTCTCTTTTTTTAATTTGTGAATAACTCTTCCCACTTTGAACAGTAAATAGCAAGCTGTATTTTTTTTATGGAGTAGGTGGCAAACGAGCAGCCGTATTGCCTGATGGTAAGCGATTACCGCTGCCCATGGACACCCGCAACACCAGAGGCGTCACAAGTGCATTGCCGGCCTTTTAGGAAGGAGTACGTTCTTTTCTTGAAGGTTTGAAGGTCGTATTGGTCCGGGAACACCGCAGGCGACAGCTCATTCCACAGTTTCATTCATCAGCTCATGTCCTGCTGGACATATGCCTCTCTTCAGAAAGGGGGAATAATAACTACACGTGTCACAACACAACTGTCATGTCTAACTCATAATAAATTATAGTTAGACATGACAGTTAGAACCCACCTGCATATCGTATAAATGAAAGAAGCGAATTAATTTGAAATATCAAAAAATCATTAAATCACCAGTGTCAGTCATCATCAGTGCTTGACTGCACGAATGACATAGTAGTTTAAGCGGTGGTAACGTCGCTTTCTACTACGCTGAATGTTGTGGGTTCAAACCCTTCATGGGATAAAACACTTTGTGTCATTTATAAATTGTTATTTTGAGTCTAGGTGTTCTTTGTGTCTGCATATTGTGTGTTTGTTTGTTTTGTTTGTTTTTGATGGTGTTTGTCTACCTCGGTGGCGCAGTGGTAGTGAATGCGACTGCTGTACTTGATTTCTCGGGTTCAAATCCTGGATCGGATTAAGTGTTTTTGTGATCACACATACACAATTATTTGTTTCGGAGTTTGGGTGTTTTCTATGTATCATATGTATGTATTTACAAAAAAAAGTACATATGTATTCATGTTAGTTATCTAGTACCCATAACACAAGCTCTTAGCTTGGGACTTGATGGCGTTGTGTGTTAGATGTTTGAAATATTTATTAATTATTGTAGTTTAATAGTATAGCGCTTAAATAGTTGTTTTATGTAATTCATATTTAAAAATAATGTAAAATATATTTGGCAATCTGACACATAACTCCATCTAGTTTTCAGACTAAGTAAACTTTAAGCATGGCGTGTGTAGAACACGTAGAAATGCGTTATGTTAATGCAGTTATAACAATTTTATGAACAGAATTAAAATTATTTTAGCACAGTTCTAAAACTATAATAAATATATGAAAAATAATTAGAATGATTCACTTGATAAATGGTATAAATCTCATAACATATTGTCAATGGTAGAGGATCTGCCATTTTCCTTTAAAGTAAATCCATATCTAGCTAGAATGCCTTTTTTTATATAAATAGATAAAAACAGCTAAACCTAACACAAAGAGTTGGATTAATAATAATAACTACACACATCTTACGCACGGCCAAAAAAAGGGTAAATGATCATACTTAACAAATAATTATTTATCTTGAGCAGAAATCGAACCCGGCCTTTAGCTAAGCAGTGCGAATCACTATACACGCCGATGTAACAACCGAATCGGTTAAATGTACCACATTCCAAAAATTATCACTTACCGTCTTGTTCTCTTATCCCTAGAGCTAAGAAAGTATAAATAAACCATAACTATCGCCCGTCGGGTAGGTACACATAGCCGAGTTAGGGACGTTGCCCGGAGTGCGTCTGTGTGTGTGAGCCTTTATTATGTTCGCTCACGTAACAACGTCAGTGTGTGCGTACCCTAAGTACACACCGCACACAACTGTAGGCCGTAAGTCACACCGAAGCATGTTTATGAGACAAAAGAAAGTGGAATTTGTATTGTTTTTAATGTAAATGCGTGTTTTTAAATTAAATTCTCTTTTTAGGGAATGAGAGTATTGTTTATGGATTTCTAAGGAGGTTACGTCATATGACACGTATAAGGCAACGTCGTGTAATGTCTTGTCAAAATATGTAAAATATAGTTATAATAGTAGTCTATAAAGTTATGTAAACTGAATGCATCTATATATTTAAAAGTGTTCAGTTGGTTTGTAGGCTGTGTACGCTAAAACCCTGCACCAATTGAGTTTAAATTTTGACGCTATATAGAACCAATTTCAAATAAATACTTTTCTTTTTCATATCAGTTTTATTTTTCATTTCTCATCCATATAACCACAATATGAAACAAACGTGGCAGCCTACAGCTTCTTCTTTATAAAACGTGTAAGTAAATAAAGTGTAATGTGCTTAGTGTGTGCATGTGTGTGTGTATATTCGATTTGTTGAATGTGGGCGGTTCATTACTTAACACTCAAATGGTGACTACCAAAGAGAGAGTAATTCCAAAATGAAATAACTTGGATCGATACAACATTTTCGTGTCACAGTATTTGTAACCAAATTCTTTCGAAACGGCTTGACCGATGTTATGTTTTTTTGTGTGTATATTCGATAGTTATTGGAAGATAAGTTTTAAACTATTAATTATGATGGCCTGCTCTAAAAATCGATTAATATATTTATCGATATTTTTTAAACTTTAATGTGATTTTACTAAAATTACATTTACCGGGTCAGCTAGTTAATAAAATAACTATGATTTGATGTCGTCTTAAGTTGCTACTAGAGTAATGAAACCAAATGAGTGCTAACATAGACGAATAAAATAATGTTATTGTGATCTAAAATGCTAGTAAAATTTCATTTCAAGAATGCGTTGCTAGAGATAGGTAGGTTTATAAACTATCCATCGTTCCACATAAATCATTACACATTAATGACAAATTGAAGCCATATTACAGCTTTTCGCTTGTAACTGACGTTCCAGATCTTAGAGACCCTCCTCGTACCTCCATCTCGGTTTAAATACTTATAAGTATAATTCAGTACAGATACAAATTTACCTTTCTTCCGTTCTTGACGTTTTATATTATTATTCTTTTACCAAATTATGATAGTTGTGACTTATATTATAACTTTCGCTTGTTCTCATTAACTAGTAGAATGTTTTTTGCATTTTAGGAATATTCTGGACTTTAAAAGAGACGATGATCCTTAAATTTGTTTCGTTCCATCTTCTGAGGGCTTGTCCAATCAGAAAAGGTCGATCTCATTTGCATGAAAAATATTTTTTTTGAAAAGTGTTTGTTTAACCTAATTGCAGATTTACAAAATAAAAGTTTTTATTTCATTTCAGTAATATAATTATAGATCAAATTAATAAGGTATTTAAAGTACTTTTAAAAAGGAAAAATATATAATTATATGGAAAATCTACTAAGTTTAATTTAACTATTAATTATGCATATCTATTAGAAATTTTGTAAATATAGAAATAATAAGATAATAATCACAAACTTTAACACCAAAAAAACGACTTCAAGAACTGTACCAAATTAAAATCGGACCACACGAGAAGCACCAGCTTTCAAATAAAAACAGAATCATCAAAATCGGTTCACCCAGTCGAAAGTTATGAGGTAACAAACATTTAAAAAAAAACCGTCGAATTGCGAACCTCCTCCTTTTTTGAAGTCGGTTAAAAATAATAGTTGTTAGGAATGTAATATTACAAAATTATAGATTGTTTCAAGAATTTGTTTTTCTATGCAAAATTGGACCCAACATTCGCATACACAAAGCGTGCATGTGCAGTTCACATTGCAACACGGTGTAACCTACATCCACGTAGTCTGTGTGAGTGTTCGAAGTAGGTAGTTCTAGACTTCTATGTAAATGACAAATCGTAATTACGCCAAGCGTCGTAAACCTTCTGACTTATGAACAGGCTCACTTGACGGATCAGCATTAGGAAGTAGGCCCATAGTACCTCGGTATTTCGTTAAGGACGCGCGAATTCAATTTAATTCGAATTTCGAACACCATTCAAATAAGTTATGACTATGAATTTGCGTTTTGATATGACGTCATTTCCCGTACCTACAATAAATTCTATTTTTAAACGTCATTTTGAAAACAATTTGACATCATTTTAAGTTAATAATAATTGTTATGGATCGTGTTTTGTTTTTCCGAAAGACGGTCCGCATTTCATGTCATCCATATTTTATATATTTTTATCATTAATTTCATCACGACGAAGACTTGAGGACTCGAAGACTTGATAATTGAAAACTATAAGGCAGAAATAACTGATCCGAGTGATCCGGCTAGTTGCCATTTCATCAAAAGGAAGAATAATTGTTATAACTTGACATATCTTATACATAACCGTGTTATCGCAAACCAGACAAGGCTTTTACTATTATAAGTAGGTTGTTGATAAACATACTTATACATTTCTAAGCATAATCCTACTAATATTATAAACGCGAAAGTTTGTATGTAAGTAAGTATGTTTGTTGCTCTTTCACGCAAAAACTACTGAATGGATTTTGATGAAACTTTACAATAATATAGTTTATACATCAAAATAACACATAGGCTACAATTTATAAAGATACTAGCTTAGACTCGTGGCGTTGTCCGTGGTTATTATCGTACCCCGGGTAGCACCGTAGGGTTCAGCTAGTATAGGTATATATGTAATTCTCTTATTACGTTGCTCACGATGAACTCGGCAACCATCTGAGTTTTAGATTTTTTTTCTTAAATGTGTGTTCCTGGCCTGCCCAAGATAGGATAATTATCATCACGCTTAGACGAATGGGAGTCTAGCATAGAAAAGAGACACATAAGTTATGTGTTTTAGCTAGTTATAGAAAAATTATACACAAACAACAAAATTATTGTCACAACCCAATTTCTGGTACTTTCAGCCCGATCGAATTGATATTTTAAAATTGAATTGAGAATTTATTGATGGATAATGTAACTGACAACATCACGCTATGACTCTAAGGAAGCGGAGTAGTAAACATAAACGTGTTTTACCGTGGGAGAGCTATGCTTCGGCATGAATGGGCCGGCCCGACCGGAGTGATAACACGGCCTCACAGAAAACCTGTGTGAAAAGCGCCTGCGCTGTGTTTCACCGAGTGAGTGAGGATACCGGAGGCACATACCCCAACCCCTCCCCCCATCCCCTTTCCCATCCCCCAAAAGTCGGCAACGCACTTGTGACGCCTTTGGTGTTGCGGGTGTCCATGGGCGGCGGTAATCGCTTACCATCAGGTGATGCGTCTGATCGTTTGCCCACTATTCAATGAAAAAAAAAAATAATAATAATAAAAAAAACGTAGATAGACTAACATGGAATGACTAGTGATACTAATTTTAAAAAGAAGTATCTATTGACTTTAAAATAATTATTAAATCGTCGTCGGTTATAAAAATATGTATTATGGTACCCAGATGATCAAGCATTGCTGGGTATTTTTTTTTAATAAATTTCTTAAAATTAATACTATTTTTTTTTTTATTGTATAATGGGCAAACGAGCAGACGTATCACCTGATGGTAAGCGATTACCGCCGCCCATGGAGACCCGCAACACCAAAGGCGTCACAAGTGCGTTGCCGACTTTTGGGGGATGGGAAAGGGGATGGGGGGAGGGGTTGGGGTATGGGCCTCCGGTATCCTCACTCGCTCGGTGAAACACATCGCAAACGCAATTTCACACCGGTTTTCTGTGAGGCCGTGGTATCACTCCGGTCGAGCCGACCCATTCATGCCGAAGCATAGATCTCCCACGGTTGACCCATAGACTTGCTACTAAATTTCATGAATATCGTTGCAGCCATTTCAGAGATTCAGATTGTATATTTACAAGAAATGCTCGTTTGAAGGGATTAGATAGGATAAAGTATTTTTGTATGGATCTAAACAACACTATCGGAATAGAAAATACATCATATCTCTTTCTCCCTCTGTCTTTCTTACTATATCTTATCTATACTAATAATATAAAGCTAAAGAGTTTGTTTGTTTGGTTGAACGCGCTAATCTCAGGTACCGCTTTACCAATTTGAAAAATTATTTCAGTGTTGGATAGTCCATTTATCGAGGAAGGCTATAGGCTATATATCATCAAGACCAATAGGAGCGGAGCCCCAATGAAGACTGTTTAAAAAACGGGGGAAAATTATTACGCTACGGGCAATAGTACACGTAAACGAGCTTGCGAGGGTCAGCTAGTGATCAAATAAAAATAAAATAAAGTTTCGTAATCAACAGGCTTTAACATGCTTCAAATATATCCTAGAGAAGTTACAAAGTTACAAACATAATGAAGTTAAATAATAATCCTTATATCGTTACGCTAATACTAATAGGAGCTGAGCACCAATGAAGAATGTTTAAAAAACGGGGAAAATATTTTCACGCTGCGGACAACGTGTGTCAGCTAGTCAACAATAAAGTTGAATGAACGATAATATCATTTTTAATCTGTTTGTATTCCATTAACGTTAAGGTAACGTGCTCCAGCTGTTTAACTATACTAATTTTAAAATGACTAAAGAGGAAAAGCTTGTAAGTTTCTAGGGAAATATCTGGATCTAATGAACCGATTTTGACAATTCTTTTACCAATAGAAAGCCTCATATTATGTGATTGTCATAGAATCTATACTAATATTATAAAGCTAAAGACTTTCAGTGTTGGATAGTCCATTTATCGAGGAAGGCTATGGGCTATATATCATCACGCTAAGACCATAGGAGCGAAGCACTAATGAAGAATGTTACAAAACCGGGGAAAAATATTACACTACGGGCAATAAGAGACGTAAACGAGGTTGCGTGGGTCAGCTAGTCATCTACACAAATAAATAAAATTAGAGTGTCTGTTTATAATATTAAAATAACCGTTTTTTACTATATCCGACACACGCGCTTAAAATTTTATTAAAATCACATCAACCGTTTGTCAATATAATAATCAAACTCATATATTATACAAAATTGCATGTCCTAGGTGGGAATCGAACCCACTAGACTTGGACCATCAATCACTAACCAAGACTGCACGGTTGGCTTAACCGGTCACTATGCCGCTTGCTATGCACCAAGTGCCGTGGGTTCAAATCCCACGTGGGACATCACTTTGTGTGATCCACAAAATGTTGTCCTGAGTCTGGGTGTCCTTTGTGTCCGTTACGGGGGACCGCGATACAGGATCTTAATGCGGGAGTTGTCTTTTTAAAAAAATAATTTGTTTAACACATTAGAGGCCAGTCGAAGTTATTTACTAAGTCTTTTTGGTCTTTTATTATAAACCCATGTGCAATTTCACCATCTTATTGTATTACTGCCAAATTTACATATTTGCAAAAAAAATCGCCTTCCATTCTTCTCTGACATTTTATAGGGGGCAAACGAGCAGACGTATCGCCTGATGGTAAGCGATTACCGCCGCCCATGGACACCAGAGATGTCAAAAGTGCGTTACCGGCATTTGCAGAAGAAGTACGCTCTTTTCTTGAAGGTTTGAAGGTTGTATTGGTCCGGAATATTTAATAATTTGATTTTTTCGGACTGCCTCCGCTTTTAGCCTTTTGATTGGGGCATTGTAAATCATGTTTTGTTTACATAATAGGTGGTAAACGAGCTGACGGTCTACCTGACAATATGTAAATACTGTGGAAATCAACACCCTCTGTGTCTTCCCCAATTAGTATTATTTTTTTAAAGAATAGTGGGCAAACGAGCAAACGTATCACTAATGATAAACGATTAACGCCACACATAGACACTCGCAACACCAGAGACATCAAAAGTGTGTTACCGGTTGGGGGAGAGGAAGGGGTATGGGCCTCCGGTATCCTCACTCACTCGGATAGACAGCGCAAGCGCCGTTTCACACCGGTTTTCTGCCGGCCCATTCACGCCGAAGCGTGTTAGAGGAGTTTTCGGGTCTGTAATAACCTCACTGATTTGACAAAAGCCAATGTCTTAAATAGAACCCCTAACGTTAAACACCATAATTATCAATACCTTACTTAGCTCATCTATCTTGTATTTAGTCATGTGCAAATTCCAAGAATATATTATTGAAGGACAGCGGTAGAGAGTTGAATGAATTACATTCAACTTCTACCGCTGCCCTTCACCGTCGAATGAGCACTTGTGTCCAGGTTATGATGGTGTAGTGTAAAAACCGTCACGCTCCGCCACATTGAGGGGAGGCAGGGAAAGTAAACTTATAACCAGACTGACTTTATTTAGGTCATTGTATTCCGATTATAATTTTATTATGTATTATATCTTACATTCGGGCTGCTGTTGGGTTTTTCCTACAAGAAATTCCTAATAGCAGCCCGGAGTATGGAAGATGGCGGTGTTTCCTGCCCGTGCTTCGGAGAGCACGTTAAGCCGTCGGTCCCGGTTGTCATGAACATCTATGGCAATCGTTATTGGGAAGTCAGTGCCCTCAAATATACTGACAACTAGTTCAACCTTCGAATTCAGTTCGCCCTCAGGGTTGCGGAGGTCAGATGCCAGTCGCTCTGTGTAAAAACTGATATTCAGGTAAAACCGGTTGAACTGGTAGCCGACCCCAAATATTGGGAATAATAAAGGCTAGGAAGATGATGATGATTATATCTTACATAATATGTCAATATTTTTTAAAATTCAAATTAGATTAATTGCAAATTTCGTCAAGAAATTGTTGAATTGACATCAGACATGACAATTGGGTTTAATTTTACAATTCGTTTGTATTTTTTTTAATGTTTGAAACTCAAACCTCAATTTATGAACCAGATTGGAATAATTTTATTAAATTTAGAAGGGAATCCTTAAGGACTTGTTTAAAATTTAAGAAAAACTGCACACAAAATTTAGCAAAGCATAATAAAGTTGATGATACTTTAAATAAAATAATAAAAAAAGTTAGTGCGTTATTTTAGATCATATAAAGAATCTATACTTCTGCTAGATTTCATCGTTCGTTCCGTTCAGTCTTTCTGGCGTGATTGAGCAACAAACTATAATCTAAATCGACAGAAGTAAATTTGAAATTTAACTTATTTTAGGCGCATGAGGGTAATTTTTACGGATGAAACGCAATAATAATAATATTAGCGTCACGAATATTGAAATATTGACTGCACGGTTGGCCGAGTGGTTTCAGCGGTCGCCATGCCGCTTGCTACTGCGCCAAGTGTCTTGGGTTCAAATCCCACGCGGTACAACACTTTGTGTGATCCACGAATTGTTGTCCCGAGTCTGGATGTTCTTTGTGTCCGTTTCATATATGTTTGTAAAGTCCCCCACGACACAAGATGTTTATTCCTAATGTGGGAGTTGTCTTTTAAAAAAGAAAGAAAAAAGAAAAAATAAAGAAAACAATGTGCAGCGTTTTTGTCCAAGAAGAGAGAGAGCGATTGAGACCGATTGAGAGAGAGAGAGAAAGGGCGAATTTTAATTTAAGATTCATCATCTGAGATTTTACTACATTATTTTTTAAACACTATAAAATAAATGTATTTTAATCATTCTCTTTAATTATTTTTATTAATTATAATTAATTTGCCAAAGAAGTTTCATTTCTGACATGTGTACTTTGTACGCACGCACTTTTTTTTCATTAACATTCGAATTAATACTTTTTGTTTGTCTTGTCTGACATTTTTATGCACGACACCGCGGGTCGTCACGGGTGAAGGGATAGGTGAGAATTGAACCCACTAAATAACGAAGTGTGTTCCGGCGCGGGGTCGCACTACCAACAGCAGGTAACTATGTGTGGTAGATAATAATAATTATTGTCATAACTTAAAACATCTCAGGTACGTTTGAGCCTAAAACAGCCCACTTTCTGTCTGGTCCTTGTCTGGTTACTATCGCAAACGATAACAAAAGGGTAGTTGACTCCTTAGTTAAATTAGTTACTTTTTTTTATTGAATAGGGGGCAAACGAGCAGACGCATCACCTGATGGTAAGCGATTACCGCCGCCCATGGACACCCGCAACACCAAAAGCGTCACAAGTGCGTTGCCGACCTTTGGGGGATGGGGAGAGGGAATGGGGGGAAGGGTATGGGCTTCCGGTATCCTCACTCAATCGGTGAAACACAGCGCAAGCGCTATTTCACACCGGTTTTCTCCGGTTTTGAGGCCGTGGTATCACTCCGGTCGAACCGGTCCATTCATACCGAAGCGTGGCTCTCCCACGGGAAATCTCTATCATTTTGATTGGGGCATTGTAAATCATGTTTTGTATACATAATAGGTGCTAAACGAGCTGACGATCTACCTGACAATAAGTAAATACTGTAGACCTTGATACCTTCTGTTTCTTCCCCAATTAGTATTTATTTTTTATGGAATAGAGGGCAAACGAGCAGACGTATTACTGATGGTAAACGATTACCGCCACCCATAGACACCCGCAACATCAGGGACGTCAAAAGTGCGTTACCGGCCTTTGGGGTATGGGAAGGGGTATGGGCCTCCGGTATCCTCACTCACTCGGATAGACAGCGCAAGCGCCGTTTCACACCGGTTTTCTGCCGGCCCATTCACGCCGAAGCGTGTTAGAGGAGTTTTCGGGTCTGTAATAACCTCACTGATTTGACAAAAACCAATGTTCCAAATAGAATCCTCGTTGGTCTAGTGGGGTTAGCGTAAGCGACTGCAAATCAAGAGGTCTCGGGTTCAATTCCCGGGTCGGACTGCTGTTGGGTTTTTCCTACAAGAAATTCCTAATAGCAGCCCGGAGTATGGAAGATGGCGGTGTTTTCTGCCCGTGCTTCGGAGAGCACGTTATTGCGAGTGTCCTTGGACGGCAGTAATCGCTTACCATCACGCGATACGTATGCTCGTTTTCCCCCTATATTTAAAAAAAAATGTACTAAATACACACTTGTGACGTCACTGTTTTGGACTACTCAATTGAGCAACATATTTTGCAAGCAATGTTTATTGGATTAAAAATTGTAATAGAAATAAAAAACTGTAATAATTATATACTCCGTGGTAAAACGATATTCAGGTAAAACCAGTTGGAATCGGTGGGAATAATAAAGGGTAGGAAAATGATATTTTTAGGGAGAGGCCCCTGATTCGGAACTACGGTATTCCAACGCATTTATGATTCTTGATTTGTCCGCATGGATGGTGAAAATCACTTTCCATCGGGTGACTCGTCTCCGCAATGTACTTATAGTTAAATACGAGACTTAATACTTTAAAAATAAATAAATAAAATATTCAACAAAAAAACGACTTCAAAAACTGAGAAAAATGAGACTACGCGGGAAGCACCAGTTTCTAAATAAAGAAATACCAAAGTCGGTTCACCCAGTCGAAAGTTCTGAGGTAACATAAAAATAACATTCGAATTAAGAATCTCCTCCTTTTTTGAAGTTGGTTAAAAAGCATAATACATTTAAAACACTAAGTTAATAATAAATAAATATTCCGGACATCTAACACACAACGCCATCTAGTCCCAAGCTAAGCAGTGCTTGTGTTAAGGGTACTAGACAACTGATATAAATACTTATATATACTTTTTTTTTTGTAAATACATACATACTCGTATTATACATAGAAAACACCCAAACTCCGAAACAAATATTTGCAGATTATACAAACATTTAGTCAGGCCCGGGCATCGAACACGAGACCTCAAAAACAGCAGTCACATACGCTACCCCTGCGTCACCGAGGCAGTTAATCATGCATGACTTTTTCTGTGTAACTGTGCTATGTGTGGTTCTCTGTAATCCTGTAATATCATCCTATTTGTGACCAATCTTGGCTCTCCCATACTTACCTTACAAAAATGGAAAGACAAGCGTCTAATTTTCCCAATTAATCCTTACTAAACCAGTGTTCCACCCTTTACCCAAGACAAGTAGGCCTTTGATCTTATCTTGAACATGTTGATGTAGATTGCACGACCTTATACTTATCTGTCTAATGATGAGACCCACCGCTGATAACGTCAACTTGTTCTTACTTGTTCTAAGCTCGTGGCTTCATCTACGGAGAACAGGTTATATTCATACCATATGTTTTTGATTACAGTCAGTTTAACTACATATACAATAGTTTTTTTATGGAATGGCGGCAAACCAGCAGACGTATCGCTTGATGGTAAGCGATTACCGCTGCCCATGGACACCTGTACACCAGAGGCGTCAAAATGCGTTGCCGGCCTTTGGGGGAAGGGGAAGAAGGAGAGTTTATAGAAATTTAAAAAAAATAAGTTATATTAAATAAGTAAATATTCTGAAAACAATTCAGTGTTCGTTTTCGTATTGTGAATAATCCGAAATTAAAATTAATTTCATATGTTTCTATCTTGCTTACAGTTGCCAACCAAATACCAGGTTGCCTGTAAGATATTGCCATGGGGCGATAAGGGCGCCACTTGTACATACTTTATAATAGTTTTAAGTTTACCATGTAATCACTACTACTGGTGTACAATAAAGAGATTTATTATTATTATTATTACACATTTTGGTTTTAGTCTGTTGTATTAAAACGGTGATAACTGAACAAAATTAAAGTGATAGGACCATCACGGTAATCACAATACGTTTGAGAGATGTGAAACATTGAATATTATAATTTATTTATTAAATTATAATAACCCGACTGCACGGTTGGCCTAGCGCCAAGTGTCGTGGGTTCATATCCCACGTGGGACATCACTTTGTGTGATCCACAAAATGTTGTCCTAAGTCTGGGTGTTCTTTGTGTCCGTTACATGTGTGTTTGTAAAGTCCCCCGCGATACAGGATGTACATCCTAATGCGGGAGCTGTCTTTAAAAAAAAAAAATATTTTTTGTAGAAATAACGGATTTTGACGGCCACATCGCGTTACATATTACTTAACTTACTTAAGCTATCACAGAGCTTGTATACGCATGCTGTATTCACGCGTAGCCACGCCAAACCAGCCAACATTTCAGCAAAATATAGTAAAGAAAATCGGTAAGTGTTAACCGACGCCCATGGACACCCACAACACCAAAAGCGTCACAAGTGCGATTCCGAAACACAGCGCTGGTGTTTTTTCACACCGGTGTTCTGTGAAGCCGTGGTATCACTCCGGTCGAGCCGGCCCATGCATCCCGAAGCGTGGCTCTCCCACGGTTATTAAATAGAGCATAAATAAACCTTTCCTTTATGACTGTCTTGTCTAACTATAGTGCTCCGTTCTACAGTCGCTATCGAGATATCATTAAATATGGAGTTTCATGGTAAGGGATGCTAGTAAAGATCTTGTTTGCTTTTTATAGTGATGGTAAGTATATAATTAGCTGTTATGTGAACAGCTTGTGAAGCTATGTACTCTGTACAATAAGATGGGATATTACACGAGAGGATTTAGTTACAACCCGTCGGAAATATCTGCGAACCTGGCAAAGTGACGTCATGCAAACTTAAAAAAAAAACTAAAGAGTATTAATATTTAACTGAACAGAGAAACAATAAACAAGAATGATATTACGAAAACAAGAATAATACATGTGGGTCGGCGCTTGCGTTTCCAGCGCTATTAGATAGGCGAAGCCGCGAAGTCGGAGTGATATGCGTGTTAAAGCGAGAAGTGAAGCGCATTCCAGCCGGGTGCGTAGATATTTCCGACGGGTAATATATCTCGAGAATTGCGGACAAGTGCGCCTTTTATTATATAGCCATTTGTGTGAAAAATAACGTCAAATTTGTAAAAGGTAACAAGAAAAAGTTTAAAAACTGCCTAGAAAGTTTGCCTAGACATTTAAATAAATAAAATAACCTACATTTTTATTTATTTATTTATTTATTAACTTATTGCACATGAAGTACAAAGGCGGACTTAATGCCATTAGGCATTATCTACCAGTCAACCTTCAGGTGTTGTAGAAATATGATGCGGTAGGTGCAAGGACAAAATATTAATTTCGATAAATAGTGATGCTACATCACCCGAGCCATTAAAACGAATCAATGGACATCTCATTTATTAAAATCAGTTCAGTAGTTTAGACGTTACAGTGAACATAGGAACATACTAGTAGACTTTCAAAGCTTTTGACTATCAAAACCCTTACTTTTAGCTTCGCTGTAGTCGGGGTTAAAATACTTAGTGGCTGTTACTAGTTAAAACACTGACGGTCCATTTAGTGGGTTTGATTTCTGTTCTTTGTATTTTTATAGAAACATCTTTATAACAGTAATCCACATAACATGTAAATAAGTAGTTGAAAAAACATTATTAAACGACTTGTCCCTTGAAGAAACATTATTATGTCCAGTTCCTATATTTGAAAAACGATCCGTTCTAGGTACGAATAGTAGTATATTATACGGGGCGTAAGCTAAAATCGTTCCTATAAAAAAATAAATTGAGGAACGGTATTTACGAAACGTAGTCGGTTGTAGAAATTTTTCACACGATGACGATTTGTTAAATATAGGAACAGGGCATTAAACACCTTTAAAAACCTTGAAAAAACATTATTGATACGCAAATGAGGTTTCGTTGCAGACCGTACTTTTCAAGGAACATTTTTGACAGATAGAGGTCATTGAAGTTCCTCTTCTTTTTTGAGTCGCACTGAAAGTGATTACCAGATGAACAATACGACTCCCTCCTATTTCAAACGCAGAATTGCACTCCTTGTGGTTTTAGTTGGTTTAATTCTGGCACTGACGTCTTGCGCTGATCATCATTCAACCTGGCCTGTGGACGTCCTACTATCTTTATACATATAATACCCCATCCAGACTTTCGCGAGGCGCCTCGGCACGAGTCTCAGCGAGTGGAGGACGTCACACACTCGTGGAAGTGTATTTGATTGTCTGGCGTCGCCCCTCGCGTCCTTTGACTCGCGCCCAAAAACCGACACAAAGCTGTGCAACAGCGAGGCGAGGCGAGGCAAAACGAGGGGACACGAGCGCACCGTCCTCGCCTTGCCACGTGTAACCTCGTGGAGAGTGTGGATAGGGTATAAAATAATAATGTTTTGTTTTCTTTGAGCCTAGTCCCTTGGTACTTAAAAGTTATAACTAATAATTGGTTCCAGGGCATAGAGCGCATAATTTATTTAAACCAGTAGCCCGCATAAATTATGTCTAGTTAATTAAATCAATAATGTCACGGATGCATGCAATGGGATGTTAATTATTGCAGTCAAACACGAACCACTCTTTCGCAGCTAAATACTGATATTATAAATTGAAAAAATTGTATGAATGTTTGGATGTTTGTTCCTACGCAGAAACTGCTGGACTGGGTAAACGTGCAGACGGGTTTTCTGATAGAATGTTACCGTTGGAGAGCCACGCTTCGGCATGCATGGGCCGGCTCGACTGGAGTGATATCACGGCCTCACAGGAAACCGGTGTGAAACAACATCTGTGCTGTGTTTCACCTTATGAGTGAGGATACCGGAGGCCCTATTTGTTTTTTTTTTATGTGTGGAAATCCCCTTGGGCCGTCACCCCGCCGGGGTGACGGCCCAAGGGACGGTGTGTGGGAATCGAACCGACTAAAACCACACGGTGTGCCACTCTGCGCCTGAGAAGGGAGGGGTACGGGAACTGCTGTTATTAACACGACCGGATCCCAATTTGAAACACACCTTATATTAACCCGACTGGCTAGCGTGATATAGTAGCCCAAAATCTCCTCGCTAAAGAGAAATCTATGACCAGCAGTGGTCAATTAAACGCTATACAAGCAGAAAGGTTTAATAAAACGTGAACTTTATATAACAAAGTTTTTCTCACGCATTTTGCAATTACATTCACTGTCTAGTGGCAGTACAACATCGCAAAAACTATTTTCTTTAATAACTTCTAATAACTACAGTCAACAGGTTCTATCCCGTGCCTAGACATAAAGGAGCACACACAATAGTACAACTCAAGTTAGAATGTGTGAATGCGGTTTGTTCGGCGAGTTGGCGAGGTAATGTGTTGTGGTTGGTGAATATTTCTTTTGTTTCTTTCATTTCGAATGTTTGTGATGAACTTTGGTGATATTACTGTGGCTATTTCTTTACCTGACGTTTCTGTTCAAAATAATATAACCGTAGCTAAAGTATTCGTTACTAAATAGGATTATAGAAATGAAAGGCCTTATAACTGTTACATGTTTAAGCCTACCTGTGACTTCCTTTGAATCCCCACTTAATATTGTGGGGGAATAGGTGGCATATCCCTCCAACATAAAGGGAGGATCCTCCGACAGGCGAGGTGATCATACCTGGTAGGACATACTACGCACATACATGCAAGCATACGCAATAATTAGTAATAGTTTTATACAAAACTTTTTAAAGCCATTGTATAGTCCCCTTAAAAGGAGCTGATCTACAGATAATAGCAACTTATAAGGGATCTTAAATATATTTATATTAGATGCATGACTTGAATATATATTCCTTTAGGCTAATAAATTATTGGTATTTTTTAGCAGGTATTTTTTTTAAATTTTCTTATGTGTTACGTACTCGAGAGGGCCCCGTGGTTAACACATTGACACTTCTTTTGTCGACTGTCATTTTAGAGAACTTTGATTTCGCCTTAATTATTATGTGAAGATCTGATGGCAGTTCAGCTGTAGACGTATTTGTTTGTTTTGTATCCGCACTTAGCCTCTTGATTGGGCCATTGTATGTGGTTTTCTCATCGCCTTACTCTAACCATCATAGATCATGTCAGTTCAGTTACATTTTCAGGTTACTGTTTGGTCATGTTTCCGGGAGTGATGTTGATTGGAGGATGTCCGCCCGTTAATCTGCCACACTTCACACACCGTAATAACGTAGTGTGGCGTTTCTTCTGTCTCCATGCAGCACTGCTGCTCAGCTGTAGACGTAAAGCGATCCCAGCCTACTTTAAGAAAAAGACTCAAAAGAAGAAAATACTTTCACTTACCGATAGTTACAGTTATAAGGAGTAAAATAGGTTACTTTTTAACCGACTTCAAAAAAGAAGGAGTTTCTCAATTCGACTGTATTTTTTATGTCTGGTACCTCAGAACTTTCGATTTTGATGATTCTTTTTTGATTTGAAATTTGGCGCTTCCCGTATGGTCACTTTTTTTTTCGTTTTTTATTTTATTATATAGCGGGCAAACGAGCAGACGTATCGCCTGATGGTAAGCGATTACTGCCGCCCATGGACACCCACAACACGTTACAAGTGCGTTGCCGGCCTTTTTTCTAATTTGGTCCAGTTCTTGAAGTCGGATTGTTTGACCCCGGTGTCACTTGCGGTTATTGTAGTACCTGATCAACCGAGGGTATCACCGCAATGTGCTTCTAGTATTTAAACATTTAAAACGCGTTTGTGCCATCTCGAGTTGCCACCTGAACCGTCTGGTTGTTGCCCTCTATCATCATCAGCTCTACTTAGTCCACTACTGGACACGGGTCTCCCCAATTGCAGTACACTCTATGCTGGATAACTCAGAACAATTGCAACGTGTATTCAAAGTTTTACCCCAATCGATTGAGTACTTAAGGCGTCATAAAGATTCAAACATATAAATACAAATTCTCATTTATCTACCAGTTATTTTTAAGAAGAATATACCTGTATCGCCTTGGGCAATTGTAAAGTGAAATGGTCTATTATAAAGGATTTATTTGCGAAGACAGGTTGTAATTTGTTAAAGATGCGATAACTCATGCTCAATTCTACACCGAGGCTAAGTCGCGCCATCTTGCTTTTAAATGTGTGTTGTTCACGCACGCTAAAAGAGTAAAGATATAAGAATATATCTATTACCTATATACGAGTAATAGCTATAAGCTAAATATCAGAAACGGCTTCAACGATTTTCATAAAATTTAGTATGCAGAGGTGTTTCGGGTGTGATAAATGGATATAGGATTAGTTTTTTGAAAATTTACCAATAATAAAATACTCGTACCAAGCAAAGACCGGTCTTTAGTACAGAGTACCCAGGTACTATCGTAAGGCTGAAGAGTTAGGTTGTTTGGTTGAACGCGCTAACCACAGGAACTACTGGGTCGTATTGTTTTTTTAGTCCATTTCCCAAAAAAGATTAGGTCTTAAGATTTTTTGTCAATGTGTTATCTGCATAGTGCCAACTACGCAGGTGATATTATAGTGCACTAGTGTGTGCGCAAACACAGGCGCACTCTCTGTTCATTCTCTCTCACAATCCGACGGGACAATTAGCCGCCACGACCGGGGAGAGATCAGGCGCAGGACCGACAGCTTCACGTGCTCTCTTAAGCACAGGGGTTCAGACCCCAACTTCCAAACTCCGAGCTGTTATTAAGTATTTCTATAATTAGAAAAACTCAATAACACTTTTGGCCCGACCCAGGATTCGAACCCGGAACCTCTTGATTGGCAGTCGCATACTTGAACCGCTAGACCAATGAGGTAGTTGCAGTATAAATATATACATATATAAGTAACATTTTATCTCACACAGGCAATCTATCGAACAAATGATAGCCTGCGGTTTTTCCGGACCGATACTAAAATTTGTATCGCTCTGGTCTCACCTTCCAATACCTATCGAGCATACTTTTTACCGTGGGAGTGCCACGCTTCGGCATGAATGGGCCGGCTCGACCGGAGTAATACTACGGCCTCACAGAAAATCGGCGTGAACCAGCGCCTGCGCATCGCTTACCATCAGGGGATACGTCTGCTCGTTTGCCTCCCAAAAAAAGTTATGAACCCGTTTTGAGTTCTGTGTAATGTTGACCAGGCAGTTAAATTTTTAATTTTGTTCTAGTTTGAACTTAGACAATTTGTAGTCATTCTCTCGATATTGAAAACCTACAGAATTTTTCAACTGCAACTTACCATTAATTGAAAAAAAAACGACTTACGGTCCATAGAATCAACCGGTCTAGCCAGGCAGCGTGATATAATAGGTCAAAACGTGCTTTCTAAGGAAAGGCATATGTCGAACCATGGTCTACCAAAGGCTGTTAATAATGATGAACCATTAACGATAACGTCTTATTTCTCGATTTTTCTATAATCTACCAATAATAAATCATCTAATTCTAAAATAAATACACTTTTATAACTAAATTTATTATATAAATCGAATAATTTTATCACAGCAACATACACATCTAAAGACACATTTTAAATTGATTAACATAACTGCATGAGTCGTATGAAGACAACAAAACTTATTAAGAAACCAGAATCTTCTAAAACCAACAAGTAAATGTAAAAACACACTAAACATTGGTATTTAATAATAAACAGAAATCTATTAAAACATGACAAAAGGTATAAAAAGATGACTAGCGCGGCCATCTTGGAATCGAATGCGCGGGAACTAGCTATCGGGTGCGTTCAATAAATTGACATACACCTTATAAGGTCTTGTAGAGCCCCATTCGTCTTGTAACAGGGTCTTAGACCTCAGCGAAGCGTTAGATGCTGTGTTAAATTGGGCCTTCAAGACTGGCCAGCTAAAAACTATGAAACTCGGCGTTCTTGCGTTTATATACGTGCGATTATAATAGGACTTGTTTGATGCTAAGAGATTCTAATGGGTGTTTTGTTTCATTTCTGTTATGGTTACATTTAATAGCATGCACATATACTTATAGCTAATACCTATGTTATAATAAACTACAAAAAATAACTTTTAATGTTTGTGAGATCAAGAACGGCCCTGAATTTTGAATGAATATTTTTATTGGAGAAATTAAAGAGCCAGTTTTATTATTCTTCGCCTATGTTATGATGCAAAATGGCCGATTATATTAATGTGACACGATCGTTATAATTTACAAGACTCTTTGAATGTATACAAAAGAAAATATTTAGTTTGTAAGTTTAATAAATGTCACACAAGCTGTTTTGTGTCTTGGAACTAATTAAGTGTTTATCAGTAAAATCAATTGTCAATTGTTCATAGCAAATTTAATTATAACGAATTATTGATGGTGTAAAATTTGACAATAAAAAATATAAAAAGTTAGATTTAAGTTTAGGGTAGGTGAAGTTCGTATGTAAATAAATGTCGATAAGTCAAAATTTACATAATTTATATATTATGTACTTTAATTTCAACTGAAGGCGATTATTTAAATATAATTATATTATTTGTTTGACACTACTATACCACAAATATGAAAAAAAGTATAACCCGACCCGATTATGAAAAAAAATTGTTTCAACTTAGTGCCATTATATATAAAGAAAAGAACAGAAACTGCCTCATTGCGGTTGACGTAAGCGACTGCCAATCAAGAGGCCTCGGGCTCGAAACCCGGGTCGCGTCAAAAGTGTTATTGAGTTTTTCTGATTATAGAAATACTTAATAACAGCTCGGAGTTTGAAAGTTGGGGTCTGAACTCCTGTGCCTCGGAAAGCACGTAAAGCTGTCGGTCCTGCACCTGATCTCTCCCCGGTCGTGTCGGTTAACCATCCCATCGGATTATGAAAGAGACGTAACAGAGAGTGTACCTGTGTTTACGCACACACTTGTGCACTATAATATCTCCTGCGTAGTTGGTTGGTCTCTGTTGAGACTGGCCGTCGTGGCCGTAATAGGAGAACATCATACCAAGACTCCCAAAACTATCACCCTGTATTTTGACTTCGCACTAGTCCCATACAAATAAGTACATAACTTAAAGCTAGGTAGGTCAGTAGTACAATTGGCGGCCTTATTGCTCAACGGCAATTGATTCCAGGCAACCGTGCCTGCAACCAAGCACTTGTAGCAACCTCCACATACAACATTACATACTACAGCGCCATCTACCGAAGTTACACTGAACTACGGAGTAACGTACCTACGATACCATACGAAGAAACTGCCAATCCTGAATCGCGCAATAGAAGCTCTCGCGCGCGATTCTCGCGCTTTAAATTTCTGAAATGTAATTTTCATATACCAAACCAGACGGTTTTATATATAAAAAATGTTCCCATCGAGAGCTTCAATTGCGTGTAGGTACTGCGTATAAAGTTTCACAAAAACAATGTATGAAAGAATTGTTCCCCTTTAGAAGCTCTAAAATATGCTGCGGCGGCATAGATGTAGGTATGTTTATCTATCTTTTACAGATTCTTTTACAACACCAGAGGCGTCACAAGTGCGTTGCCGGCTTTTGGAGGATGGGGAGTGGGATGGGTGAGGGGTTGGGGTCTGGGCCTCCGGTATCCCTAACTTACTCGGTTAGACACAGCGCAAGCGTTATTTCACACCGGTTTTCTGTGAGGCCGTGGTATCACTCCGATCGAGCCGGCCCATTCATGCCGAAGCGTGGCTCTCCCAATCTGTAAATATATGCATAGTTATAAATTATGAATCTCGAAGTGTAAGAGTTCGCATTTACAAAATGCTGTGAAGACAGTCTTTTAATAATTGTTTTCTATTTCAGCTAAATACAAAAGTAATTGTGCATTTCATAAAAAGCCCTTAGGTAAACTATGTGAAAATCGTTACAAATCAAAACATAGGACAATAATCACATCGCTCAAACTGTCTGACGTCGTCTCCGTCGCTAACACAAGAAGTAGCGGCTTTTCAGTACCAAACACGGTCTCCAACATTCATCCATCAACAAACCTTTCTACACTTAAAAGAAGACTTCCACACCTCGAATTAGAGTATAGTTCAGCTTGTCCTGAGTGTGGTGTTTAGATCCTGTTTGACTGAAGGCTGTGCTGGTCAACAAATGTTCGTAAAAACCTTCGCAGACGCAAACGACATTCTTGTGAAGAGACGTTGAAGCGTTAGGGCCTCCGAAATGGTTAGGACTCAGTGCCAAGTTGCTGTGTGGTATATGACAATAGTTATATCAATTGCAAGGCAATATTATAAAGATTTTGTTTCGTTAAACATACAAATCTCATTAAATACTGGTCTAATGTGAATAGTTATTCCACTGTTAGATAGCCCAGTTATCGAGGAAGGCTAAAGGTTATATATCATCACGCTGCGACCAAAAGGGGTATATATGACAATAGTTAGATATATCAATTGAAGGTGAATTACAGCTCTCTAAACCTGAAACTTTCTTATTATAACTTTAAAACCGATTTAAAAAAACTTTGAACCTTCTGTCTCATGACTGATGGGCCTATTATCACGGGTTCGATTTTCACTCATTACAAGTAATTGCGTGAAGAGTATTGTTTGTTCTGTGTCTGGGTATAAATTGTCTGTAATAAATATACTTTTAGATATATTTAAGTCTGCAGTGTGTGGGATGTGTGCAAATCCGATGTGTGGGTATCTGTTTCAAAAGCAACAAAACCGTGGGAGAACCACGCTTCGTAATGTATGGGCTGGCTCGACCGGAACGGCCTCACAGAAAACCGGCGTGAAACAGCACCTGCGCTGTGTTTCACCGAGTGAGTGAGGATACCGGAGGCCCATACCCCAACCCCTCCCCATCCTCCTTACCATCCCCCGAAGGCCAGCAACGCACTTGTGACACCTCTGCTGTTGCTATGGGCAATGGTAATCAGTTACCATCAGGCGACACGCCTGCTCGTTTGCCCCCAATTCCATAAAAAAAAATATATCGTAAGAAGTGAAACTTCTTGATGACGTTATTTTTCAAAAAATAAATATCATATGTCGACGTAAGGTATAACCACAAAAGACTTATAAACCAGCAATATTCGTGACAATTCTTATTTCAAGTGCAATAAAAGTTAAGGAGCGAGACTTTACCCGCGGATACCACCTGGTGGCATGTCGGACTCAAACCGACCAAAACCGCACGCCGTCCCGGGCACTAGATGCCGGGGAACCAGGTGCACCCTAGAAAGGAAAACCCTGGAACCCCGACGTACCTCGGGCCACCTGCGCTTTGTAGATGGCCCCCTACTGTGTGAGAACCCCAATGTTCCCTTTAATAACCCCCAGGGCGCGCACGCTCCGCAGCGTCCGCGCCATCACCCGGCCTGCTTCTGCTAGGGTGACATGGCCTCATGTGTCACCCTCAGGCTTGCGCTTATGGAGGACGGAGATCGTTCTGCGCTCTCCGGCGGCTGAGTCGCCTGCGGTGCCTGGCCCGCTCCCGGGCCCGGCGCGCCGGGAGAGTTTTAAACCTCTCCCGGTTCCGCTCCGCCGTCTCCTTGGCAAGCATAACTTGCTCGCAGAAAGAAACGGCGGAGTTCCACGCCCTCTCGCTCCGCAACATGGCCGCAATCATGTTACCGAGCGAGCGAGACCTGAGTAAATATTTCGCGATCTATGGTGTGAATGAAGTAAGTTTGTGGAATGTGATGTGTGTAGTTATTTACATTGTGGACTAAATAAAATAATATTGTTTGTAATGTGATATTTCATTGTAGTATTAATTTGGTCCTGTTTGTGTTTGAAAATGTTTTTTGTTTTATTTTATAAATTTGACGCGTAACGTAACGGATAAATGTTACACGTAACGAAAAAATGTTACACGAAATTTTTTGACAACCCCGATAAAGAAGTTTCACTTCAAAAAACCCGCGGGTTTTGGAACAACAGTCTTTAAGTAGGTTATTGTTAATGCTTATGGATTTTTTTATTGGTAAATTAATTAGTGGTAGTTAACCTGGTTTCCCGGTTAGGTCTATTGTCAATGAGGTACCATCTCCAAATTTTCTAATAATCTCCATATTTTTTCTGTTAGCCTGCCAATTTCATTTTACCATCATTACGTAGCCGCCCTTGTATCTTTAACAGTCTTCTTAGGTCTAATAGAACCCTTCATTTCAACCATTTGCCGTCCACTGCTTTTTTTTTTATGGAATAGTGGGCAAACGAGCAGACGTATCACCTGATGGTAAGCGATTACCGCCGCCCATGGACACCCGCAACACCAAGGGCGTCACAAGTGCGTTGCCGACCTTTGGGGATGGGAAAGGGGATGGGGGAGGGGTTGGGGAAGCATAGCTCTCCCACGGTTAAGTGCTGCTGAACGTAGGTCTTTTTTTTTTTTTTTTACGTGTGGAAACCCCCTCGGGCCGTCACCCCGCCGGGGTTTGCGGCGGGGCGGTGTGTCGGAATCGAACCGACTAAAACCACACGGTGTGCCAACTCTGCGCCTGAGAAGGGAGGGGTCCGGGAACTGCATTTATTAACACAAACCGGACCCCTCCCAGCGCCTGCCCGCCCTGAAGCGGGCACCTTCTTCGAGTTAAAATCTCAATTCAGGCGACGCACGGCACGCGCGTACGTCGCCCCCTCGCGGTTGGCCTGTATTGCGGATGGAGGGGAAAACCCATCCCGTCCATCCGCGGCCACACTTAGGGCGGCATGAGGCGCTGATAGGCGCGCCTCCGCCGCCCCGTGCGCCGGCGGCGGATCGGGTCCGAGTGGATATCGTCCTCCCGGGCCTTCTCCGCCGCCTCCTTCTGCGAAATTACGTCTTCGCAGTAGGATGCGACCGCGGTAAAACTGCTGTCGCTACCGGCCATGGAGCGTATGATGGCCGGTAGCGACAGATCTCCTCCGATGACTGCAGTGAGGGCCCGGCGCTGCTCCGCCCAGGCGGGGCAGAACTCCAGCGTATGCTGGGCCGAGTCCTCACTGCAGTCGCAGTGGTGGCAGGCGGGACTCAATTCCCTCCTAGCGACCGAGTGCAGGTACTTTCCGAAGCAACCATGCCCGGAAAGCACCTGCGTCAGCCGGAAGGAAAGGGTCCCGTGCTGCCGCCCTGCCCACTCGAGGATGACCGGCTGGAGCGCCTCCACGGTGGCAAAGCCAGCACGTGGAGCCTCCGTGCTGGAAACCCCCTCGGGCCGTCACCCCGCCGGGGTTTGCGGCGGGGCGGTGTGTCGGAATCGAACCGACTAAAACCACACGGTGTGCCAACTCTGCGCCTGAGAAGGGAGGGGTCCGGGGATCGCTGCCCTGCTGCATGAGCCTCCAGCCGGGACGACCAACGAGCCATCGTGGCTCGGCGAGCGGCTTCACGCCAATCGCGTACCTCTTCGGGCGGAGGACGATACCCGTTCTCCGCCCGATATTCAGCCGCTCGCTGATAAACTTCGGCGAGCACTTCCGCCTCCCAAATCTCATCCCAAATCCCACGGGGGTGTTCCGGCCAAGGCGCACGCCGCCTCCGTCGACACGGTGCGGTATCCGCGTATGGCTCTGACCGCCAATACCCTTTGAGGCCGCCAGAGGCGTGCCTTATTCTGGGCGGTCAGAGCTGCTGAACGTAGGTCTCCCCCAAGGAGCACCAACCATCCCGGTCTAGGATAGAATCCTTAGAATAGAGATTTTAGTGCACTATATCTACAATGCCACGCTTCGGCATGAATGGGCCGGCTCGACCGGAGTGATACACGTTACAAGTGCCTCACAGAAAACCGGTTTGAAATAGTGCTTACACTGTGTTTCACCGAGTGAGTGAGGATACCGGAGGCCCATACTCTAACCCCTCCCCCCATTCCCTCTCCCCATCCCCCAAAGGTCGGCAACGCACTTGTGACGCTTTTGGTGTGTTTTTCTTGTTCCCCGTTTTACAAGAAATCATCAAGCGTTTTTTTCTGAGTTCTAAGAACAGTTGAGATAAATGGCACACATATGCCGCGTCTAAGTAAAGAATGACAATTTTCCGCAAACATTCCTAAGACCGATAAAATGAATGAAATGCGACCGTTTCTATTGCGAAGTAAACAAAAGACACTTCTCAAGACTTATTACTTTACTTAAGTTAAGTTACCGTTCGGTTTTAGAATGGAAATTATTATCGTTATTTGCTTTAAAACTTTGTTATTGTTGTTCTAACCTATGTACAACACCTTTAACCATATAATTAAATAAGTAAATAAATATTTCGTACATCTAACACACAACGCTGTCTAGTCTCAAACTAAGCAGAGCGTGTATTATGGATACTAGACAACTAATAAAAATACATTTATATTTTTTTTTGTAAATACATATATATTATATATAGAAAAGATCCAAACTCCGAAACAAATATTTGCAGATCATACAAACATTTGGTCCGATCCGGAAATCAAACCCGAGACCTCAAGCACAGCAGTTGCATGTGCTACAACTGGCACTGCGCCACCGAGGTATTCAAGTCAAATACGTTAACTGTAGTCTGCCAGTCTGCCAGATAATGATCTACGTTAGGTCTTATAATTAACCCTGAAAGTTCGTAGATTCGTTTTCCACCAAGGACGAAAACAAGCAATTATGAGATGAGTGCGATCATTTGATCAGAGACATAATTGTACCAAAGACACGAATATCTAAGTAATTATTATTATTATTATTAATAATAATAATTTAAATTATTATTATTATTATTATTTCCTAGTGGTTGAAGCGGTCACTACGCCGCTTGCTACTGCGCCAAGTGCCGTGGGTTCAAATCCCACATGGGACATCACACAATCCACAAAATTATGTCCTTAGTCTGGGTGTTCTTTGTGTTCGTTACATGTATGTTTGTAAAGTCCCCCGCGACACAGGATGTATATTCCTAATGCGGGAGTACTTGTAAAAAAAAATATATATAAATATATATAACTATATATATTGTGTATGTATATTGTGACGTGTTAGGGTTCGATGGATTTGAGAAATACACCTTCTGACGTGTTAAAGAGACTTTATTAAAAAAACACTCCTAAAATCATAATATCACTTAGAATAACAGTCTTTAAAGGTCGCCTAGGTCGCTAGGTTAATCATTGATATCAATTCCAACATTTATCGCACTGTAGCTCAAACTGAACTGAACTGCTGTCGACGAAGCATCTTTTATTTTCAATGCCATAGCAATTAGAAACTTCTAGTCGTTTCCGTGACGACTAAACACCTAAAAGAACATCTCACGCGTTTACGCAAAATATAAACAAGCCAAACTCACGATAATTAATCCATATTCGATTTTATGGAAATTGATGTAAGGTTCATTATTCTGTGCCTCAAGGAATCAATGAGAACTTTCTGATGTTTGACTTCGTCTTAAGCATTGTATTAGAATTTTCTTTTGTTCGTAACAATATGTATATTTATCAGCAGTCCGATTACGATAGAACAGGCACTTAGTTAGGTATTCCTGATACCTATGTGAGAAATGTGTTGTTCTTTTTAGAAGTACCATTAATTTATATGTTTCAACGAGTTTAAATTGTAAATTAAATACATAATACCATACTATTACACATGGGTCTGGACTATCAATAAACAAAACGTGTGCTAAATCGTATACGTGTAATATTATCTTATCTCATAAGATAAGCTCGGACACGGCAGCATTCTCGCTTAAATCACACTAACTACTTCTGTAGCCTGATTTTATTAACTCCCGATGCAAAAAAGGAAGGTTATATGTTTGAGTTTATCTGTATGTTTATCTGTGGTATCGTAGATCTTAAATGAATCGACTGATTTTTCTTCATTTTTAGGGTTCTGTTCCTCAGTATCTTATTTAGTCTTTATTATTCCCAAAATGAATTGGGGCCGGCCATTAGTTCGACCGGTCTTACCTGAATACGTTGACGTTTTTTCCACGGAACGACTGGCATCGGACTTCTGTACCCTGAGGCTGAACTAAATTTGAAGGCTGAACGAGTTATCAGTACATTTGATGGCACTGATTCCCAATAACGATTGCCATATGTGTTCATGACAACCGGTACCGATGGCTTAACTTGCTCTCCGAGGCATGGATTAGGTCTGCCTGTTTGTTACGGCTAATCTCTGGAACGGCTGGATGAATTTAAACAATATTTCCTCTGCAGACAGCTAATGAAATAAGGAGTAACTCAGGCTACTTTTTTTTAAGACTAGCATTGCTTCGCGGCGTCATCCGCGGGTAACAATCAGGAACTCAGCTAGTGTATAAAACGTAAGTAAATTTACTAGTTCACTAGAATACATACAACAAACTATGCTTAGTTTTTGGGTCTACATAACACTATGATCAGTATGCTAAGCTAAGATTTTATAAAATACTTGAAACTTGCGCAAAATTCGAGTCTAGAATTATATGAGTCGATAAATTGATTGATATTAATCGTAAATTGTAGTTTATTAACACCTTTTTAGGTCAAAAACATCATAAAACAAAATGCAGTCTTTCATAAGAGTTATTTTAACTTTTTCTTTAAGACATAAAGCTCGATCGGCGTCGGCGGCAAAACACAACGATTAGAAACCGGTTAGGGGAACTGCATGCGCGGGCGCATTGCACTCGCTAACTTCTAAACTAGACTCGACGCTGCGTTCCCGAGTAAAAGCCCTCTCACCACCCCTTAGTAACAAAACGTTAACCAACACGTTGATACAAACTTCAATATACGACTTAAATTTTATATTCCAGTCTGAAAGTCAGCGAAACGTGGTTCCCTCAGGTTTTGCAATAGTTTTTAATGCAGTTTTGTTTGAGTAACGCGTGGTGATGTTGGAATGTTAGGTAGAGACTTGAAGGTTGGCGATAAAATAAGTAGGATTCATTGACATCGGTCATGAGGTTCAGATATGCTGCTTAGACTGGATTAGGTGAGGCTAGATGCCTTTTTAAAAGTGGACATTTTACACTGAAACTATTACTTGAGGCGCCATCTTGGCACGTCTTGAATTTTGTTTATATTTAATAACTAACGAATTTAATAGAGCAGAAACAAAGAATTGAAACAGATTATTTATCACTTATTGTTATTTCAATATAATATATAAAATTCCGCGGTTATTGTCGTACCGCGGGGACCGCAGTGGGGCATAGCTATCTATCAGTGAAAGTCCCGTCAAAATTGGTCCAGCCATTCCAGAGATAAACAGACAGACAGAAAAAAATGGTAAAAAATATGCATTTAGTAAAAAGCGGTTTTAATATTACAAACAGACACTCCAATTTTATTTATTTGTAAAGATGGACTAGTTTTTGCCCGCGGCTTCACCCCCGCATGTCAGTCATCGTTATGTTTTTTTTAAACTGTTATAACTTTTTTACTTGTTAACCGATTGAAATAAACTAAATAATAAATTTTAAATGAAATTTACAACAATACATAAGAGAAAACCCCATCCAGGTTAATTAAGCCACTTCTGAGATAAGTGCGCACACAGACAAACAGACAAAAATTTGGAATACTAATGTTTTGAGTTCTATTACATTATTAAAATATTCTTCATTAATTTTCCTTCAATTTCTTAAATAGACAGACATCTACGTCTTACATTATTATTACAGGTAGAGATAAAACAAGAAAACTGCCTATATTTTGAAGTAAAAATATAGATAGTTAGAATATTCCTACCTTCTAAAGGATTCCTACTTAGTTTTACGTATAATTATTCCCAACTGTTAATCATGCATAATGTACTAATCTATCAAGCTTAACACTCCTTGCTTTCTTATTCTTTTTTGATGAAATGGCAACCAGCCTGATCACTCGGATCAGCTATTTCTGCCAATGTCAAGTATTTATCGTCTTCAATTATCAAGTCTTCGGGTCTTCAAGTCGTCATCTTGATAAAATTAATGATAAAAAATATATAACATGTGGATGACATGAAATGGGGACCGTCTTTCGGAAAACCAAAGAACGATCTCCACACTCCTTGCTGTTTAGCTAAGAAAAACAAACCACAGATTAAAAAAACTGTTTGCAAAGAAAACTTTAATGCAAAAATATGTCAATACCTGTTGAAGTAGTTTTATAATCTGTGGTTACTAACCACAGATAATAAAAACCGTGTAAATTCAATATGACATTTAAATGTTCGTTCATAATTATAATTAGCTAAAGGTTTCTGTCTGGTGACCTTTGCCTGCTAGATGGGGAGATGGTTAAAAAACCTTTGACGGTCTTATTATAAAGATCGTTATTGTAGAAAATGAGTTACATTGCCTAGTAATTGTTTTAATTAAGTATTTGAAGTATTTTGCTTCACTAGTGCATGGATGGTGTAGTGGTTTAATCGGTCGCCACGACGTTTTGAATGTTGTGGGTTCAAATCTACAAATTTTTGTACTGGGTCTAGGTGCTCTTTGTGTCCATTTCATGTATGCGTTACCGAGTATATATTCCTAATACTAGTCTTTTAAAACAAAAAAATACTTGGCTACTAAATTAGAAACTGGATAAAGTTGTACATTAATAGGTATACCTAAGCAAGGATAACTTAAATATAAGTACTATAGAAGATAAATGTTAATATTGATATATAAGCAGTTAGAATTGAAAAAGAAAATCAATAAAAATGATAGGAACTGAAAAACGTCTGGTCAGGCATACACAATCGGCAATACACAATACATAGACAATCGGGTCACATGTCAGAAGTGAAACTTCTTTGGCAAACTAATTATATTATTATTAAAAATCATCATCATCATATCAGCCGCTAGAAGTCCACTGCTGAACGTAGGCCTCCCCCAATGACCTCCACATTGACCGGGCGTTAAAAATAATTAAAGGGAATTAATAAAATACATTTATTTAAAATTGTTAAAAAAAATAATATAGTAAAATCACAGATGATGAATATTAATATTCTATTCTGAGATTAAAATGCGCTCTTTCTCACTCTCCCTCAATCGGTCTCAATCGCTCTCTCCCTCTTCTTCGACAAAAACGCTGCACATCTTCGTGACGCGTTTTATCCGTAAAAAAATATCCTCATGCGCCTAAAGAAGTTTCACTTCAATAAACACACACACACACACACACACTGTGTGTGTGACACAAGCCATCGGTGCACTTCTCGTTTGCCATTCATTCCTAAAAAACCACCAGCAATCTTTAGCAAAGCTCAAATTCTCCCTTCGACAAAACATTACACCTTTTCACACCATCATTACTTACATCTTACATTCATACATTCATTATAAGTATTTACTGTTGTAACTTTATAATAAGTAGAAAAAAACCAAACTCTGCCCTCGCCAGGATGTTAAATAAATAACCATTTGCAGTAAAGCTACCAACACATACATAGGGTGGTCTATTTCCAACGCGACGATTCCTAGAAGTAGAACCATTTTTTTCTAAACGCTGACAGTTTTCTGCATTACATAATAACGTACTTTTCGTCCCAAGGGTTACATTTATGGAATAACCTGGCTGTAATAAGAGAAACAAGATATATAAAACAGTGGGTTGAATAAACGGACGTACGAACGAACCTTATTTGTAAACATTGGTAGCACCCGATCGTTAAGGAACGTAGTCCACTTGTAGTTATAAGCTATGTTCGAGTATGTGCATCTCCTATTATAAACGTATATTTAAATTAAAATCGTGGGAGAGCCACGCTTCAGCATGAATGGGCCGGCTCGACCGGAGTGATACCACAGCATCACAGAAAACCGGTGTGAAACAGCGCTTGATACCGGAGGCCCATACGGGGAAGGGCCCCAAAGGCCGGCATCACACTTGTAGTTTTGCGGGTGTCCATGGGCGGCGGTAATCGCTTACCATATGTATTTTATATATGGGGATGCGTCTGCTCGTTTGCCACCCATTCCATAAAAAAGGTGTGTGTGCGATTCACACACTATAGAAGTGAAACTTCAGTAAATCGACAAAAGAATGAGATCGACATTTGCTCTCTCGCTCTGGCTCACTAATTACAGGCGACTTTTTGTATTTGTGTCTCTTACCTGTCGTTTTTTCCGTTGCATCCGGTTTGAAATCACAACAATTGTAAAGTGTCACTTCAAAATATATATATATACCTACATAAATATCACAATCACAATTTTAGGTTGATTTTTTGAGAGAGGGTACAGTTGAGCTGGCCCGTTCGTGACGGAAGCGTGGCTCTACTACCTTCAATGGTGAATAATGCTATATCTTTAGTAAAACTTAGCTTTAACTGTCCGAGTGTCACGAAGGGCTAGGCCAGTCGTGCTCTTTTTGCTTTCGAGCCTAGCCGCTAGTTGATCAGAGATCCGTGATCAAGTTATTATTCTAGTTTGCAACTTTGTGCTTAGCACATTGATTATTAAGCTCGTTTTGGAAGTAAAAAATGAATTTCAATAGTGTTTTAAATAGCTCCATCAGATATGGATTAAGAAATAGGAAATCTTGTAACAGAAAATATGTTATACAATTACTTACGTACCTTTATTTGCGGTAGTTACAGCAGTTTATGTATGGTTAAATGTTCCACAGACACTAAACGACTGAACCGAATTTAATGAATCAGGTTTTTTTTTTATTGAATAGGGGGGCAAACGAGCTGACGTATCGCCTGATGGTAAGCGATTACCGCCGCCCATAGACACCCGCAACACCAGAGGCGTCACAAGTGCGTTGCCGGCGTTTAGGGGATCGGGAGGGGGATAAGGTAGGGGTTAGGGTGTGGGCCTCCGGTATCCTCACTCACTCGGTGAAACACAGCGGTTTTGTTTTGTTTGTGTTCGGTTTTTTTTTTTTGTTTATCTATTTCACACCGTTTTTCTGTGAGGCCGTGGTATCACTCCGGTCGAGCCGGCCCATTCATGACGAAGCATGGCTCTCCCAGGTGTCAAGAGATTCGTAATAACGACCCGAGTGCCATAGTTTTTTTTTTTTATTTCTTTTACGTTGTCAGGTTTCAGTTTTAGTGTTATTTATTTATTATCTACGCCCGGTGTTACCTGCCGTTGTTGCTTTACATTTACAACAACAAGTGACACCGCGGGGTTCAGCTAGTTATTAAATTAAGATTAGCCTAAGTGATTCCTTATAATATCAGCAATCTACCAATGAAAGTCCCCTAAAATTCGATCCAGCCGTTACAGACATTAACCGGAAAAAACAGACAGACAAAAATTTACAAGTATAATATTTTAGTATATATACCTTGCATATTTTAATATTACAAACAGACACACCAATTTTATTTATTTGTATAGATTATAAATTTTTGTCCAAGTTCTAAAAGTATATGCAGTCTGTCTACTTATAGTCTGTCGGTCTGTCTGTTACGTTTTCTCGGCTCAACCGCTTCACCGATTTCAATGATCTTTGGCATGGGGGTACTTTGATTCTTAAAAGGACATAGGCTACTCTGTACCGCGATAACCGATATACACGCGGACTGAGCCGTAAGCAAAAGTTAGTAGATACATAAATTCACACCTTTCTTTTTTCGAGGTAGGCAGACATCAGCAAGTTATCCATTATTCTCCGCTCTCAAACGCTTTCAAACGATTTCAAATAACACTTTCCTGCTTTTTAATGGACTTCATAAAAGGAGGATTATGGGAGGACTTTTTATGTTTGTTACCTCATAACTTTCGACTTCAAGAACCGATTTTGAGAAGAAGAAGAATTTGGTCCAGTTAAAGTTTGTGTTTTTTACAGATGACGATTAAAAATGTAGATGAAATTACGGAACCCTGAGTTGAATCAGGCACTTATTCTATCGATTTTATTTTTCCATATGTCCTAAGAACCGGTTGTAAGCAATCGTGTGAAAATAATACTGCATCGAGTATGGCCGTGACAAACGTCTTCCACAGAACATAGCACTTATATATGTTTATGATGCAACAAATAGTTTTATCGTCTAACTAACTGACCCATGCAACCTCGTTTGCGTCTTCTATTGCCATTGCCACACATTCTTCATTGGTGCTTCGCTCCTATTAGTAGTAGCGTGATGATATATAGGCTGTAGCCTTCTTGATAAATGGACTATCCAACACCGAAATATTTTTTTAAATCGGACCAGCGATTCCTGAGATTTGCGCGTTCAAACAAACATACTCTTCAGCTTTATTATTAGTATAGACTAGCTAGAATAATCGCGGGTAACCCCGCCAGGCGAAGCTAATATCTTTATAAATTGTAGCCTATGTGTTATTCTGATGTATAAGCTATATTATTGTAAAGTTTCAAACTCCATTCAGTAGTTTTTACGTGCAAGAGTAACAAACATCCATCCATCCATACTTAAAAACTTTCGTGTTTATAATATTAGTAGGATATAGACTTACATACCCATTCTGAGTTATAACTGATTAGCTTTTAGCCGTGGCTGCACCCGGCTTCGTCAGTTATCGTAAATAGCCTATGTGTTAAACTTGAACTCCCGGGCTAGGTCTCCGCAACCTCCTATTTTGCGTGGTGGGTCGGCATTATTCATGCCAGCCTATCTGTTATCCTTATGTAAAAGCTACATTAATGTAAAGTTTCGCCTGAATCTATTCGGTAGATTTTGCGTGAAGCGAAATCTAATAGGACATTTAGAAATACTTTTTTTTTATTATTTACGAGCAGACGTATCGCCTGATGGTAAGCGATTACCGCGGCGGTAGTTTTATATATTATATTCTTTACTAGCTGACCGACGCAACCTCGTTTGCGTCTTTTATTGCCCGTAGCGAAAAATTTTCCCCCGTATAGGGTTGATTTTTTTACACCTTGTGTCCGAAAAACCCTAATATCTTACGGAACCCTATTTTTTTCCAAAACAAAATATAACCTATGTTACTCGTGGATAATGTAGCCTTCGAATGGTGAAAGAATTTTTAAAATCGGTCCCGTAGTTTTAGAGCCTATTCATTACAAACAAACAAACATACAAACAAAGTTTTCCTCTTTATAATATTAGTATAAAAGTATAGATTACTGATAGTGATATTTAATATTATTAACTTTATAATCGACCTCGACAAAGGAGGTTTTTTTGCTTTTTACGTCAGAATACTGTCATTTAACACCGTGTGAGAGACACGCTTCCGCATGAATGGACCGGCTCGACCGGAGTGATACCACGGCCTCACTGAAAACCGGTGTGAAATAGCGCTTGCGCTGTATTTTACCGGGTGAGTGAGGATATCTGATGCCCATACGCCAACCCGTCCCTCCACCCCCCCCCATCCCCCAAAGGTCGGCAACGCACTTGTGACGCCTTTGGTATTGCGGGTGTCCATGGGCGACGGTAATCACTTACTATCAGGCGATACGTCTGCTCGTTTGCCACAAATCTCACATAAAAAAAAATTATGTAATGACTTTTTGGCCTTTTTGGATTAAATTGACTGCCTCGGTGGCGTTGGTCTCGGGTTCGATTCCCAGGTCGGACTAAATGTTTGTATGATCTACAATGATATGTTTCGGTATTTGGGTGTTTTCTATGTATTTTTATCAGTTGTCTAGTATTTATAGTACAAGCTTTGCTTTGTTTGGGACCAAATTGACTGCACGGTTGGCCGAGTGGTGTCAGCGGTCGCCATGCCGCTTGCTACTGCGCCAAGTGTCGTAGGTTCAAATCCCACGCGGTACCTACAACACTTTGTGTGATCCACGAATTGTTGTCCCGAGTCTGGATGTTCTTTGTGTCCGTTTCATGTATGTTTGTAAAGTCCCCCACGACACAGGATGTTTATTCCTAATGTGGGAGTTGTCTTTAAAAAAAAAAAAAAAAAATGTGTTTTAGATGTCAGAAATATAACAAATATTTATTTATTTGAGTAGTATAAACTTCTTCTAGAGTTCGTTTTAGAAGAAAAAAACAACTCCAAGGGTGGAATACTCCAGTACGTTTTTTGACACAACCTTCTTTTCTGAAACTAGGTTGCATTCACCTTTAAACTTTACTGTAATTCACTTTTACGTCTACAACAACACGACTAAACTTCTATTTTCAACGTGGAGTTACGCAATCAGACTCCACAACTCAAGTACTAGGCTTCTACAGAAAGACTGTTGTTAGAATTTTTATGGACTCTAACTACCTTGACGATGGCCAAAGGTATTCGTATTCCTTGACGTGCTCTCCGAGACATAGAGAGTTCTCAACGTTGAGACACTCAAATATTCTCGGTGTTAAGAATCGTCACCCATCAAAAAACTTGACGACGATTGTTGAACTTTGCAATGCGCTTGACTAGGCCACTTTAAACGACAACTTATTGAGCTACTACTTAGCCACGTGCCGGGTTTCTCATCAACCGACTTTAAAAAAGGATGAGAGTCTCAACTCGACCGTATTTTATGGAAACTTTATTGTAAAACTTCATAATTATTGGTTAAGTGAGTGTAATAAATAATCCTTTTTCTAATGGCAAGTATTATGTATTGCATTTTTTATGGTATTACAAGAAGTAGACGCGTAACCTGATTGTAAAATGAGTCTTAAGAGAAGAGAACTCGGAGGTTTTCTTCTGTTAGAATCTGGGAATTTGGGCTTCTGTCACTTCTCGTATTTTTTTTTGTGTATGAGTGCCTCCCAAAGTGAGCGTACTCTGCCTGATGGAAAGTATCAGTGATTCAAGAGCAGTGGTCACAATACACGTTGCAAATGCAGACAGTGCAACAATGCAGCATGTTGACTCGGCCTAGAGATGCCTCTGCATCATTGGGCCTCCAGCCACGTACTTACCAACCGGCTAACGCAGATCATCAATGAAAGAGGATGTTTCAGAGATCACCTGTGTCTAATCCGCAAATAGCCAACGCCTAAGTGCCACCATTGCGATGGCCAGACCGTGGACACGGCGCTCCAAACGCTGGCAAAATGTCCGGCGTGGGACGAGCCGAGGTGTGATCTCGTGGCGGCCATCCGAATGGGGATTTTCTTGCTCGGTAACATGATTGCGGCCATGTTGCGGAGCGAGAGCGCGTGGAACTCTGCCGTCTTTTTCCGCCACAAGTTATACTTGTAAAGAAGATGGCGGAGCGGGACCGGGTGGGAATATAAGTGGCCTACTCTCTTTCACGTAAGTTTGCCTCTAAATGCACCTTCTAGGATATAGACGCGACAGTAATTATGTATTATCACAATATACTTTAATTAAAACATAAAATATATTAATGCTTCATATTATTATGCAAAATTTTGATTGGACTAAACTTTTTTTAGATAATATATGTCTAGTGAGCATAGTGGCGCTATCTGTTGTCGGGTGAAATATATTGTAGAGACGCCATCTTGTGTTAAACCACGGTGTTTTTATAACGTTCTTATAGATAGACGACATATATTTATTTGCCATGTGGTTACACATGAAAGAATTAAAATAAACCAATCAATAATGTAGCTATTTCAACTCAAGGATAAGACGTTAATTTAATGAATACATACATAAGCAGGGCCTCTAATGAAGTTCGTCTTTTCGATACTAGATGGCTCCACTTACAGTTTTGTAATTTGAAAACTACTACTGTCTATAAATCTTATGTTCTAAGGTTGAATATTATGTAATATTAATTTCAGTTATAGAATATATTGAATATTCTCGAGTATTTCTTAAGTTGCTTTATCCAAGTGAGCGAAGTCAACAAAGATCAACGGCCCCACTGGACTTTAAGGGTGGCAACACTCACTGGGTGTCTAGTCTACATGAGTGACGGTTGTCGTTTACCATCTGTTGACCTGTTAATTATCTCTTTATAATATTTCAAACCAACTTTTAAATCTGAAATGCTATGGAGTATCTGAGAGGAGTATTTCCTTATGCTTTAATCTATGTAAGTCAAAATACTGCGACTTACAAAATTAATATAATAAAACAAATTATAATATTAATATCATTTATTAGGTACATCAAATGCATTGCATTATGTTACTCGAGAATAATAAATAAATTGGTGTGTTATACTTGTAACGATAAAACTATGATTGCAAACATTTTATACACATAAACAATTCCATAAAATGACACACAAATAACATCGTATAATAGAAATAATAGTTTCAAATTTTAAAATTAATTACTTTAAAAAACTGACTATTGTCTATGCTAAAAGTAGTCTGAACAAAAAAAACTTGTACTTTAAAGTTGCCAGTAAAATAAAGTAAGTATAATCATCACCCCGTTTATTTTTATCTCAAAAAGTCCCCGTTTTCAATTTTAATTTAAAATGGAATCCATTATTATTCAGTGCTCAAAATATTAACTTATGATACTTGTCGTGTTATTGTGTGTCATATTAGAAATAACTGCATCTATTTAACATTCTTGCAGAGCTATAGTCGTCCTATATATGTAATATTTCATATTAAGAGGAAGAGGGAATGAATATTATTTGTAAACAAAATCAAGAAATAACAAAATATACGAAAACTCTTGTCTTTGGTTCCTATAAAAGCTTTGGAATATCAGTGGAAAAAACTTAAAAATTGTACTTAACAGGCGATAGAAAGAAACATATATTTCTTAATATATCATGCGTTATTTTGCCTTATATAGTTTATTGCATTGTAAAAACAACCTTATTTATATTTACATAAAATTCAAATCACTGGTGCGTAACACAATGTCTGTACTCGCAAATAAAAATACAGTTAAAAGATCACGATACCAAAAATGTACACATTTTTTTCAAAATAGCACCAATATTATAATATCAGCACATCGCGTGTACCAAACCAACAATTGCTGGCAACACTATCGAACAAATTAACAGCTAACACCAAACTTCATGCAAAATTCGCTTAATATTTCATACAACCCTAACCAGAGTATTTAATTATATATTTTTAATATGTTACATGTAAAATAACGCAGAGAAAATATGCACTGAATAACAGCATAAGGTATAATTGATATTTTAAATACAGATGCCTAAAGTTTAAGATATGGTATGTTAGACACAGAGGGATTACAAGAATTTCCTTTCTTCGATCACACTTCTTACGATATAAAATATATATTTATTCGTGTATAAATAGATATGTATTAAAGTAAATAATAATAATTAAGCTATGGTAACACTTTCCTACGGAATCATAGACAATAGTAACCTTTATAACTTGACGTTTGCATTTTTTGTTTTCTTTCCAACAAGAAGCAATCGATGTTGTGTCTACAACATCGATTGCTATTTTTTTTTCAAATTTGGAGTAGTGACGTTGACTTCGGGCTTGAAGAATTCTTAGGATATCTGTAGATACTTATTGTAAGTTACGCATTATTGTATTATTATGCACGATCGATATGTCGTATGAGTAATAACTCACAAGGTTTTATACATCTTTTAGTGGTGTGTTTTCATCATCAAGTTTAAAACAAGCATCATTACTATTACATAAAATAGCACAAACGTATTAACAACGAAGATGAACGATAACATTAAAAATTTACAAACTACAACCTAAAAATTCAATGTTGCCAACTACAAAATTCTTTAGAATTGATTTAAAAAGTGTACCTAAATTTATTTGGTCTCATTTAGTAACGGTAATATTTATTAACGGAATTTTTATAACAAAACTAAATCTAATATTATTATTCGCAGATCTTTAGTTTCTTTGTGAGATTCTTATAGCTGACCGCTCCGAGATCTGCTTATTACTGTTATTATGATGTTTCCTCGTTTTTTTATTTTAATAAAAAAAGGGTTTTTTATTCATGAGATAGTGTGAAGTTCCTTTAAAATTTATTCCTCACTTTTTAAAACCAACACGTAGTTCTCGAACAAAAGCACTTTTTAGCCTTTATAGAGCGTGTTTTTATTAGTATAATTTTTATTGATCTCATTACACATTTGTATCATGTCTATCTAATTCCCTTAAATACGTATTCAATTTTGGTTAATTAATTAATACAAGACCTGCTTTAGAGAAACTGATTAAAACATCTGGTCTAAGGCATATTTTATGGAGAAAATACTCTGAGACTTCGCAGCAATGTAGCTAGGACGTTGGCTAAGCACTCTGCTCTTAAAGCCAGCTGGCCTTCCAAAGTTGAGCTGGTGTCTTGTCCTTGGTTATGGGTTTTCTTGGTATTGTTCTCGTGTATAATCTGAGCCATCTCTGCTCCAGCCAGTTCTTTAAAAGCTGCTGTTACGTCATGCACTCTAAGGACCAAGTTTCTGGTTTGAAGAGGGGCTGAAGTGTGTCTGCCTAAAGCCTGAAAGAAGAATAAATAGAATTTTATACTTTTAGATTTGGTAGACTCCAGATCTGTAAGAGCGTTTAGACATGTAAGTAAATTTTCCTAGAAACTCCTGAAGTGAATTTGCTGTTGAATCATTTTAATATTTTGATTTGTGTTAGACTCTTAATTGGATGTTACGTTTTGTTCAAAACGTTCTTGAAGTAAACCCATTGGTATCAATTTTTTATTGTGAATAGTTTATCAATCAAAGAGTCATACTTGCGCCAAATCAGTGAGTCTCCTGAGCGGTGTGAGACAGTCGGCGAGTGCGGCTGGGGCGGAGGGCGGTGGGAGCGGTGCGGGGGCGCCGGGGGGAGGCGCGGGGGGCGCCGCGCCCAGCGCCCCCACGAGCGTGCGCGAAGCGCCTACTAGCGACACGGCGCATGATGTTAACTCACTGCGAGCGCGCTGAGAACAAACACAACATTCGTTAAGTCAAGCTGTTGCTTTGCGGTCGAGTTGAAGTTAAACTATTGAGGTTAAAATATGGCAACTCGAGGTGAGATTATAACCACTCAATTGTAGTTGCCATAATATAAAAAATATTGTATTGAAAAAATATTATGTCTAAGTATTTCAATAAAAATTGATGCAATTATTGACTTTTAAAAAAATAAAAAAAAAAATTAAAATACAATGTCATATACTTCTTTGACTACATTTGATGGTAATTCACTAGCGCTTACTAAATCGCGTCAATATGAGAAAAATAAGAATCAACATCACAATTTATTGTATTTGCAATCAAGTTCAATGAACATAATAATTAATTTAAGTTTTCTAATATAAATTATAACTTCAATATTTCATAAAATTTAATGAAATTAAAAAAATTGATAAACACTGACAGGGGTTGAGTAATTTGAAATTTAACTTTTAAAACTCTCACCTGAAATTTAATGTCATCAATATCCTCCCCACCTCCATGAGCATGTTGATGGGAACATTTCTGTGCGACCTGGTGCAACCTCTGCAATAAACCTTCTACAGCTACCTCTGTCTTACATAACAGACTCTCAATAGACACGTGACCATTATTCCCGGCCTGGAATTCCGGGAACTTAACCGTAGGAGGCGACGGCGGTGTCGGTATATCCGGATCTACAACATCGTCTTTAAAACGAACATGATTCTGGACTTTTGGAGTCGGACTCGCACTATTTCTTCTAAAAGATTGACGTTCCGATAATGGGGGGCTAAAAACCCTTTCTCCTGGGGCGCCATTTAAAAGATCAGGTCGATTACTGAACCGTCTATTCATCTGAGGCGAGCATAAAGAAAGAGCTGTATTGTTCTTTAATATAGTATTTTTTGTTTCTGAATTGGATCTAACGTGACGCGATTGTAGTGTCATTGAACTATAATTTGGAGAAGATCTAATGTTTTGACTTTCTTCTTCAGTTAATCTGTTCTCAATTTCTAGATTTCTATAGGTATTTAGGTTCCGTTGGAAATGCGGGGAGCCAATACTGGCTAAACGTTGTTCCTGGTTTCTAATCGGAGACTGTTTAGCATTCTTCATCCTTAATACTTCGATGCTTGGTACTGGAGGTAACGGCGGCTTTTTCGGAGGTAACAATAATGGAGGCGGAGGAGAAAGAACTTTATTTTCTAACCTCGGAGGTAGCTGTGGAGGATTCTGCATTTGTTCGTTTATGTCACAAACGACTTTATAGTTGAGCTTTCGATTGTTTAAAGTACTAAAATGATTGTTACTGATTTCAACAGCAGTAAGTTCATTATTAAGGCATGTAAACGAGTTCGATCTAGGCCTTGGCGCAGGAGTAGGTGGTATTTTCGGCGGTCTTTCGGGTGGTTTTTTGATGTCGGTGCTTTTTCTTCTCGGAGGTGGTCTGATTTCACAAACATCAGGAATAGAATCGGAGTTTTGTATTTGAGTGTCACCCTTTTCTCCTTCATCAGAATTCTCTTCTGATTTATTTTTGTCTTTGCTGCAGCAAGAGAACATTCCTTTTCTTTCTACCGTTGGATATTCTATTACATGTGCATTACCGTTCGAGTGTTTTTCATTAGATATGCTTTTTCTTTTGACTTTGGGCGAATCAGCTTTCGCAGCAGCCGCTTTTGATTTGTCTTTTAGCAAAAGACTATTTCTTGCTTCACTTAAACTTTTTGCTGCAAACAAATTTCTGATTTCACTAACACTTAAGGTTCCCTTTACAACTTCACCGTTTGCATGTTTAAGTTCTACATTGGATTGTCTGTTTTTTGCTTCTAGTATTTGACTATGATTTGCATAACTGACTTGTTCTCTATCTAATGTTGATGAGTTGGAAGCGGGGGGCGGTGGTATTATATAAGACATAATTTCTTCAGGTGTTAATTCTATTGCTGGAGTAACTTTAACAGTCGGTGGCTGAATTGTAACGTTGGCTATAAATTCTTCTAATGCTGTCTTTTTCGGTATATTTGATAAGTTCTCTTGTGAGTTCACTTTGTCGTCTGCGAATGACGGCGGCACGATAGGTACAATTTGAGGCACTTGCGTAGCACAGTCTAATTCATCGGGCGTTTGTGGGGGAGGTATCAAAGTTAAATCTATAAGCTCAGCATCATTATCAACTACGCTTTCTTGGTAAAAAAATGGATATTCTGCAGCTCTCGTTTCTTCTTTGCTACTTTTTTCTCTTAGCTGTTTCAAGTATTCTTTGAGATTAGGTTCCTTATTATCTTGGGTTGGATCTGGACTATGTAGACCAAAACTAGTTCTAACGGATTTATCTGTAACTTTAGTTTTTCTTATAGGGCTGTTTGTAGGAGTATACAACGAATCATTGTCACTTTCTGAATGACATACGTCGTTGTTCAAAGCTATTAAAGCATCAGTGAGACCACAATTATTGAGTATCGCACTCAATCCTTGTGACTGTCGAGTCGTTAAACTATTATTGTCTTTCCCATTCTCTGGGACACTTAACCCATTTAAACCTTGATTTATAGTTTCAGTCAATAGGAGCAAAGAGTCACTATGCTTCAAAATGCCGGGTGCGTCATCAACACCAGACATTCTACTAGTATTAGATTCGGTATCACTTTCTACATTATCAACACTGGTTTCTTTACCAACAAATTCATCCCTTATAATTTCATGGTAAGCATCGTAATCACAATTTTCAGTCAAATATTGTTCAGAATTCTCTACCAGTTTCTGCATTTCTGCTACTCTTCTTAGTACTTCTTCGTTTTTAGCCTCGACTAGCCTTGGGTTATTGGTGGCATTCTCTAAGAGTTCCATGGATAGAACGCTTTGAAGGTCGAAACCCATGCCGTCATCGAGATAACACGCATCATTTGGATCGAACAGTCTGAAATCGTCATTTCTTTTACATTTTTCGAAATGTACATCATGACCTAGTAAACCACATTTAGCATCATATCCCGTTAGTGGGCTAGAGTTGTTGCTATGATTTCTGTTCGTGATGCTGGCGTTCATGTTGGTGTCTAAAGACTTGGATTGTTCAGAAGTGGAATGATATGGCGGGGGCACGCTGAAGATGGCGAAGTGCTTCTTAGTTAAGATATTGGGGTCTTCAGAGTGGAGGTAACTCCATTTAGCTGGCACCACATTATGTTGAGACAAGTATGGTGGAGCTGAAAAACATTATAATTTATTTAAGAAAATTGCTGCCATTAATTTTAAATCTACTGTGCCTGATAAGACTAGTTTTATTTTTGGAATTTTTCAAAGCAAAAATAATTTTTAAATAACACCAAACACTTCGAAAACATCTAATTATACTTATATGAAATTTTTACAATAATTGGTGCTGTTCAACAACTTCTCCATGACATTATCAACGCATTATCGAGGATTCAGAATCATCATCATCATCAACAACCCATAACGTGCCACTGCTGGGCTCGGGCTTCTCTCAGGAGAGAGTTATGGAGAATTCAGAATATTTACCTATATCTTCTGTGATCGGTTCTCGTTCTAGTTCAACGTTTAATTCTTGCCCAGTAGCAAGACGATAGTATCTGTAATAATTCAAATTTAACATATAAAAATAAATGTTTGTAAGAACGTTTTTAAGTTAATTCAACTTTCATATATTAACTTAAAGCATAAATTGTAATGTATTCACATTTGATAATAAATAAACATTATTAAGTGTTCTGTCCTCACTAAATTAAAGTATTTAGGATTATATATTACGACTATTTGCAACTTCTTTTGTTCAAGATTATCAGTTCAGTAATGATCTCAGATGTCTCATTTCGCGTACATTTTTGTAGCATCAAAATATTGAATTATAAGTGGAAATAATTTTTCGTTATTATGGTTTAATAGCTACGCTGATGAATGCTACATCATTTAAATCAATTTGAGTTCGGCAACTGACAAAGGACTCAGCACACCGGTAGCTATTGCAGATGCTTTTGTTCGATTGCATGTACCATATTTGACTTTCTAAATATTTAGCGTTAAGAAAACATGTGCAGTCTATTGAATAATAAATAATATATTTTTTCAAACACGGATTAAGAACGAAACTCCGGACGCTCCCCGGATGCTCTCTAAGCTAGGACAAATCCGGGAAAATCCTAACGAATGGCGGCCTTAGCTAATAGGGCATGTAGTCATCCTATCCGACACTAGATGGCGTTATTATGTATTTTTTTAAATTTGAATATAAATAGTATTAAAATAAAAACCCAACGTGAATGCAGTTGAAGAACACCAGTGATGTGTGTTGGTAATTATACAATTAGTAAAAATACGTCTTTTATTTATAATTTCATTGTTTGCTGATAGAAATGCATTATTACAATTTTTTTGTTATCTATTTCAATGATAATTAGTAGTATAAAGTAATACCCCAGATTAGAGAAAATATGTATTATTTATAATTGTAATAATAATAACCTTACACATTTCGTACACGGCATAGTCTGATATCAAAATAGGCAAACCTTCACTATAGTAACCAGACTACGGCTAACCATCGTAATATTTTTTAAGCGTATATTATAATTAATTACACCCAGACATAGAACAAATGATCGTGTTCATCTCACAAAATTTGCTCTATGTGGATTAAATGAATGATTAAATTTGTCGATTAAATGAAAAGGTTCTGGTATCAGACATGGTACAAAATGTGTAACATACCCTGCTATGACGAGGGGCATTTCTGCAGCATCCTTTTCATCCATGAGCAACGCGAGGACACGATCTCTTTGGAGGAAGATGGCCACGTCCGCACCTCCTGAAGACCACTCTCGCTTCACTCGGATCCCTTGCACTTCTTCTAGAGATGCGATGGATTGAGGCTGAAAAGAGATTAAAGAAATTTAAAAATATATAGAGGAAGAGCAGGGATTTACAAACATTTTCTGAATTATTTCATGTCAATTAGTTTCCATTCTTTAAAATTTTATATATTTAAAAAACTAGTATATTTCGTTTTCCTAGATCCGATTTATCACTTTGCCCAAAATTCACGAAAATCCGTACCTCAGTTTAGATATGGCAATTTAAAAGAAAGGCAAAGCTAGAGATAGTTAGATTGGTATGCCAGATGAGCATAGATTAAAACTAGTACGAGTTTCAGAAATGCAGATAACTTTTATTTATTAATTTTTAATATCCTTCTTTCTTTCCACAAGATTAATATGTTGCATGCTGTGGGGGAACTTCAGTAACATTCATGAAATGAAAATAAAGTACACACTTAGCACAACAATTTCGTGGGACTCGAACCCATAACGCTCAGCGCAGTAGAAAACGATATATCTCATTCCAGTACGCCATCACTGCAATTAAAAGCAAAATTTTAATAATAATTACCACGGAGTTGCTTCTGCCGACAATCTGGCTCAGTCCAAACCTGGGTGAGACCAACAGAACTCGTTCTGGTCGACTACTGCTAAAGCACTTGGCGCCATAACTTGGGAGACCAGCTACTATGTCTAAGTAGTGGAGTTTAGCCTAAAAATAACCAGAGAGTTATAAATTTAATAACATTTTTACATTAACGCCATCTAGCGAAGAGTGGCAGGACCAAAATAAATAAAATTCAATGTTTTTCATATTGTTTTTACCCCACTACGACGAAAAATAAGGGTAATAGTTTTGGTAGTTTAGTTATGTTTACATGTTTTACCGTAGCACTTAATATACTGAACCGAATTAAATGAATGATAATAATAATAATAATAATAATTTATTTCATAAAAAACATAACCTTTACATAAATTGACATAGATGTTCTAGCTAGGCTACTTAAATAGCCTGTATTAAGAACAATCTGTTGCTGTGTTCCATAAAGCAAACAATAGGTACATAGGTATACATATGAAATTGCAAATTGTTATAAAAATTTAAATACTAGATTACATTAACTGGTGTGTTTGCTTGTGTGCACGTGTGAGTGTGTTTATGTGTGCTCGTGTAAGTGTGTGTATGTGTGAAAATGTATGAAATAATTTAGTTATAATAGGCTTTTCGATGACATGAAGTTCTCCGTTTCCGTATAGCCTTTCTTTGAGATATATTGAGTAATTTGACCTTTTATTGAAGCATATGTGGATTTGTGTATCGGAAAGATTTGATTTATTTTATTGTATAGAAATGGCCCCAGGTAGTATATGAATCGTTTTGTGAATGTAAAGTAAGTATGAGGTGTAGTGTAGATTTTGATTCTTCTTTTAGGCGTGGCCTGGTCAAGTGCGAGTGGAGCTTGAGTGTGCTGGTGGAGTATGGAGCTTAGTATGAATAGTTGTCGAACCGTAAGAACATTACAGTTTTGGTATAACTCGGAAGTGGGATATCGTATTGGTCGAAAAGTAGCGACTTTAAGTACAGCTCTCTGAGCTACCTCCAGTGGTTTTAAAAGTGTTTTAGTGGCACCACCCCAAGTTGTGATACAGTAGCAAATAATTGATTGACACATTGCATAATACACGGTACGAATGATATGTGCATTGGCAATATGTCGAAGTGTTTTAAAAATGTAGATAAGTTTTCGTACTCGATTTGCTAGGTGTATAATGTGTGTTTTAAAATTGAGATGCTTATCAAGTATGACACCTAGGTATTTGATGGTATCGGTAGAAGTTATGGATGGACAGTAACAATTTGGTGTTCCGTTGTAGCAGGTGTGTGCTTGAAGAATAATTGGTGTCTTCGGTTGTGATGCGGAGTTAAGTGAGAATGTGATAAGTTTTGTTTTGGAAGTGTTAAGTGTCAGTGAGTGTGAAATAAGCCATTTATAGATGGTGTTAAATCCATTAAGAGCTGCGGTTTCTGTTTGTGACCATGTATCGCCGTGGAAGGTAATGGCAGTGTCGTCGGCAAAGGAGATGATTTTTCCTGACGGTAAGGTTGTTTGACAAAGGTCATTAATGTAGATAAGGAATAAAGTAGGACCTAATACGCTACCTTGTGGGACTCCGTGTGAAATAGGCAGCTCATCACTTAAAAATTTGTCAATTTTTACTCTTTGTGAGCGACCAGTGAGATAGGATTTAAAGAGTTGAAGCTGTATGTCTCTAACACCCATGTTTTCAAGTTTAGAAATAAGGCAAGTGAGAGGGACCGTATCGAATGCTTTAGCAAGATCCAGGAACACTGTAAGGACTTTTTTACGTTGGTTAAGTCTCTCAACTATTCCACTAACAAGTTGTAAAGATGCTGAAGAAGTTGATTTGTTTTTTGTAAAGCCGAACTGGTTCTGGGACAGTAACGCATTAGACTCCACATAATTAATAAGCCTTTTATTCATTAAGCGTTCCATGACCTTAGAGAGCGCCGATAAAATAGCAATAGGGCGGTAATTGTTGACAGTTGTACGGTCGCCAGCTTTGAAAATTGGATGAATGATAGCCTGTTTAAACGAAGATGGGAAAGTGCCGGTGGCAAAGCACAGATTTATAATGTGGCATAGTATGGGTGTTAGGATGACGGAGTATCTTTTTAAAAAAATGGTAGAAATGCCATCATGACCTACTGTGGCATTCGATTTTAGTGACATTATAGTAGAGGCCACTTCGTCAGCGTCCGTATCTAAAAGAACAAATGATTTTGGACATCCATTCTTTGAGGCCATTGTTAGGCTACCGAGGACATTAGTTTGTTTAGTTTTTATACTATCAGCAAGATCCCTTCCGACATTCACAAAGAATTCATTAACCCCGTTAACTGATTGAGAGTTGGTAGAAGAAAACAACTCCGTTGGTGCACGTGTAGTTTTTGCACTATGTGTGACGCGTTTTACAGCGTCCCATATTAATTTAGTATTGGTACCAGCCCTAATTAACTCATTCGAATCAAATTGCCGTCTTACTTTTTTCAAGATTTTGTTACAATAATTTCTATATCTTGTATAGGTGGTTAGTAATGTTGTATTTTCAGGCGACTGCCTAGATTTTTTGTGCATTTCGTCTCTATTTCTCATGCATCTCAGTAGCCCTGGTGTGATCCAGGGCTTTAAGACTCTATTACGTTTTGAGGTATGCTTTGTCGATGTATTTAGCTTGATTGACTGAGAGAGTGTTTGAACAAGGCAGTTGGTCGCGGAGTTTGGTTCTGTCATAAAGAGTATGTGAGAAAGGTCAAGTTTTTCCATTGATTTGTCAAGAGAGGCGTAGTTGGTTTTTATTATGGAAGTGACAGGATGAATGCACCGTGGCCTCAGGTTTAGAGAGAGGAGAGTCGCAAAGTGGTCAGTTACCGTCGACTCAAGAACATAAACGGTTGACTGAGATCTGGTTCTCAGTATAGTATGGTCCAGACAGTTTGAACCTCTAGTTGGTAGGGTATGAGTTGGCAGAAATCCGTGGTAAGCGAGAGAATTAAGATAATCGTGGGCTCGATAGTCTATGGTGTTGTTATGATCTGTGTTTATGTTAATGTTTAAGTCGCCGGTGATAACGACTGTTTTGAATTTATTTAAGGAACATAATATTTCGTTTAGCGAGTCTAGGAAAACCTGTATGCTATCGTTAGAGGGAGCTCTATATATACCAAGTATGGCTACATCTGTGTCCAGCTCTATGACCAATCCAGAAGCAGACCCACGAAAATCTGGCTCGCGCGTTTTATATGCTAATTTAGTCGATATGTATACAACTACGCCGTCACTTTGATTACGGCAGTTTTTGGTATGGCTTATGGAGTAGTTGCGGAGCTGAGGCAAGTTAGTATTACTAAGACAGGGGAGCCAGCATTCGGAGAGAACAATAATATCGCATTCTATGGAAAGACGGGTAAGGAGTGTTTCAAAATTATGGAAATTTTGGTTGATTGATCTAATATTTTGCGAGATTACTTTCAGGTGGTCGCCCGGGTTTTTAAAATATTTATTACAATCTTCAGGTCTGCAATGACAGGATTTAGATATAGAAAGATCATCTAGTTCTTTATTTAATCTTTCGGATGCGCGAACGGGTACTTCCGGTTCCATGCACCGTGCGGCGAAATTGCAAAATTTTGCAGCACGGTGCATGGTGTACGAAAATGATCAAATCTTTTCAAAAACAATGCTCGGTGGTTATAAAAGTGATTATTTTTCAAAAGATGGATAACAAGCGTACATGGTTATGCCATATTTTATTACTAAACTAATGTTATCGCTTTATTATTTACTCACAATTGAGCCAAGTATTAATTTACGCACCTATTGTGTTAATAAACATGATTTTAATATTTTATGTGGTTTATTATTCATTTTACTTATTATCCTCATAAAGTTCGATAACTAAGCTATCTACTGATATAAAAAACACTATAACTGCAGTAAAAATTCACTGAGAAACATATTTGTAAAAATCACATTTCGCTGTCGAGATATTCGCCATTTTGTCACTTTACAATCAAACTATTATTTGCGCCGAACACCAAATTACGTAGTATTTATATGAAGAAATAGTGTTTTTTAGTTAAATAATTTATTTTTTTAGTTAACTAGTGCAAAAGACAGGAACAATACATAAAAAAAACAACCTATTTATCAAGTTATTTAATAAAAGGACTCGTTTGCTAGACCAGTTTTCATTTATTATTTTTAAGTTCTGAGAATTCTCTAAACTCTATGAAAATGACTGAATGCTAAAGAGAACAAACTGATCGTTCCATTATGACACACAAAGTCTATGGTCAATACAAAATAATTTAGTAAAACATAAACAAAGATCAGTTTACGTCTTGTTCATTGTCCGTCACTACTGTGTATGTGTGGGTGTTAATAGTTCCGGGACTTCCCGCTAGGCTGCGTGCAAACACGAATCAACGGCGATATACAATTTTAAGTGGCGTGCTATTGGAGAGGCCTATGTCCAGCAGTGGACTACGATACGCTGATGATGATGTAGAACAGTAATGGCGTGGGAGCCCTGTGTATGTGTGCGTCTAATTTCGCTCGTCAGGCAAAAAATTAGTGTTTATTTAAATATTTAGCTTTTCTAGCACATTTTTGTTGCTATTCTATATTCTATATAAGATTCTCATCGCAATTATATCATTTTATCAATAAAAACATAAGAATAAATGCGTAAAAACCTTCAAATGAGTAAGCCCTTTTCAATAGGTAATAGACTCGGTAACTTTTTGAGTAACACTATTCAAAATTACGCATGATTTATGCCTCAATTCGTATTGATAGTGGTTCCTAAAATAAGTATAATAAGTAAAATATAACAACAAACTACCTTCAAAACCACCTTATCGGCAAAAAATCAATTTTAAGAGGCACTTGAAAGATCGCGTTGCGTCATCGTCAACTTTGAAATTGGAACTCGTTTTTTTAATGGCTCTTGAAGCGCACTTGACAAACGAATGTTTTAAAATGTTGTTCGTATAAAGCAAATGCATAACAAACCTTTCTAGACTTTATTATAATAACTTTAATACCCAAAATTAATTAAAATGCAAGTTAACTGCGGAAAACATGGATCCGTGTGTGCCGCACCGACGGCACAAACATGGATCCGTGTTGCCGCACCCGAGAGGTTAATAGATTTATATCGTTTAGCATTTTTGGTTATATGAAGTACAAGTAAAAGATGACCCAAAGTGAGTCTTAGGCATGGACGAAAGGTTAACAATACTGGTTCTGGGTTTACAGCGAGACATGATTTGAATTTACGTGTATTTATGTATCTAAAGGAGTACGTGTGGAGAGGGAAGACAGAGCATTGGTGATTCCATAGCGTATGTTGCACCACCATAGCGTGTTTTGATAGATGTGTTTGTATCGTCTGTGTGGTAAATGTGTGCTCACACAATAATAAGCAAAAACTTACGAGATTAACATTAGAATTACAAATGTTTGACTTCGTAATAAAAATAATAAAATTAGGATGATGAATAATTAACTTAATAATAAAACATAAATTAGATATAGTTGACTTATTAAAAAAAATTATGCATGCAAATTGAGAAATAACTAAATAATTGTGTAGTCATTGTCCTTTCGATAACACAGCGAGACACTTAGCTGCTTTAATTTCAATTGGTTTTTCCGTTGGGGATTTTCGCAGCAGGATTCTACCGTTGGAGTACCAGCTAGAATAGTTGTGAACTTTTGCGAATGTGCGGGCATCATATAAAAGCTTTTTAGTTGAAGGTGGAAGGTGTTCATCTACGTACACTGGCCTTTTATCTCCTGGTATTCCAAGCAACTTCGTATTTAATTTGTTTTCCAACGTATGTTCTTTGTTAAATTTTCTAACATTGAGTAAGAAATTGTTTCTGTTATTAACACTGGCAAATTCAGCAACAATGGGTCTGCAGACACCAGGTTTTCCAGGAATCCGATATATGTCTCGGAGCGCTGCTGGTTGTGTATCAACGTTGATAGCCTTGCCGATGCCATCCAGAATAGAAATGAGGTCTTCAGGCTTTTCTCTCTCTTTGTTTGGTACGTTCCGAATCTCGATTGTGGCCTGACGGGCCTGCAAATGTATGTCTCGTATTTGATTTCCTAATCTGACAATGTTTTCTGTGCTATTTGTTTTCTCTTCTTCCAGCTTTGTTATCGTACTTGTAATTTCTTCATATCTTTCATTAATAAAAATCAAACTTTTTTCAATTTCTGTGTTTGAGGCTTTGATTGAGAGACATTGGTTTTTTAGGTCTGAAACGTCGTTGATAAGTTTCGTTAATATAATATCTTGATCAGCTTTCCAAGACGTGAATCTCTTATCTTGTTCGGATTTCCAATTGGTTAGCATATCCAAAATCTCCTCTTTGAGGTGTCAATAAATTCGTAAAATGGCTTTATAAATATGTATGAAAAGTTTCAAAAGTTACCATAAATTTTTACATATGCGGGTTATAGTTTTTCAAATTTTTTTTAGTGATTTATAAGTGTTTTCAACGATTACTAAGCAAGCATATAAATACATATTCTTAGAATTTTAAACAGAAGAATAGAATTGCATAAAACCTATGTCTTCGAGTTTGCACGTAATTTTTATAACATATTTTTATTCAAATGAGCGTTTAAATATACCGTGCCTTGGAAAGCACGTTAAGCCGTCGGTCCCGGTTGCCATGAATGAAACTTAGTAATCGAGTCAGTACTACCCTCAATATATTGACGCTAGTTTCAACCTTCGAATACAGTTCACCCTCAGGGTTGCGGAGGTCTGATGCCGGTCGCTTCGTGGAAAAACTGATATTCAGGTAAAACAGGTGGAAACTATTAGCCGACCCCTAATAAACTTGGGAATAATAATGGCTAGGAGGAAAAAGAGAGCTTATAAATATAGGTAAATATAATTATATGACAGTGAATGGATTAATTGTTACAATTTAGTTAATTGTCGTTGTAAGAAATCCATTTAATAACTAAACATTATAAAAACTTGGAGCTGATATTGTTGTGCATGTTGAATTCACCAGTTATTAGTTAAGCAATTAGTTTTAAATCTATAATTGAACCTACTTATGCAACAAGGAACTAATCCACTAACATGCCAGAATCTAAATAAGAACCCTATTTACAAGGAGATAAAGATAATTCTTTGACTTTGGCATGTGTATGGATTGGTTCCTTATTGCATAAGTAGGTCCAATTTATGTGTCCTTTGCAATGAAATGTTGTATATAACTGTTGCTGAAACAAATAAAAAAATAAAATAAAAACCAACCTGCAATTGCGTAAGTTGTCTTTGACTGCCCGTCATCTGAGAGTTCAACTTGAGGAAGTGCGCGATCAGGCGCCGCAGCTCCTTACGCTTCATGGTGTCCAGCAAGCCAGTCGGGACGAACCGCTCCAGACCGAATTCTCTTCTGGAAATTCAGACCATTATGTTTACCTTATTTCAATGTTGATAGAAACGAGTTGTAACTTTTAATAGTACTACTTTTTTATCACAGGTAAATTAACCCGGGCAATTAATAGGTCTATGATTACTTTATAAAATGAATCATTATAAAAGTTTGAAATAAAAGATTGAATCAAATAAATATGAACGAATATTGCAGTTCAAATAGCTTTTTTAATCTGTGATTAAAAATTAATTAATTTTTTTTTGTTATTGTGCAATATTAGTAGGATTGATTAAGTTATTAATATTTGGCAATTTTTTAAACTATTTAAAAGAACTAGTATTATAAAATGCTTTTGTTGTTTTTCACCGAGTAAATGAAGTTATCGAACCCAAAATCCTCTCATCTCTTTTCTTAATCTTGAAGGAGGATTTAACAGCGGCAACGCTTAAAATTTTTGAATTATGGATGTAAAGGGTCCATAGTCTTGATCGTTTGCCAGATTTACCAAAAATATACGTAATAAACTCACTCGACAGCCTTCACCGTCAACTTGGCTGGTGCCAGGTTATTGGCGAGAGCATGTTGGTGCATGTGTAGTGCAGCGAGGCGGAGCGCCGTGTCGGGCTGCAGCTCGGGGGCGAAGCGCTCCTGCGCCACGTCGTTGCAGCACTGCAGGTACAGATACTCTAGGGCTGCAAGGTCCCGCTGTGCCAGCTCCGCTGCAGACCGCGGCATGAACACCACGCGGAACAGGCACCGCATCTTGTACGAGCCGGGGCGAGCTGCTATCTGCATATTGATAAACAGTTAACATTCAGATAGAGTTCGGACTGACTGCCTGTATTTGTATCTACGATGCTGAACTAATATAAAGACAGATCGAGTCTTGGACATTTCATTCTTTATTGCTTAAATAAAAGGTTGCTATGGTAAAATAAGTGATGGAAGTTAGTATCGTATAATTAGCGATTAATCTACACTAATAATAAAGCTGAAGAGTTTGTTTGTTTGTTTGAACGCGCTAATCTCAGGAACCGCTGTTCTGATTTGAAAAATTATTTCGGTGTTGGATAGTCCATTTATCGACGAAGGCTATATGCTATATATCATCACGCTACTACTAATAGGAGCGGAGCAGCAATGAAGAATGTTTCAAAATCGGGGGAAATTTTCACGCTACGGGCAATAAAAGACGCAAACGAGGTTGCGTGGTTCAGCTTGTTAGACGACAAAACTATTTGTTGCATCTACTGGTATTGAAATGTACTTATGTAAGATTTCCGTATATTTTAAAAGATGATATTATTTGAGGTAAACACATGCCCAATTAGTGACATATTTTATCTGCCTAGTTTTTATTCCTAATATTATTTTTGGATGACTACTAACTCAATAGAGCGACTGGTATCGGACCTCCGCAACCTTGTGGTGAGGGGTCTCCAAGCCCGATTAATCTTTTATATTATTCAGATTACTCAGTTATATACATAAATTAGTAAAACTGTCCTTCTTACCCTGGCCAAAGACTCCTTAGGATCCAGTAGCGTCAGTTTATTTCTCCTCAAACTCTTCACATGCTCCACCACAAGACTGAAGTGCTCGTCGGCTGTGATACACAGCTTGTCCTTCAAGCTGCTCACCACGTCCGCTACCGTGGTCGTCGTGTCATACTTAAAAGATTTCGTTTGACCATTCTCTAGAAACACCTTCAAGACGTTTGCCATTGGAGGTAGACAGAGGTCTCCGAGAGAGAAGGCTGAAGGCTGAAAAGAATTCAGGAAATAATTATTTCGCGACAATTAATTTGGGATATTCTTTTACTTTTCTATATCCGGTATTAGCTAAATGTAACATCCTAAGCATTGATGAACTGATGATTTAAATTAGTTGATACGTGCCATAGCATGTTAATAATAATAATAATCGGCAAGTTACATCGTAAAGTAATAGAAAAAGTTGAGAAAATCGATAAAGTTGCAAATTTTTAGTATATAGACTACTTTCTCAATCTCAATGTTTCCTAGGGACTTAGAAAGTTCCTAAACAATTCACGTGTCAATTCCTTTATATAAATTAGTAATATCATGCATTCTGATAGCTTTCATAAATCATAAATGCTGCTAATGCTATAAAGTACGGTAAACGGAGACGAAAAATAATAGATTTAGTCTGACACATTTGAAATTACGATTCTTTTAAAGCATATCTAGTTACTGGCCACTTACTTCCAGAATCAAGAAGGGCCTTTGCTTTTCGCCACCACTTTTCATAGGTTAAGCAAGAATAAGATTAATCTACGAGTGATTGCAATGTTCGTTTGAAAAATCAATTGACTTTGCAAATACTTACGGGATACACCGGGGCTCCATTCAGCTGCACAGAGTCCGCAAACCTGACTCTTGGAGGCCTGGCCCTTAATCTGGCTCTCTTTGCTGCAGATAATAATGCCGATCTTCTCATAGGATTCCCGCTCCTGGCTGGTTGACAGACTCTTAACGTAACCTTTTCAGTACATGCCCTCACGGCTGATATTACATGTTCTCTAGCTGCCAGGCTCACGTCTTCGCCATTGACGCACAGGATTTGATCACCAGGTTCGAGCTGGAATTTAGTAGTAACTATATTAATATCTTCCTAATTCCAATTTTAATAAACTAATACTATAGTTATACAGTACATTATTGGTACTCTACCAATCAAACTGAGTTTTTGTAAAACTTTCCAGATTTATTGCAAGACTAGCTTTGCCCCGCGGTGTTACCCTCGGTTGTAAAGGTCCAACAATATTCACAAAGTAGGCTAAGCTACTCCTTATTACATCAGCTATCTGCCAGTGAAAGTGCCATCAAAATCGGTTCAACCGTTCCAAAGATTAGCCGGAACAGACAGACAAAAATTTTAAAAAATGTTTTTTGGTTTATGTACATACAAATCCCTGATCTCTCCCCGGTCGTGACGGTTAACCGTCCCATCGGATTACGAGAGAAAGGAAACAGAGAGTGCACCTGTGTTTGCGCACACACTTGTGCACTATAATATCTCCTGCGTAGTTGGTTGGTCTCCGTTGAGACTGGCCGCCGTGGCCATAATCAGCTAGGAGGACATTATACATACAAATGCGTTTAGTAAAAAGCGGTTATATTAATATTATAAACAGACACTCTAATTTTATTTATTTGTATAGAAAAAATGTTGCTAGTAAACATAAAATGGAGCCAGGTAGACTTTTATCTGTTCTTTAGTCCTCTTAGTAGAAGACTATTGTACAGTTCCGAAACAAAATTTACATTAATTGTATTGAAGATGAGGATGCTGGTCAGTTATAAGAGTTAGACGCAACGAAACAAGAAATATACTGTGTATTGTCAGAATCTTAAGGCATCTGTAAGAGCAGGTAGTCTCCAAGCCAAATCCTCACCTTCCCCACACTGGGCGAGTTATCCGTAACAAATCGCACCAGTACTGGTCTTTCGGATCCAGCGACAAACCCAAAGCCAAGCTCTGCATCTCTTTCCAGGACCACATCTCTTGGCGCAGGTGGAGATTCGCACGAACAACCTTCAGGTGCCACATACGTTGTAGTTTTGTTGACATGGCTGCAATAAGAATACAATTGGTTTATCCTGCTTCGTGTGGTGACAGATTTAGAATACCAAGTGTTACTACCCAATCTTAAATCGTGGGTGAGCCACGCTTCGGCATGAATGGGCCGGCTCGACCGGAGTGATACCACGGCCTCACAGAAAACCGGTGTGAAATAGCGCTTGCGCTATGTTTCACCGAGTGAGTGAGGATACCGGAGGCCCATACCCCAACTCCTCCCTCATTCCCCCTCCCCATCCCCCAAAAGTCGGCAACGCACTTGTGACGCCTCTGGTGTTGCGGGTGTCCATGGGCGGCGGTAATCGCTTACCATCAGGTGATACGCCTGCTCGTTTGCCACCTATTACATAAAAGAAAAACAAGTACGCCTATTCATCACATGAATGTCGTAACAGCTGATCAAGGAAGCTTGATACAGACTCTACATCAAACCGTTTGGCCTGCATGATACAATAGGTTAAAACCTCCTTCCTGAGGAAACTTCTATGACCTGGACTAGGAACTGCCTCGGTGGCGCAGTGGTAGTGAATGCGACTGCTGTGCTTGAGGTCTCGGGTTCATATCCTGGGTCGGAACAAGTGATTGTGTGATCTAGAAATATTTGTTTCGAAGTTTGGGTGTTTTCTATAATATGTATGTATTTACAAAAAAAAGTATATATGTATTCATATCAGTTGTCTAGTACCCATAACACAAGCTCTGCTTAGCTTGGAACTAGATGGCGTTGCGTGTTAGATGTCCGAAATATTTATTTATTATCAAAGCTTGTTGATGATGTGATTATTTGATTCCCGGGTTGAAACAAATGTTTGCTTGATCTACGAACATTTAGCGTTTGGGTGTTTTATATTTATATGTACCTATATATTTACAAAAAAAATGTTGTCTGCTTAATTCGGGATCAGGTGGCGGTGTGTGAATGTAGTAGAATATTTTTTTTTTTTTTATTTTAAAAAGACAACTACCACTTTAGGAATAAACATCATGTGTCGTGGGGGACTTTACAAACATACATGAAACGGTCACAAAGAACATCCAGACTCGGGACAACCATCAACAAAGTGTTGTGGGATTTGAACCCAAGACACTTGGCGCAGTAGCAAGCGGCATGGCGACGCTGAAACCACTCGGCCAACCGTGCAGTTTCTTATTTTTTTATTTTTTATATATATATAATATATAATTATTATTATTATAGTTAAATTAAAATCAAATAAGAAACTTGGACGTAAAGAAACTATTTTAATGACTAAATACTATAATGTCTTAAGTATTTTAATATATCACATGATCGGCCCATTGGTCTAGTATATTATACTGGGTAATGACCCTGACTGCTACGCCAGAGGTCGTGACTTCGATCACTAGCACTCAGTCAAAATGTGTGTATTTAATAAGTGTTTCTATAGATGATTATTCCAACTCACTTGATATAGTAAGGTTTCCCATGGCAATCCAGTGCCTGTTCCCATCCGTAAGGTAGCTCCTCGTCATCCTGCTCGCTGCTCACGCTGCCTTCTTTGCTAACTCCCCAGGTCTCTGCCGGAGGTAGCCAACTGGCTGTCTGTGTGATGTGACTGGAAAGAAAAAAATCTTATTATAAGTTGGAAATAAGCTATTGACAGCTTTGGATATTTTAAAAAAAGCACATTTCTTGATCGCTCATCACCTCATTATTATCAACAACAGTCTACAAGCTACTGCTGGATATAGACCTCTCCTTAGTAAAAGAGATATGACCGCCATGGGATGGACAGGGGTGGGTGGTAGACTCTGTTCCGTTCCGCGTAGTGTCCTCTAGCGACTTAAATTTCTGTACTAAAATCGTGTGGTCGATTACTTGTCAATACGAAGAGGAATGAGTTCCTTGCTAATGACATAAATGACGCTATTAGTTTCGTTCCGTTCATGTGTATAGGCTTGAAGTATTGTTTGTCTCTGGTGGGCAATGTAGCTTTATGTCAAAATCAGTCCAGGCATCGCTCTTGATGAGAGCGTTGGAGCGTTGGAAAACGTTTTCTCATCATATATAGGTCCGTTATGTTGTCGAATCGTGAAACGAAACGCCGACTTGTAGCGGAATTGTTAAATTTTGGTGTACGAGTATTCTTTGTACAATAACACTCATTTGTAGTATAAACATTGGCACACGGAGCCTAGTGAAATACTTTTGTGAAGTTAGACCATTGTGATAAAGGACAAAGTGAAACTTGCTGGCGTTTCGTTGGATAGCAGAGAAGAAGAGCACGGAAGGTTATCAGGGTTACTTTAGACTAGATTCTGCGCAGTAGTTTAGTTCTTATTGTATTGTGTAACTCTAACATGATTGACTTTCAGGTGTATCCACCGGGTGAGTGAGTATACATTTGTTTAAGATATTTTAAGCCGCTTATCGCGTTAAATGTGTCGACCGAGACCTGTCTATAGGCCCAGTACAATCTTCACTGCAAAAACATCAATCTTTCACTGCAAAAACATCAATCTGAGTCTGAGAAGTACAGAAGAATAATACTTTTCATAGTACAAACAGAAACGACTCGACAAAAACAAAGAACAATTTTAATAACAATCTTTTACACCTACCCACAACTAAAGTAAAAAGAAATGGGTACCACTTTTCTTACCACAACATGAAAAATTACTCCAATCAAAAACTTGTTGCCCAAAATATAAAATGGGGTTTACTCGCAATAAAATTTATGTGGAGGCCGAAATATAATGTCGCCTCTAACTTACCTATGAGGTGGGGACAAGTGTCAGCGGATTAAATAACTCATGTATTGTACTAAGTACATTTATTAACAGATTTGCTTTTGTTTTGTCTTAGGGCCAGTACCACCACATCCTAAAGTTTAAGATAGTTATCTGCCATATTACACTATTTTACACATAAAAGTTGCTGAAAACTATATTTATATTTGGCATAAATGTTGCACAAAGACTTTGTAAACGGCAACCTGTAGTTATTTGACACATAAGTTGACATTAGTTTCCTAGAGACTGTATCAGCAAGTGGTAAAGCTAGCTCAAAGTAGTTTTTTTGTAATCAGCTGTAAAGGAAAAGTAGTTTTTGGACAAAAAGTACACTAAGCTAATTGAGAGCAGGCTTGAAAAGGTAAATGTTGAACTAAGAAATCTCTATCGAATTATTACATTGGATTTTATAACAGATCGGCCTGCGTGTATGTCAGTTATCGTGGTAAATAGTAATCTATGTGTTATTCTTCTGTGTTAGATGTCTGGAATATTCATTTATTTATTTATTTATTTATTTATGATTACGATTGATTTACGAGCTATATCACTGTAAAGTTTTATATATTCGTTCAGGAGTTCTTGCGTAAAAGAGTAACAAAGATTCATACATTCTCACAAACTATAAATAAGAGAGGTAAATTTGATTATAATGAGGGAAAAGTAGATAAAAGGGAAATGGATTCTTCTACTTTTAACGTAAATAATCAGGGTTGCACACCTATGAATAGACTTGGCTGAGTGTAGTTATAAAATAGAAATCCTTTTACTTAAAATTAACGGCCTATCATATTGTCCGTTTCTTTTTTAACAATTGGATATTAGAATTCTGAAGTCACATTACGTTACAAGCTTTAGTTCAAACCGCCAACACTTAGACCACACCCTTACCTCAATTACAGTCATCGCCAAAGCTTTTTTATTTACGTTGCCCCTCGTAATCTACCGTAACAACACGTATTACACGTTTACGCGTTACGCAATGTGACTCACTATAAGGTACCTTGTTCATGTAGCATAATTTATTCAGTCCGGTGCTGTTGTACTGAATGGACCAGCCTTTAGGACCCATTAAATAAATAGTTTCTTTACTGTGTAGTTGTGTCTGCCAGCGCATACATAATAATAATATATCCGGCCCTTAAACCATTTCTTACGCGACTCTGTATATAATTATTTTCATAAATAAGTAAGATTTACATAAATATAGAATATTTGAGTTTCCAAAAAAAATATTTAATGTTAGTTTATTGTTCGATTCTTAACCAAGACTAGTATTACATGATTAGCATAGTCATTCGGTCTATAATATGAATGTATTTTATAGCACCTACTTTACCTAATTTGGGCATTGACGGCCATGTGTAAAATCTTTGTTATGTTTTCAACCGGGTGTGGCCTCCGGACCGGAATTAAAACTGCAAGTGAATAATCACCTTAATGCTACGAGATTATTGTGGATGCTGACCTGAAGGCGTTTCATATTAAACGGGGACCTTTTAGTTTATTTCATTAAGAAGAATTTAATGGAATCCTTAACGTTAATCCGAGTTGATATTCCTAAGCGAATTTTTGAGGCAAATAATTTAGTAAATATTCCGCTGTTTACACATAATATGTATCCATATATAGTTGGTTCTTTCATAAAGTACCTTATACAGTTATTGCTCTAAATAAATGGCGTAGTTCCATGTGTGGAATTAATTGAAGGGGGGGGGGGGGGGAGATTTCAAAAATTCCATGTGGAACTGACTACATGGACCACTACTGGGAAATAAACCGGTTTAAATGGTCACCTCTTATTCTACTCCACTGAGTGTTGTGGATTCGACATCACTAAGTGTGATCTACAAACCATTAAATGTAGGTATGTTTGTAAAATATAGTGATAGGTGTGATCTACAAACCATTCCATTACATGAAATGGTTTGTTTATGACATATAGTGACACAGGATATTTCAGTGAGAGAGTTGCCTTTTACGGCCAAATTATTTGACTTAATATGATACTTACTACTTTAGTGATACACAATACTATCAAATATTATAATTTAGAACCTCCCTATCATAGTTACGAACTAAATTCAACACGTATTATTGGCATGAATTATTTGCTTCTTTTTTATTATAAAAATATACAAAGCTCATTAACAATAAAACCTCGAGGCTTCCTTACAGTTTATTTAAAAAGGTTGTCAGGTATTTTCTTATTGAAACCATTTCCCTAATATCTTCGAGACTCGTCGAGGGAGATTCAGGTATTTTTGTCATGATACATCTTGTCAATCACATCTCATTTGTAACTGTGTCATGCGATTTGAGGGCGGAATTCGTGTTACAATAAGGGTGTCAAAGAGGGAAGGTCTTAGTCAGGGAAAATAAAAACATAAATATTTATACTAAACCAATAAGAGTACTATTGTATTGTAGAAATAAATCCCTTAACGTGTCTACATGATAATAAATAAATATAAATAAATATTCCGCGGACATCTAACACACAACGCCATCTAGTCCCAAGCTAAGCACAGCTTGTGTTATGGGTACTAGACAACTGATATTAATACTTATATACTTTTTTTTTGTAAATACATACATATTATACATAGAAAACACCCAAACTCCGAAACAAATATTTGCAGATCATACAAACATTTGGTCCGACCCGGGAATCGAACCCGAGACCTCAAGCTTAGCAGTCGCATACACTACCACTACGCCACCGAGGCAGTCAATGAAGAAGCGAAATAATTACAGAAAAGAGCGTACTCCTTCTTAAAAGGCCGGCAACGCACTTGTAACGCCTCTGGTGTTGCGGGTGTCCATGAGCGGTTACAATCGCTTACCATCAGGCGATACGTATGCTCGTTTGCCCCCTATACCATAAAAATAAAATAAAATTGAGAAGATGAGCGAAGTGTAGTCGAGGAGATCAAGGAATGCTACGATTTTAGCTACCCTGGTCATTTGCACTAAATAGATTATTATAATTAGGATATTAGTTACAATATTTCGGCATGATGGATTTAAGAATTTTAATTAAAATAAATAATAAATAAATATTCCGGACATCTAACACACAACGCCATCTAGTCCCAAGCTAAGCAGAGCTTGTGTTATGGGTACTAGACAACTGATATAAATACTTATATACTTTTTTTTTGTAAATACATACATATTATACATAGAAAACACCCAAACTCCGAAACAAATATTTGCAGGTCATACAAACATTTGGTCCGACCCGGGAATCGAACCCAAGACCTCTTGCTTAGCAGTCGCATACGCTACCACTACGCCACCGAGGCAGTTAGCAATTAGCTAATCAATCAATGTATGAAGGCTGTGGGTGTAGTATTCACATGTCTACATGTATGTATCCGCCGGTCATCTTTGCTGTGCTTCAGTATGTTCGTCTAATCGTCTATGCTTAACTATAATTTCCACGTATGAAGACATATGAATACTCAGTAGAACAATTAATTCGCCGAACGTCGAGACTGAAACCTAACTTTATATATGCAGCCGTCTGAACTCATTATAATAAAAGGATGATTAATTTAACAGAATTTAATTATGATACAGCCCATAACGTGTCGCAGAGGGAAGTGCTGGAAGCCACGGATGTGACGTCACAATTTAATATCATTCGTTTATGGAAATTATTTCGCATTACCTACGATAACGTTTAATGAAATTGGTTTGTGATGTATTTATTTTTAAGGCATGTTTTTTTTTCATTTGACTTGAAAGTAGAACATATGGAATGGAATGTTTAAACGTGAATATCATTTACTGTAAAAATCACCATACTTTTTCAAGAAGGAAGAAGACAGATACGCATGTATCTGTCTTCTTCCTTTTGATGAAACGGCAACCAGCCGGATCACTCGGATGAGCTATTTCTGCCAATGTCAAGTATTTATAGTCTTCAATTATAAGTCTTCGAGTCTTCAAGTCGTCGTTGTGATGTAATTAATGATAAAAAATATATAAAATGTGGATGACATGAAATGGGGACCGTCTTCCGAAAAAACAAAAAACGATCTCTTCAATATCTATCATTAAAAAATTCACGGCAATTGACATTTAACACCCATTTAAACGTCAAAATTAATTTTCTTGAAGTTTCTTTTGATATGTTTGTGATGTTTGTTCAACAGGTCAGTTGGAGCAGAGGAGTGCCAGTTGTTGGAGTGCAATTAAAACTGCGGCCGGTATAAGTTTCAACAATTCCTTGGAGCACTGATAGAGAGTGCGGAGGAACTCAGGTCGATTTAAAATACTTTGGTAATCGACGATACGAATAACTATTTTTAACATTAAAAGCGATCGACCTTCTTTGTAAACTTGATAGTTTTGCTTACCAACAATATACATTCATATTTCTTTTATTCTGAACTTGATAAGGGGTTTTAAATAAGCACCACGTTCTGAATTCATTGTGTGGGGTAATCTATGGATCTATTAAGCCAATAAAAAAAATAATTTACTTTTTTTTACTTTTTAAGCTAGTAACTAATATACAACTGCCTTGGTGCCTTGCCAGTGGAAGCGTATGCGACTGTTGTGCTTGAAGTCTCGGGTTCGATTCCCGGGTCAGACCAAATTTTTGTATGATCTGCAAATATTTGTTTCGGAGTTCGGGTGTTTTCTACCTACAATGTGTATGTTTTCACAAAAGAAAAAAAAATGTCAGTTGTCTAGTACCCATAACACAAGCTCTGCTTAGCTTGGGACTAGATGGCGTTGTGTGTTATACTCGTATGTCCGAAATATTTATTCATTAGTGCATTATTAATAATTTTATTTTTGAAGTGAAACTTTTTTGGAATCGTTGTGATTTCAAACCGTATGCAACGGAAAAAACGACAGGTAAGAGACACAAATACAAAAAGTCGCCTGTAATTAGTGAGCCAGAGCGAGAGAGCAAATGTCGGTCTCATTCTTTTGTCGATTTACTGAAGTTTCACTTCTATCGTGTGTGAATCGCACACACACCTTTTTTTCCATTCGCTATTAGATTTAAAAAGGACCGCTTGTCCGACGATTTCATTAATATGACTATAGCTCTGTAGTCTCGCTACATTAATTACATATTCATTTCAATTTTAAAGTAAGACAGATTTAAAAAACTCGAACAAAAAGTATCCAAGTAATTTATATTCAACCTTTAAAATACGAGTATCTGAAAAGATGTCTTCACAAAATGACATAAAAGCTTTGTGATTTTTCTCTGTTAAAAATATATACCTACACATTTTTACCCGGCTATAAATAATAGAAGAAAATGCCACAATATGCCACCGTATTATGGATATAAGCCGGATTACCCGCTCTGGGTAAAGAATAGACACTATGAGAACAATTTCTTAAAGAAAAGATTTTTTGATACAAAGTTGTTCCGTGTAACTTAGAAACAAAATATACTCGTATTTCAATCTATACTAATAATAAGGCTGAAGAGTTTGTTTGTTTGTTTGTTTGTTTGTTTGAACGCGCTTATCTCAGGAACCGCTGGTCCAATTTGAAAAATTCTTTCAGTGTTGGATAGTCTATTTATCGAGGAAGGCTATAGGCTATATATCCTCACGCTACTACTAATTGGAATGGAGCACCAATGAAGAATGTTTCAAAAACGGGTTAAATTTTCACGCCACGGGCAATATAAAACGCAAACGAGGTTACGTGGGTCAGCTAGCATGTAGCGGTTTAAATGGTTACCTCACCGTTTTCTATACAGATTGTTGTAGGTTCAAAACCCATATGGAACAACACTGTGTTTTCAATAAACTATTGTTCTAAGTGTTCTTTATGTACGTTTCTTGTATGTTTCAGAAGTCAAAAATAGCTTTAGCATGCCGTTTTTAAGTATTAAAAGTAGCATATGTATTATTCTGAACTACAGTCTACTTCAATGCTAGATTTCATTCAGATACGTTTATTTATCCGGCCACGGACACCTATGAGTCAATTGATCTCTGTGTCAGATGAATACGAAATCGGCGATGCAGCATGGCGGCCTAGTGAAGTTTCTGCATCATTGGGCCTCCGGTCTCGCACTCACCAATGAAACACGACAGCACGAACGCTGTTATTTTACGTTGATCTTCTATGCGAGGGTAGTACCGACCCTGCCGTGCTGAAATCAGGTTCTGGGTCTACTAACTCTAAGAAGAAACATTAAACACGCGATTTGATTTTGTCGCGCCTGCGGTGTCACTCGCGGGTTACGCCGTGGTGCGAAGCGAAGCTAGTCTAAAAAAAGTATTCTAACTTACTCCTTATATCCTCAGCTACATATCAGTGGAAGTGCCGTCAAAATCGGTATAGCCGTTCCAGAGATTAGCCGGAACATACAGACAGACTTTTGGTATATACTCGTATATCGTATAAACATACATATGCATTTAGTAAAATACGGTTATTTTAATATTACAAATAGATACTTCAATTTTATTTATTTGTATAGAGTATAATATAAAATTCTCATCTAAAACGTACCTTGTAAGTTTTTAAATGACACTATATAGTAATCAATTGTCACAGAAATCGCTATATTTAAAGGACTATAGCTATAACGAACTCGCCAGTATAATCAATCTATTCAATTAATCTGTTTGAACAAATCTTTAACCGATGTAGTCCAATTAATTGACCTGACAATCAAAATATTGGTGTAATTACTTTTCAGTAACTGAATCAATTAAAATATTAATTGAATAACTGAAAATAGACGGTACAGTTTTAAATAATAGTAATCGTTATTTTTATTAAGGTTTTGTTGACAAGGGTTTTTTGCTTGTTAAACTGCCTCGGTGGCGCAGTGGTAGCATATGCGACTGCCAGCAGCGGAATATTATGGGTTGTTGACGAAACTAACAAAGTGATCAAGTGATATTTTAAGGACTACTAGCTTTCGCCCTCGGCTTCGCTCGCGTTTAATAAAATCTTATGTTACTTCTAATACCTCCAAGAATATGTGTACAAAGTTTCATGATGATCGGTTAAGTAGTTTTCCTGTGATAGCGTAACAAATGAATTTACTTTCACCTTTACCCGCGGTACGACAATAACTACGAGCAACGCCGCGAGGCGAAGCTAGTATCTTTATAAATTGTAGCCTATGTGTTATTCTGATGTATAAGTTATATTATTGTAAAGTTTCATCAAAGCGTACTCCTTCTTAAAAGGCCAGCAACGCACTTGTAACGCCTCTGGTGTTGCGGGTGTCCAAGGGCGGCGGTAATCGCTTACCATCAGACGATACATCTGCTCATTTGCCCCCTAAACAATAAGAAAAACATTTACTAGTTTTTGCGTAAAATAGTAACAAACATCCTCACAAACTTTCGCTTTTATAATATTAGTAGGAAGTGTGATAATACATATAAATTTATATCGCTGCATCTGAAAGTTATTTCAATTTAATTTCCACAATGTTAATAAATATTGCAGCATTTGCAGCTCCAGTTTCAGTTGAAACTTCTAATTAGTTGAGATGGTCTCGTATCGTTCCCGTTCCGGTACATTTAACATGTCGTCAGGTGGTCGGGCCCGGGTTCTGGCGACCAATTTACGATTGCTATTAAGATAGTGAGAACTAACGCGGTTGGTTAGACGTATCTGTATTTGAATCGTATAATATTTGTATTGTTTTATAAGTATTGGAAAGCCGGATAAGCGATTCTTTAAATTGTAAATATACCGATATTTAACCTTAAAATATATGTATACATTTAAATCTTTTAAAAAGCAGCTTACTACAGGAAGCGTTCATATCTCAGCTACACTTGGTGATTAGAAAGAACCGAGGGAACTAACGACGGCGCGGTCAGTACCTAGATGGGTGATCGCTGGTGACATGATACCATGAGCGTCTCCAGTCTGTTGTTTTACTCATCCAGTCACTGCTAGACCTCTTACGTAAGTCGTCCCGCCATTCGGCCATTCGTAATTTAAATAAATACAAAACAATCTTGATTTCACTTAAGTATGGTTATTTAGAAAACTATAAAACTTATAGTAAATTCTCTACAATGAGATAAGGTATTTAGGAAAGGGAATGTTGGCTGTACCGCCGGCCATATTGGATCTTTTCATATTTTTATTTGAAGATATAAGCGTAAAACTTATGACAAAGATTAGTTAGGGATGTCACACGGAATAATTTGACAATTTAATATAGCAATATTTCTAGTTTTCAAGTCCTATTAAAAACGGAAACAGGCTGCAATTATTCTCAACATAGAGAGATTTAATGTAATGGTTTAGATAATTATGCATTAGTTATTGTATTATTTGTTTTGCTACAAATGGGCGGACTTGACCGAAGGGAGGTCAGTGCGGTTACCTGAACGGATTTCAAACGTTACCTAAGGAGAAGCCATGCAAATAGGTCAGCTCGACCAGTGTGTTACAACCGCCAAATAAGTGGGATAAATAATTTTGCAGGGTATTGCAACCTAAAGCGCATAATTATGACGTAATTGAGGGTAACTTAAACTAAATAACCGCTTTTTACTAAATGCATTTGTATGTATACCCAGTACATATACCAAAATATCATTTTTTTGAAATTATTGTCTGTCTGCGTGTATGTTTGTTCCGGCTAATCACTGGAACGGCTGGACGGATTTTGAATTTCTCTGGCAAGTAGCTGATGATACAAGGAGTAACTTAGGCTTCTTTTTTAGGCTAACTTCGCTCCGGCGTTACACGCGGTACGACAATAACCGCGTGTAACACCGCAGGGTTCAGCTATCATTTAAATAATTATTTTACTTAACACTACTGAAGATAGACCTTTCCTTAGAAATAAGGTTTTAGTCTTGATGGTTGGCAGTCCACAACTGTGCGATTTTCCCGACATTTTCTGCCGCGCAACAGCAAAACTGTGGAATGAGCTGTCGCCTGCGGTATTCCCGGGCCAATACGACCTTCAAACCTTCAAGAAAAGAGCGTACTCCTTCCTAAAACGCCGGCAACGCACTTGTGACGCCTCTGGTGTTTCGAGGCGGCGGTAATCGCTTACCATCAGGTGATAAGTCTGCTCGTTTGCCCCCTATATAATAAAAGAAAGAAAGAAAAGACTATACCAAGCTGGCCAGAGTGGTCGGTACTAGGTTTCTATCAAGTGTTTCTCCTCTTTGCAACACCGTTGTCCTAATTAGTCGGCTCTTACGACACTCACGGGATTAATAGGGTTGTTGACACTTTGTATTCTTAATCACCATACGAACGTCTCCTTTTACAATTACAAATAAATCTAGTAATAAATTCGTGGCAACCCTACAGATAATCTCGTACTAAACAAAGGTTGCACAATAATGCTAATACAGCATTGTGCTAACATTCCAATGATATTCTAAAGCTACTATGCGCTATCATTTAATACTCTATTTCTTTGTAAACAACCCTTAATTAACCGACTGGGACTTGAACCTATGCTAGTTTTTTATAACTTTATGTTGGGCAGATAGCTGTTTGTAAGTCTTCTTGATCGTTATTTGTATAATAAAAATGCTAAGTTGGTTTGTTTGCGTTTTATTTTTGCTTGCTTCTCGTCATGTCCATAAAAAATGTACGTCAGTTATTGAGAACCATAACAGCTACACAATCAACATAACCACGTATTCGCTCGAACAGCATCCGGTCAATTCACATTTAAGAGCACCACGATTCAAAGATTTTGAGGACAAATTCGTCAGTGATTGTTAGATTTGTTTGTCACCATAGATGTTTAGGCAAACAATTATCCTAAATCCATAACAAATAGAATAAATTTGTATAATGTAATTTTATATATTGTAATGCATCGATTAATGAATGTAAATGAAGCAAAAGAGGTGTGTCAGGACCGTAGTAAGTGGAGATCGATTATCTATGCCTACCCCTCTGGAAAAGGGGCGTGACTGTATGTACTCGTATGTGTGTATTTTTATATATCCACACAAATATAAATGATATCAGTATTACTTGTTGAAAACAACAAGTTAATTATTGAAAAACACAAATAAAAATTCCGACATCGTGGAAATGTAAGGGTATTTGAAATTTACAAACTGTTGATTTCTTTTTATATACCCAGTATCTGTCTCCTCAAAATAAACACACCTCCGAAGCCAAATACATAAAACCGATAAGGGTCTTTCAAAGAAACATCCATGCACACGAAAAACAAACCTCTTTTTGTTTTGCAGTTGGTTAAAAGTAATCTGACCAAGAAGCGTGCCTGCTAGGTAAGAACGCAATTGAATACTCCATCACCATCTCACATAAGTCATCAATATAAAAAAAATACCTATGTAGTTCTTAATTGAAAAAACTCTGAATGATGGAGAGAGACCTGCACTTTTTCATGGTCACTACATTTTCGCATCGTACCTGCAATTTGTCCAGTCCCCCTCAGGCCCGGTTCCGGAGCGGGACCGCTAATAGCCGTTTACCACAGCCGGTCTGCTGCTAACAGTGTTTTAGATTAGTTTGTTTTGTTAATCTGAAAACTTTTTGTTAGCAGTCGAGGTTTTGACAACAGTATTTACATACGCATACTTACATTCATGACGATAAATTTACATACACGCAACGCTATCTAGTGCCAAGCTAAGCAGAGCTTGTGCTATGGGTACTAGACAACTAATATAAATACATATATAGTTCTTGTTTGTAAATACATACATATTATACATACCCGAGACCTCAAGCTCACCAGTCGCATTCACTACCACTGCGTCACCGAGGCAGTCTTATTTCAATAATGCGTAAACATAAACGTATTTAATGGTAACATTTTGGCAATTATGATTTCAGTTCGATTTAAGTAAAATGGGTTGATTAATCAATTAGGTATGTGTGTGAGCGATAGGATTGTTAGTCTAATAAAGACCCCTATCTGGCTAACTAGTGGTCGTAGATGTGAATCTCATCCAGGACAAATAGTTATTTTATCTCGGTGTAATTTATCTGTAAAATGTTCATATTTAACATATATACATAAAACCACGTTTGTTTCTTCGAAGGGGTAGGCAGAGACATATTAAACTCCCAGTTTTCGCTAGTGTTATGGTCCCACGGTGGTAAACATATTACCGAACATAAGAAATTGAGATATTTTATTTGCAAGAGTAAGGTATTCTATACGACAGACGTATTCTAAAGCTTGTATCACGGCAAAAATAAGGTATATCGTAGAATAATAATAGATTTTATGCATTATCGAAAAAAAAACATTCTCAATAACTGTCACATATTTTTTTTAGCGTCAGTGAAAATATTCCCCATGAAACGAGTACACATAACTGTTGCAGAAACTTCCAAAAAAATAAATGTTTGTTTTGTGTTTTTATTTCAACAAACGCCACAAATGAAAGAAGGGTGGCACAAAAATGTGTTCCCCACATAAGTTATACAAATTTGTATGACACAGAACATACTGTTATGTGATGTTTCACGTGAAAATCTGGAGTTTTCAAACAAACGCTTTTGACGAGACTACAAATGGTTTATTTAGGAAGAATTTCTGGAGTTTTCTAACCACTTGTTGGTTGTTTTTTTAAGAACTATATATATAATATATACATACATACTTATGTTTCTATTGGGGGGTGGCTCGTGGTTCCGTGGTAACCGAGAAGGTTAACTAATTGCAAATTAAAGCAATTTTACCCAAGTAAGTAAATGGATAGGTATCATTGTTAATTAATAAAGACCCGTCTATACTTCGGGGAGCATGTTAGGCCGATTGTGTTATAAGAACATCTTTGGTCATTGTTACAGGTAGTTGCGAATCTTAACAGTTCGACGATAGTTTTTCAACACAACTTTGATATCGTCTAGTCTTTAGTTCCACGTATAAAATCGAGGTTCAGCTTACTGACGTCACTCAGGCACATATTTTTAAATAAACATTTTTATTATTATATCTAAACAAAAATACGTTCATATTTGTCTTCTATATAGATAAATATACGCGTATAACTTCCGATTGACTGCACCAAATTAGATAATCCTTTTTTTTCTGATTGCTATGGTCAGAACAAGAATTCAAGATAAATTGTAAGATAACCTAAAGTGTAAAATTGTTTTTAGTTCACAATCGTGGGGAGTTCGCCGGGATAGCTAGTTGTAAATTACGACCAGAAACATGACAAACGCGCGGCAAGACAAAAAAATTGGTTGCCTGTAAAGTCGGTATACGGGCGAAAGTTTTACGTGACAACGACGTTGAGTGGTAAAATAATTTTAATGTGAATATTCATTCGTATAGTAGGAAGAAGGATGAAATAATAGTAACAATTTAAAACATTTATTTATACAAAGAATTATATTTAAAACATTAATTTTAACGTTTTAAATATAATTCGACGCGTGCCTTTCACTTTTTATGTCTGTCTCTCTCGCTCTTAGGCGGGCTAACCATGCCCGAGTGGAAGGGACGCGTGCCTCTCACTCGCTCTCATTGTGAGCGCATAACGTGAGCGGAGCGTAACGCAGTTTCTTGAAGTGTCACCCGGCAAACCAATTTATAAGACGTTGTCACGTCAAAAGTCGCAAAAATTACGACCAGGCCGCGCCATGTAATGATTGGGTCGATAGGCAGGGGGAATCCAGGTTTCTCCCAGGATAGCGCCTAGGTAGGCGCGACGTCGATCCTGGGGCGGCCTGGTACGGGTCCTCCTCAGAGCTGGGCGCCTGAGTCGGGCCGTCGTTTTTAGCTATAGATACCACACCACCCTTTTAAGTTAAGTTAAGTCCCTGAGGTGCCAAAGATTTTCCACCCCGTCAACTAAAAAAAGGACAAATGATATTTGTCTTTGTGTGGGCTCCAAGAGATATCTTTACTCATTTGTTTAAAGAACTGCTAGAAGTACATTTTCTTATGCTAAGATATGCATTGAAATTCAACGTAAGGTTTCGTGGTATTGATTCCTGTTCAATGCAAATATGATATTTGTATGCATGAAAATAGTTGCATCGCCCTCGATATTTTTATGTTGTACACAATGGAACATAAATGAAACAACTTATAGGTAATAATATATTTTCATAGTATAAAATAAAGTCGCGTTTTGTTCTTGTATATACTACGAAACAATTCAATGCTATCTCCATTAGATATACTGGTTTAAGAGGAAGGTTTATGTATGTACATATACTATATGTTATACTAACTGAGCCGGCAAACGTAGTTTTGCCATACAAATAAATATTTTGGGGTACAAAATTTCATAAAAATCGGTCCAACCGTTTCGGAGGAGTTTGGTAACAAACACCGCGACACGAGATTGCACTCGTTCTAAGCCGGGGTATACTGCTGTTCTGCACTGTTGGAGCTCACATATTGACACGATATAATAATAATAATAAATCTCTTTATTGCACACCAGATAAGTAACAAAATTAACTTAACTACTAAAACTTAAACTAGAGAAGTACAATTGGCGGCCTTATCGCCCGGAGGCAATCTCTTACAGGCAACCATGGGTATATAGCACGCTTCAAAGACGGCTCTGATCAACTTTGTGCTTGTTTCACAATGTGCCACAGCGAAGCATGGCAGGATACAATTAGTTATCATCTTTGACAACTCTGTTGAATTGCAGAAGTATCACTAGGACGTCATGATGTGGGTCAACATGCTGCATTGTTGCATTCGCAATGAGTATGGTGACCACCACTCTTGGATTCTGTTTATACTTTCCACCAGGCAGAGTAGAGTCAGTTTGGTAAGCCCATTAAAAAAAAGAAGTGCTTTTATAAGCTTCATTATTATATTTCCCGTGTGATTATTATGATTAAGAATACAGACTGTTATCAACCCTATTCATCCCGTAGTGCCGTAAAAAGCAACTATGAGAGCAAAGTACGCAGGACAACAGCAATGTATTTCACGGATTTCTCAGCTCGGTTAGGTGCCTTATCTACTCGTTTGCCATCTTATATTATCATCATCTCTATACTATAAAACAAGTATGTAAACAGATATTAGACCTTGCAATTTAAAACTTAACTTCAAATCAAATGACTGCACGGTTGGCCTAGTGGTTTAACGGACACTACGCCGCTTGCTACTGCGCCAAGTGCCGTGGGTTCAAATCCCACGTGTCCAAATCTACTTTGTGTGATCCACAAAATGTTGTCCTGAGTCTGGGTGTTCTTTGTTTCCGTTACATGTATGTTTGTGAAGTCCCCCACGACACAGGATGTATATTCCTAATGCGGGAGTTGTCTTTTTAAAAAAAAAGAAATCGTTTTCTTGTACAGAAAGCAGTTTTAATTTTTTAACTTTGGATCATTAATAAACTCTATGTTACTGTTTTACTTCAAACCATTTATTCGTTAATATCTCTGCCTTTATTTTAGAATTCACTACACGACACTTATAAGATTCCAGTTTGTTTTTGCCCTAAATACAAATTTCCCCAACATCATTTCCAGTGACAGTTGACAAGGTGTCAAAAGTTTCCTGTACGCCATGTTGGCGGTTCGATTTTCTCAGTGTCTCCCAACACCCACTTACCCAACACACACTTTAAGAATGTAATTTATTAAAATATTTGTGTGTATCGTCTGTTTTAAACATATACATATAGACCTTTCCTCTGACCCTGTCCTTTTAAATACAACAAGTTATAAGGTCATAAGGTCAAAAAATGCAACCTGTATGTTTGACAACGAGTACTATTGTAACCTGAAAGCTGATAAATCCTACTAATATTATAAACCAGTAGTACATCCCTCTCTGTAGCACGTTTTAGACGGTGTAGCGTGACGATGCAATATAAAAATTTATAATAATATAATTATATATAAGTGAATACGTTTGTTGCTCTTTCACGCAAGAACTACTGAATGGATTTTGATGAAACTTTACAATAATATAGCTTATACAACAGAATAACACATAGGCTATAAGTTGTAAAGATACTATCGCCTCGCGGCATTTCCCGCAGTTATTGTCGTACCGTTGGTTAGCACCGCGGCGTCCAGATAGTGTACTATATATTTCTAAGTACTAAATATACAGTGTAACGTTAAATAATCTTCTCTTCCTCTCAACTTTCTTTAAAATCAGGATTTGTAAATGCAAAAAGATATTTTAATTACGTGTAACTCGTAGTGGGTCTTTACTACGTGATTAATTCCTCTCACACGCTCTCTACCTATTTACAATTATCTCAAAGTGCCAGAATAAGTTCAACGGTCTTTTAATTTCACTTAACCTTTACTTATATCTTTTGAATTAAAAGAGTCTATGGTCAATCAGTGACTCACCATCAAGACACCCTGTGCACTATGACGAGGACATAGGACATCTAACTTAGTCCCTATAACATCAACCATCTTTAGCGAGAAACAGACGCACAAGTCAATTGAGTAATCAGTGACCCGAGAGTGCTCAGTTCCCACAAAAATCCAATCAAGCATCCTTTAAACACACATCACAACCGTATACATTATGTAATATATACAAAATAACAACAAATAATATTTCCATCCCCTGTGAAGCTGGTGATTTATCAATACATAACCGTGACCCATGTCTATTAAAGGTCACTCGCCTGCGGGAAAACCACCATTTATGTTGTGGTGCTTTTACAACACACGACTGACTTCAGCCTCGACACGAATCGTAGAGACTTCGTATATTTTATACATTGTTACTGTAAATAATTTACTGCACGAATATTGTAATGGGTTAAGAAAGACGTCATTTTATACTGCGCTAAGTGTTGTGGGTTCAATCTGTACGTGGGACAATACTTTGTGCGATCCACAAATGTTTGTAAAGTCACCTGCGATACAGGATTTATTAACAACTAGCTGTTGACCATGGCTCCGTTCGCATGTATGTCAATCATTGCAGTAAAGGGTAGCCCATGTTTTTCTTTAAGAATCAAAGTATCTCAATGGGCAATAGCTTTGATCGGTGTGCGGTTTAGCCGTGAAAGCGCTCTATGTTAAACGTAGTTGAAATAAGTATAATAGGGTTTAGTAGTAACGGGGTCATCTGTAATTGAGTCAGAGTGAAGAGTACAACATATCTGCAACTAAAACGCATTAGTGACATTCCAGTATTTGATGAATGATTAGAGAAAGTAGAGAAACTAGCAGCTTCACTACTGGTACATGGTAACACTCCGGTCGAGTTGTAGAAGAGATTTTCTCCCACGGTATAATTGAGCAACGTTTGTACCATTCTGTTTCAAAACAAACATTTTTAACAACCATAGAAATTCTTGTACAATGTTGTATAGTTGACCAGTACCGCGATATTACCCACGGTTTAAACCATAAATATATTTGTAATTTTTTGCTATCCCTTGGACACTAAATTATTTCGAGATAATAAAATGTAACCCAAGTGTTAATCCAGATATACAGCTACCGATTTATCAATTTTAACCTAAATTGGTCACGACATTTGAGTTTGAAGAATTACCAAACAAACACACAAACTTTCGCCTTTATAATATAAGTGCTATAAAGAATACCGATTCTATTGTTAATGTGAGTTAGTACATCGTATCAATTCGATTACGATAAATCGAAACGATCGTCTTGGTGTTATCGTGAGGTCTAAAAACAGATACACAGCTCCCGACGAAGTGGAGAGTATTTTTATCATTACTTTTATATATGGTTCTGTATCGAATGATCGGAATTTAATATAAAATGTGGAAAGAATTGATATCCTATGATACAATAAAAGAATAAAGATTTACACATTGTTCCCAATTGATTTCCTTTTGAAGGTTTCTTAGGGTTGGATATTTATTAGAGTAGGATTTGTTTTATTATGGCATTTTATTTTGTTCCACTAATCCTTCCAGTTTGTAAGGATATATGGATGTTTGTTACTCTTTCACATCAAAGCTACTAAACCTTTACAGTAACATTTTACCGTGGGAGAGCCATGCTTCGGCATGAATGGGCCGGCTCGAACGGAGTAATACCACGGCCTCACAGAAAACCGGTGTGAAATAGCGCTTGCGCTGTGTTTCACCGAGTGAGTGAGGATACCGGAGGCCCATACCCTATCCCCTACCTTATCCCCTTCCCCTTCCTCTAAAGGCCGGCAACGTACTTGTGACGCCTCTGGTGTTGCGGGTGTCTATGGGCGGCGGTAATCGCTTACCATCAGGCGATACATCTGCTCGTTTGTCCCTTATACAATAAAAAAAATAAAACAAAAAAACGTAGCTTGTAGGTACGAGTACCTTAGAATATCAAGATTATCCCATAGGCTACTATTTATTACGATAACCGAGGTAAGCGATAAGTTAATGAACAGTAAAGTAGGGACAACTTTTTATTTTATGGTATGACTGGTCTACTGATGGTAAGTCACTAATGCCAATCTTTTACACACACACATATTTTAAAGTTCCACTGCCAAACTCTGCCCTGTTTAGGCTTAAAATAAGAAATGGTATTGTGTGCCAAAGAAGTAGATAGCTCAGATGACGGTAAATAACTTTGGTGAATAAAGGGTAAACGGTACCACCTGATGGTAAGCAATTACCGCCGCCCATGGACACCCGCAACACCAGAGGTGTCACAAGTGCATTGCCGGCTTTTTAAGAAGGAATACGCTCTTTTCTTCAAGGTTTTAAAGTCGTATTGGTCCGGAATATTTTCTGGGATTTTTTCCGGGATTATCGTGTTATTTTTCTTGTTCTCACTGACTAATTCATCAATTTAGAACGATAATTCTAGGTAACATAAGCATTTTGACAGTTGAAGCTTTTGTAAATTGTAAGCGCCCACTAAGAAAGGACGTTTGGATATATCAACCATACAGATCTGTAAAGTTACACGAAAAATAAATAAAGGGTAGTATTGAATATACAAAGCAATTACTAGTAGCCTACGTGTGTGATTACTAACCAACAACAAATACAAAGACGATTAATTAATCTTGTATCACCTACACGTATATACACCGATCACAAAGACGAAACCTTAACTTCGGAAGCGTGCTACGAATCTACGAGTAACGTAGCGTAGTGCTACGAGAAGTTTACGTAGACACTAATTAATTTATTTGTAGAATGGATATAGAGGCGTAATAGACACACAAGTCAAACTTAATTTAGTTCCATTTATACTATTGGGCCACAGTCGTCATGGGGCATATCGGTTTTTTAATAATCTTAAGTAAGAAGACCAATTGTAAAAGAAGGGAGGAATAAAAATAGCAATAACTAGAATTAGATAAAAATTCGAGTCATCATTTCTAACGCTCTTCGGTTAATACAATGGCTGCCACGAAAATGGATCTTAAACAATTTTTTCCTAAATTTTTTGAAGCTGATTGGGGTCCACTGAGCCAAAACCCCTAAAACGAAGCTCAAAGGGCGATAACGCAGTTGTGACTTTTGAATTTCAGGTAACCACTTACCATCATGTAACCCTATCTGCTCATTGGTCACTGTAACAACACACGCTTGACAACCTGTACATTGTGGACACCTTTGTAAAACGACCGCAGAATCCGTTTTTCATTTCCGCTTTGACACTCATACGGAAAGTTTGAGAAAACCGGAGCTAACGAGACCAAATGTAAATAAACCTTTGGCGAGGCTCTACACACGAGTGCACCGCGTTCCACCCCACAACAGCATAGGGTTGGCAACCTTTCATATTTTTAGGACCTTTTTAGTATTGAGTACAGTGTTATGTGTTTTTGCAGTGCCTGAAAAGACTTCCAAGAACTGAAAATAATGTTCTTTAATTTGGACCATAGACATATTACAAAATATATATTTCTTCGCCCTACCACTGTTCACTGCTGAATGATAGTTGATAGAATTCATATTCGTAGAATATAAAAATATATTTATTCACTATTTACATCCTTTAACATCTTTTGAAATACAAAAAAACACTGATTTAATTTCCGACTGATTTTGTATAGTAAATGTGAACATTACATTCAGTGTGCAACACGGGAGATTAAAATCTATAGACTTAACTAAAATAAGGTTAGTGAAAAAAATCATTCATTTTCCTCATTATGGAAATATAATAAAAAATCTTAAAAACAAGATTTCAGGTACAGTAATTTGCGAGAGGCGCCCCTGTCGTCGGAAATACCCGCAGGCTACGGTGACCGCTTTCCATTACGTAATCCGTATGTCGCTTTGAGTGTAGATAAGAAAACTATATGAACAGAATCCGTTCTAAAACATAGGTAGTTAGATTTCTTTCGGAGTTGTAGTGAGTTTAATTCATCCCGCGAAATTCTACCGTGGTTGAAAAATCGGAATTATTTTCGAGTTCAATAGCTACCGTAGCTGCATAAATGACTGCCTCGGTAGCTCAGTGGTAGTGTATGCTACTGCTGTGCTTGGGGTCTCGAGTTCGATTCCTGGGTCAGATCAAATGTTTGTATGATCTACAAACATTTGTTTCGAAATGTATTTATATCAGTTGTCTAGTACCCATAACACAAACTCTGCTTAGCTTGGGAATAGATGCCGTTGGGAGTTTGATGACCGGAATATTTATTTAATTAATTACTTATTTATAGTTATTTATAATCCCCAAAACATGGTACTATTTAAATCGAGAAAAAGTTTGTAAAACTATAAGCCACAAATAGTTTAAACAATTAAACACTTTAGATGATTTGAATACTTAAAACCTATTGTTAATTTTATGTAGCCTAATGTCAGCCAGGCTATTATGACGTATCTTTCAATTAATTATACGAGTATCTTATTCATTTTAATCGGTATAGTAGTTTACACATTTAGGTGGAATATACAAACATACAAAGACTGCCAGGCGGGTAAAAAAAAAAGTATATCTACATTAATGAAAGCAGGCTTCTTTGTTTATTTATTTTCAATTCCTCGTTTTACAGCTGGCAATCCTGTGTAGCGTGTGAGTGTATGCACTTCTGTAGAACTGGGTTATCCGTGAAAGCGCCTGAATGTTTCTTTTTTCAACTCCGCGAGGCCTCACAGTAATTTACTTTTGTCGTACTTATGTTTTTAAAATGACAGGGATACGTCTGTTTTTTGAAAAATACTACTCACGAAGAACTTACGCTTTATATTTTGGATAGAAAGGCATTATATTCTTAAAGGGAGAAACCATTTTTATTGGTGCTGGGTTGATGATAGGAAGTTGTATATTTACGGGACGAGAACTTTCATAGCGTGATTCAGGTTTAGTTGTTATTATTTGCAGTAATTGAAGTGAAAACTTCTTTAGGCGCGTTGGCACTTTATGGGTGAACAAAAACCATGGAAATTGTGTCATCGTCACCGTTCGGTGACGATGACACATCACAGCTCATAGAAAGCCTATGAGCTGTAAAAATACAGCTCATAGGCTTTCTATGAGCTGTATTTTTATTTTATTTTTATCGTGCATTTTATTTAATGATACCATGAGCGTCTTCGTGATTCGGAGGTCACGTTAAGAAGTCGGTCCCAGTTGTTATCATATGATAACAGTCGTGAAGCTTAATTGGGTGGCTTAAAAACATCCAACGGCAAGATTACGTAACCACAACGTTGTCATGCCAGCAGTTCCCAATCCCAGCGTGGGAACGTATGGCCTTAACCCTCTCCTGAGAGAAGACCCGTGACCAGCAGTGGGGCATTATGGGTCGTTGATTGATTTATTTAAAGGGCAAAGATGTTCTTATCAGTTGAGCTTAAACAACTGTTTGTTTATACATAGTTTTGAGTTTTCTCTTCTGTCGGCAATCCTTATGACTGCTTTGTGATTTTTTTATATTACAGTCTTCGCTATAACTGAAGTACGTTTTATATCGTCGTATATGAAAGCTGACGCAATACGTTGATAAATGACTTCCAAGTGTTTCAATTAATATCGTATTTATTGGGAATAACGTTTTACAAATAAATTAGATTTTCACTCAGTTATTATATTTGTACATACGTATATATTTATGTATATGGTTCCATTTATAACCGAAGAATATTATATCATTATTGGTTATCGATAGGCTATTGGTAACGTGTAATAGATGGCTTTATAATGTGATCTAGAAGAATATTATCCATACTCCATACTGATAATATAAATTGAAAAGTAATTTTGCCTGTCTGACTGTATTGCACCGATTCAACGGAATCCGGCATGAAAATATTTTGATTCTTGAGGAAAAACACTGGTTACGCTTTGCCGCGATAATATAATCGACATATACGCAGTCGGAACTGCTGGTAAAGAGAGTAATCGCTATAAAACTTAACCATAACAATAGTAACATAACATGAATAAAACCTCAGCAAAAACGACTCTTCAGATTCATTACAATCAGTTTTTAACGAAAAATATTTCCCCAATTCCATTGCGTTTAAATTGTATCTTTCCCGCAAACAAAAAAGTTCCAATAAATGGATATTTCAATTCACAGAACCGATGGCAGTATCGGTACATTACATAGCAATAAATTGCGTGGAGCCGTAGGACGTCGACACTTAACAAGATGGCTGCCAATTTAGGATCTATCAATCTTATTGGAGTTCAAAGTTGAGAGAAATGTGACTTACTCTTGTCGTAATACAATTTAGCTGTGAGTTTGATTTATGTGGATATTCTTTGATAATGTTTTATTAATTTCTACTATATTTAACTAATTTTAACTACCTATAATCTGTATAAACTAGAATAGCTGACCCACGCAACCTCGTTTGCGACTTATATTGCTCGTAGCGTGAAAATTTTCCCCCGTTTTTGCAACATTCTTCATTGGTGCTCTGCTCCTATTAGTAGTAGCGTAATAACATGTAGCCTATAGCCTTCCTCGATAAATGGACTATCCAACACTGAAAGAATTTTTCAAATCGGTCGAGCGGTTCCTGAGATTAGCGCGTTCAAACAAACTAACAAACTCTTCAGCTTTATTATTAGTATAGATAGGTATTTGATCTAATACCTTTAAGCGAGCAATTCTTGTATATACATATGTACAAAAATGACTCCTGTATGTATATAATTACAATCTGAATTTCGGAAACGGCTCCAACGATTTTCATGAAACTTAGTATGCAAGGGGTTTCTGGGGCGATAAATCGATCTAATTAGGATTAATTTTTAGAAAGAATACCTAAAGAAATACTCCGTTATCCAGGTACTAAAATATATAAGTTAATGCTTGGATAGCAAATTTTAATTTAACAGATTTTACTGAGTCCTGCGGCTGCTGTTCTTGAAGTTTTTGGTTCGATTCCCGGGTCGGACCAAATGTTTGTATGATCTGCAAATATTTGTTTCGAAGTTTGGGTGTTTTCTATGTATAATATGTATGTATTTACAAAAAAGTACATGTATTCATATCAGTTGTCTAGTACCCATAACACAAGCTCTGCTTAACTTGGGACTAGATGGCGTTGTGTGTTAGATGTCCGGAATATTTATTTATTTAAACCTTCAAGAAAAGAGCGTACTCCTTAAAAAGGCCGGCAACGCACTTGTAACGCCCCTGGTTTTGCGGGTGTCCATGGGCGGCGATAATCGCTTACCATCAGACGATAGGTTTTTGTCCTCTATCCAATAAAAAATAAAAAATAAATACTATGTTTTGTCCAGGAGATCCCCTCGCGTTTTGTGGATAAAATGCAGTTATATTTCTTTTTTATTTATTGGGAAATTACTTTTTTATCACTAAAATTATTAAGTTGTCTGCATTCGCAATGAGTATGGTGACCACTACTCTTAGATTCTGCTTATGTTTTCCATCAGGCAGAGTAGACACATTTTGGCAGGGACATAAATAAAAACAATAATTTACCACCGAAAAACTAGTACTAATCTGCTTCAAGTAATTAAAAAATCATTGTTCCACTGTAGATGCTACATTAGGTATCACATAGGTAACAAAAACGTAACAGTATATAAAGAAAAAGGTGTGTGTGCGATTCACATACGATAGAAGTTAAACTTCAGTAAATCGTCAAAAGAATGAGACCGATATTTGCTCTCTCGCTCTGGCTCACTAATTACAGGCGACTTTTTGTATTTGTGTCTCTTACCTGTCGTTTTTTCCGTTGCATCCGGTTTGAAATCACAACGATTCTAAAGAAGTTTCACTTCAATAGAAATTCGACAAATACAACTTGAGAAAAAGAATTCAAATTTTAATTAGCAAACTGTTAGCGTCTTCCTACATACATAAACATACATTTGAATACCAGTAATCACATGTAAATGAAAAAAGCTCAGCTGTATGCAAGCGACTCGTCTCAGCGAAAGAATTTTAATAAAAATGGTTCCCAAACAACGCACTGAGCTTGGATCAAGCGGTATGAGGACGCGCCACATAACTCTCATTGTTTGAAAATGCAAAAATATGTTTGATATTATTTTGATCCACGTTTTATGCTTAATATTCGAGTTTTTTGGGACGTTTGAGGCTGGAGGTTAGGCTTTTATGTTTTGTATTTATCTTTTCTTTCTTTTTGTGCCTTTATCCGTGTGGATTAATAATACGGAGTAGTACTACAACTTTTTATTTCCCTTGGTGTAGCGCAAACTACGCAGGATAACAGCATTGCAAATAGAAGAATATTTTGAAATTACTCTATACCAACCCATCTTGACCGCATTGGTGGCGCAGTGATAGCTTATGCGACTGCTATGCTCCTACTGCTACTTGAGGTCTCGGGTTCGATTCCCGCTCAAAATTCAAGCTCTGCTTAGTTTGGGAAAGACAGCATTGTGTGTCCGAAATATTTATTTATTTTATTTATCTGGCTATCGAAAGTCAAAATCTCTTTTCAAACAAGAAGCTTTTGTCCAACAATGAAATATTTATTGCTCTTGATTACCTATACGATTAAATTTTTCAAGGATTATTATAAAGCTATTTCAGTAAGTTCAGTAAAACTATATGAGTTGAATTCTCTAAGTTAAAGACATACTATTCATTGTAAATATGCATGAACAAACTTAAATGCATATTATTTATTACCAAATCTGCTACAGGGTACCACTAAATATAAAAAAGTATTACACAAAAAGGAGTCACTTTGCAGCCCTTCAAATAATAATAAAAAACATCAGTCTTTTGAAAAGCTTATTTAGAGAGACGTAGTCGATCTTGCGCGGGTTAACTCGAAAGTTTCAAGTCGAAATTATCTCAAAGTTAAAGGCCAGGGAGAATAAACACCTTCAGACCCTTCGCGAACATAATCCTCATAAGATGCGGTGCAGATAAAACTTCTCCATACCGTATGCCGTAACAGACTGCCGATCGTTTATCTTGCAGCCCAGTTGTAATCCCGGCCTGGATTTGATTTTCACGATTCTTGTAGAATGATAAATGGTTCTCCTTACGAATTTATTACTTACCAGCAGTAACTAATATCCGAGAGACTCCAGATTGATTACTGGATATAAATAAAAAGAGTCTCATTGGTACAGTCAGTTATTTATAAATTAATTTTGCTAGCTGATTTACAAAGTTAATTTACTCTGAAGTTACTAATTCAGGTAATCAGTGACCTTGATTATTGAGCCGTGAGGTAGTGGTTCGATTCTATGAGGAACATACTATACAGTTTTAGTCGGTTCGTTTTTGACACATCGTTAACGAAAATCAAATTAATCAATTCGATGAAAAAGTGTCTCGTTTACTGTAAATTTCAATAATTCTCTTCGCCTCTGATGTTCAGACTTACTCTGGGGAGGATCACCGGTTTCAACGAGTGAGTGAGGATACCGGAGGCCCATACCCCAACCCCTCCCCTCATTCCCTCTCCCCATCCCCCAAAGGTCGGCAACGCACTTGTGACGCTTGTGGTGTTGCAGGTCATGGGCGGCGGTAATCGCTTACTATCGGGTGATGCGTCTGCTCGATTGCCCCGTACTCGGTTTTTCCTGAATCCTGCCAAACGGGCTAATAATGTATGTGTTACGAGCTGAATAATAAAGAGAAGGAGGACCCAATGTATTAAATCTTTGTTATCTGAATACTGTTTTATACTACATCATTGTCCCGCATATCAAACGTTATGACAGTACACGGTGTCATTATTCTTATATGAATTTAACACAAAAATAAGTACACATCTTCATCCATAGTAATAAGAGCTATTTTTGTTTACATTTTAGCGGAGTTATGAGTCGCTGTCGCGTAAGTAATCAAAAGATATATTATGATATAGTTGTTTTTTAAGGCTGTTAAAAGTATATCATATTCTTTATGACCTAAGCCAGCGGTTTCTAAGCTTTTGAGGTAACGGAACTCTTACCCTATATTTTTATGGGTTGTCAATGCGTGTGAGATATATTCCCGGTTTGTTTTTTATTATCCCTTGCTTTGTGACGTCTCCGGGGAATGTTGTATAGGATTATGGTCATCTAGAATGAGAAAATCAGGAGTATATTGTAAGAGAAAGGCACTCAAGAAGTAGACTAACTACAGATTATATATATATAACATATGTTATTTGTACAAGATAAGTAACTGACCCACGCGTCTCGATCTGCGTCACTTTTCGATCATGTCTATTAGTCTAAGCTTGATGTTAGCAGTTCTATTTCAGGCTCACCAACAAAAAACTCATTGGCAGAACCGTCACAATGATAGTTCTCTGACTGAGTAATTATGTATTATACTAGCTGACCCACGCAACCTCGTTCGCGTCTTCAATTACCCGTAGTGTGAAAATTTAACCCATGTTTTTGAAAGATTATTCATTGGTGCTCCGCTCCTTTTAGTATTAGCGTAATGATATATAGCCTATAGCATTCCTCGATAAATGGACTATCCAACACTGAAATAATTTTTCAAATCGGACCAGTGGTTCCTGAGATTAGCGCGTTCAAACAAACAAACTCTTCAGCTTTATTATATTAGCATAGATTTATGTATTGTGTACATGTGAGTATGTTGTATAGGGTGTTTTTTTAAGCTAGATAGAACTTTAAATTGTAAAAAGTAACACAAAAAATTAAATTTTGATGAAACTTTTCTTCAAAAATGAGCTGATTTTCAAAGTAAATTTGGATAATTTCGTAGCGTTGTTCAAGCGTGAGTCTATTCATGATGATTTGTCAGAGTATACTGAAACAAATAAAAAAAAAAGTTTCATCAAAATTTAATTTTTTGTGTTACTTTTTACAATTTAAAGTTCTATCTAGCTTAAAAAAACACCCGTTACTTGTATCTATGTACAAAATTCAGTATTAATTTGTGTATATTAATTTTATCCAATACCATTGTATCAAATATATTATTATATGACAAATTTTACCATTTTCTCTCAAACACCTATCACATCATATTTTCACATCACCTTAAGGTTAACTGGCAGATAATGCCCCATGGCATTAAATCCGCCTTTGTGCAAAATGTGCATTAAGTTTAAATAACAAATAAAAGTACTTGAAAACCTGATTGTTTCGGAGTTCATCAGGACAACAACTTGTCTAAATATACCGTGTTGTCCTTCGTGTAGCTGGAACTCACAATACTCAATGAAGTGCAAAGCGGCAAGGCGTACTGCTTATACCACTACACCAGCCCTACACTCTAAAATATATTTCACAATCGTTACATAAAACTTATTTAGGCAACGAGAAGGAAATTAATAAATAATTTGTATTGGTGAAGTGGGAGCAAGATGGCAATAAGTAAAGTGAACGCTGGCATACACAGTTAATTGGCAATTGGCAGCAACGCCTACCGTTATTGCTTTCCGTTGTTTAATTTATTAGTTGCTGTGACGTATTGCTGTTCTTGTAAAGCTCTCCCGGGAGTCGGTTTAATTTTGTTGCTCGTTGATAGTTTCATTTGCGACGCGTTTCAATGATTTATGGATGATTAAAGTTGAGTAATGTTGCCATAATGAATTTTCAAGAGGTATTTTAAACGCACTTTTATTTTTGATATATTTTAACCATGTAGCGTGTGCAAATGGTAGCGTAAGCGACTGCTGTGCTTGAGGTCTCGGGTTCGATTCCCGGGTCGGACCAAATGTTTTTTTTATTTTTATTGTATAGTGGGCAAACGAGCAGACGTATCACCTGATGGTAAGCGATTACCGCCGCCCATGGACACCTGCAACACCAAAGGTGTCACAAGTGCGTTGCCGACCTTTGGGGGATGGGAAAGGGGATGGGGGGAGGGGTTGGGGTATGGGCCTTCGGTATCCTCACTCACTCGGTGAAACACAGCGCAAACGCTATTTCACACCGGTTTTCTGTGAGGCCGTGGCCGTGTTTGTATGATCTGTAAATATTTGTTTCGAAGTTTGGGTGTTTTCTATGTGTATAATATATATGTATTAAAAAAAAAGTATACATGTAATTATATCAGTTGTCTAGTATGCATAACACAAGCTCTGCTTAGCTTAGGACTAGACGGCGTTGTTTGTTAAATTGTTCGAAATATCTGCATCTGCCCTATTGCTGTACATAGGGCTCTTTTTTATTAAGTATTTTATTATTTGCAGTGTACACGTTTTTATTCGAAATGTGTCTGTGTAAAAAATTCAAATCAGTGTGACAGATCAATTTCTTAAATAAATATAGTGTTGTTCTATTACAGAGCATCGATAAATCAGTTTGTTTATATCGACACATTCAGTAAGCTCGTCAAATATCGATACATCGATGATTCTCGTGCAAATAACTTTTGTGTACAATACACTGTACAGACAACGTACAGTATGTTAAGTTTATTAAAAGTAAACTTTATTAGAATAAATATCTAATAAATAATAAAATATATAATAATAAATGTGTTTCAAAATATTTAACGGTATCGTTAAATATTTTGAAAATATTTAACGATACCGTTAAATATTTTCAAAATATTACTTAAAAATCTACTTTTTATTGTATTTATTTCTTAAAAAGCAATTTATTTATATACAATACGAAAAATATCCTCGAATTAATCAATTCAACTATCTAATAAAGGATTCACGCCAAAGTATGTTCTTAGAACAAAGCAAAACGAAAGAAAACTATCAAACATTCTACTAATATCATAAATGCGAAGGTTTGCGAGGATGAATTCAAAAACGGTCGAACAAAGCTGGATGAAATGCAGCTTAATAATTCTAAATACGTCATAACAATGAAATGCATTACTTTTTTTTAAAGAAGCCATTATAGGCTATTTATAAGGATTTTACTAATGTAAAAAGATGTATACTTTACTCATTTGCTTATCAAAAATCTTTTCTGTAACAATACGCATAACAAAAATACCCTTTCTCATTATATAAGCGAATTAAGTTCTCCGTAGCTAAACTGCTGATACTTTCCTGTTGATTTGCCAACAATAAGTGTGTGCGCGAGGCAACATTTGCAACGGATATTAAATGTCAAGTGAAGAGCAAACATGCAGAGGTCCGACGGTGACTGTTGTTGATATAACATTAATGTGTTTGGGTACGAACCAGCTCACGCCATATTTAGGCGCATCATCGACTAATTTGATAAATCATCATGATAATAGAAACGCATAGTGACATCTAGCAAAAGTAGCTTTAACTACTGTAAATGGCTGAGTATTCTATTGTGCTCAATCGCGCTATTGAAATTTAATACAGTGTTTTCTTCATACACCGGACGAGAGTGATAACCACGTCCTCAAAGAAATACAGTGTTAAGCAATTATGCCGTAACTTTTTACCGAGTGAGTGACGTTAACCAAGTCCTATGTTTTTGAAATTTTCGAGGTGAGACAAAGGGAGTCCCTCTACTCGTTTGTCCCTTACCGTTATAATTTAAGAGACCCCAACCATTGCTAAAATAAAAGAGTATGGTTCTATTTTATCATGAGAGTCCATCACAATAAGGTTGTTAGGTGACTCAGCAAAATCGAAAATATTTTAGCATCCAACTGAAACGGCAAATCAATAAATACCACATTTCTCAGTCGTTCGGAAATTCGAAAATCGAATTCCAACCGTTCGTTTCCAGCTCAAACTGCATTTAACCGGTTTGCAGCCAATTCGCTCCGGATATTTTCGGTTTAAAGGTACTAGGGGAGGTTTTATAAAGCGCTATAAAGTTAGTCCGTCAACTCGCGTCAAAGTTGAAAATGTAGCGTAGTTTATGAACAAGTTGAAATAATTTGCTAAGTTTTAGAAAAGTTGGGAATTGAAAAGCTCAGCTTTAAAGTTTTATGAAGCTAGCAATTTATTTTGTTAGAGAGCTTTCAGTATCGTACGAGTAATTTAATTAAATAAAAAAAAAAATTTCAATAACACTGACCGATTTAGATGATCGTAATTTTAATTAGCTGTTTGTTCCATTGGGGGAGGTTTTAGATTTTAGGTTCTAGGTTTCTGTGTACTTATAGTCACAGATGGGGCAACGTAATTAAGGTTAAATGCAACTTGTAAATTATATGTGTATTAAAAATCATTTTAATAGCTTCTAGGTCAGTTTTATGTCAGATATTCAAGATAAAGTAAGAATCAAGTGTCAAGGGAATGGTTCTGGTGGACTATTTATGTCCTTTTAACACAAATTTGAACGAGAGCTCTGTAGAGTGGTATACCTGTCTTACTAAATCAATTCATTTTAGTCGATTTACTGTTCATCCAACTGTCGTACAAATGGAAAAGTGCGATAGGCTGATGATTGTTCAAGTTAAATTGAAGTCGAGAATTTGTATTAATTATAACTTGTATTTATTAATAATGTTATATAATATTAATAATTACTTTTTTTATTTTCATATTGCTATTACTATATTTTATTTATTTGTTTTAGTTCGGCACAGTCGTTGAATTACTTTTGATAACTGCAGTATTTTTATGAGGGTTTAGTTTTTGTGTTTTATTTACGAGTATTAAACCAAATACTTTGAAACTTGAAAGGATAGACAAATTGAAGAGACCTATTTAGATAAATATTACAGCCACAATAAGAAATAGTAGATAATTCCTAAATAACGCACTGCTATGTACAGCTAAAATTCTTCCAGTATGGCCATAAGTAAGCACTATTTGACTAATTTCCAAGCAAATATATATTACTATTTCACTAACAAAATTTTCAATCATAAAGAAAATTTATCAAAACGCTACTGTTGAAAATAAAAACAACTAATAAATCCTTCAAAAATGTAGCCATAAGAGAAGTCTACTCAAATGACTTCATTATCGATTCAACAAACATCTATCGACTAAAACCACAACATTCCCCCCACTAGTTCTACAGATCGTGGGATGGTGTACAAGCCCGAGATTCTGTAATTAAGTTGCCCCTCTAATTACTGAGGAGGTAAGACTTAATGAGGGCCCGATGCTCATACATACACATATAGGCTACTATAGCAAAATCTTTCGAAAAGATTAATTATTGGCTGAGATGGAATCTTAAGCTTGATGTTCAATTACAAACCAACTCCCTGGGTAAAGTTGAAAGCGTTTAGGAGCAATGCTAAGGCCTCTTCTTTTACATTCTTGGCTAATATTTGGTTTTAACCGCTTAGCCTTGAGATGCCATTATTTTACGTTTCGTAGAATGTCAACTTAGCTAGGCTGGTAGTTTAGTAACTTTTTTCTACGTTTATCGACTAATTTTCAATTTATTTTGGATTGATAAACTATATATTTTTAAATTTCGATAGTCGATTTACAGAACTTCGATATTGTCTAGTATTTGGGTAGTCGAGGTTTGATAGCTCTAGCTAGTCCCTCCACGTAAAATCGAAGCTCAAGGCCGGGAGAATGAGTTTTGATTTATTGTGATGAAATGGATCCCAGTGAAATATGTGTAAATATATATACTTTTATTTCCCTCAAAATAAACCAGAATCTGAATTATCCTCCATCTATTAAGACCTTTCCTGATTGCCTGCCTGAAGAAATTAAATTGGAATTAACATCATATACTTAGGTCTGCGAGCTCCAATGATGTTAAAAACGTCAGGCTTTTAAATTAACACACGGCAAGTATACAGTTGGTGTTTTATTTGTGCATTTGTTAGATATTTTGTTTTAGATCACCATACTGATTGCAAATGCAGACAACCCAACAATGCAGCATGGTGTCCCACTCTATGATGGCCGATTCAGATATTTCTGCATCATTCGGCCTTCGGTCTTTACCTCTGATCATATTCTTAATCATGAAATGTGGAGGATTTCCCCACATAAACTCTCACATCCCCAAGTACATGCTCAGGCAAGGAAACCTCTTGTACCACAATATGCTTCTCCCACTATTGGTGTTTAAATATTAATAGCTTAAATTTCTATGCTATGCTTTGATCACCTTCAGGACCGTAGTATAAACTGAGCTGTGGCCTTTTAGTCACACAATTAGGTTATTTTATTGTTTCGTAATATTTCTTGTTTTGTTTTATGCTTGTTTTTGTTGTTTGGTATAGTTTAATGTTGTAATTTTTTAACCGACTGCAGAAAAGAACGAGGTTCTCAATTCGATTATTTCTCTTTTATGTTATACCTACTATCATTTTTTTTGTTTTTCTATGGTTTTATTAACAATTATACGTAATTTTTCTTGTGCTTACTATTTAACGAAAAGACCTGCCCATTTTGCCATTTTAGCAAGTTTTAGTTTCTGCTTATCTATTATTCTCTATACATCCATCTATATTGGTGTAAATATGAATTATGCAAGAATATAATGAACCCTCGACAGCCATTGAATGTCACTGCCAGGATGGGGGACTGGCAGCGTTCGTATAAATCGCCCACCTATTTGCATAAACCGCTGTGTTTGATAGTTATAATTGATTTACATAGTGGCGTGTTCGTGTTTTATTTAAAATTGATAGGATATTGCATTACTGTTTGAGATGCTTTGGGGGGTTTACAATCTTCAGGTTAACCACTATTTCAGCTAAAACGTTGCTTTTAACCCCAAACGCAAAAATAGGGGTGTTATAAGTTTGATCGCTATGTATGTTTGTGGCATCATATCTTAAGAACGGACTTACAGATTTGGATGTGGTTTTTTTGTTTCAAGAAGGGTTACTAGGGCCCCCGCCGCGCTTTTACCTAAAATTGCATTTAAGAATTATATAAATCATTAAATAAAGACAACTACACAGATATTATAACACAAAAATTACATTGAATCAACACAGTAAATAAATTAAATCTGATTTCTCGGGTTTCCTCCTTAATCTTGCTATTTTCTATTTATATTTATATACTGCCTCGGTGGCGCAGTGGTAGTGAATGCGACTGTTGTGCTTGAGGTCTCGGGTTCAAATCCTGGGTCGGACCAAATGTTTGTGTAATCTACAAATATTTGTTTCGGAGTTTGGGTGTTTTCTATTTATAATATGTATGTATTTACAAAAAAAAGTATATATGTATTCATATCAGTTGTCTAGTACCCATAACACAAGCCCTGCTTAGCTTGGGACTAGATGGCGTTGTGTGTTATATGTCCGAAATATTTATTATTATATTTGTCAACCCATTGTCTCTAGTTCAATTTATCTGATTCTTTAGTGATAGAAAATTCGTGTGTAATAGATAATGATTATGACGAATTACAACTACATCATTATTACTCGTATGTTCCGTGTGATGAACCACCCCTATTCACCCCATAGGTGTCGCAAAAGGGAAATACGCTACAATAGTACTGCTAAGAAATAAAAAATACTATTTACATAAATAATTTCATTTTACAACTTTTATAGTCTCGTCTAGTAATGACTATACACACTATGCTTGGTGCAATACCTTTTTTTTTGTTGACGAGATGGAAATTCCCTTCGAATCTCCAGCTCCTCGGGGACTAAGGAGCCAGGTATGTGGTGAGTCCACTAACAACCACCCCGGTGGCCGGTCTCAGGCGACCTGCTCTGGGGAGTACCCGGTCCAAGTTATTTCAGGTCGTCCCCAGGAACGATACCGCGTCTATTAGGGGAAAGTTTCGCGACCAGGACGCCCCTCTAACACTTGGTGCAATACCTACGGTTATCACTATAGAGGTGATCGGTTGATGCGGAGTTATGACAACAGGCAGTTTATCACACACATCTACCGTCATTTATTGATTTTGTTAACATCAATTTTGTGTGTATATTTATAATTGTTTACATTTATTTTTATACTAAGTACGCTCTTTAGAGTGACATTGTAAATTACTAGTAATAGTTTTAAGTTATTACATAAGCGAATACTGTATTCTTTTGGGATATAAACGTTCTTAAACCGTAAAACTTAAAACGCCCCGACTAGCTAGCGTGGTATCATCAACAACCCATAATTTATTACTGCCGGGCTCGGGTCTCCTCTCATTAGAGGGTTAAGGCCATACGTCTCCACGCTGGCCAACGTGGTATAGGGTATAAGGCGAGGTCTATATCCATCCAAAAATGGACTATCATCATCTTCCTAGCCTTTATTATTCCCAATATTATTGGGGGTCGGCTACCAGTTCAACCGATTTTACCTGAATATCAGTTTTTACACAGAGCGACTGGCATCTGACCTCCGCAACCCTGAGGGCGAACTGAATTCGAAGGTTGAACTAGTTGTCAGTATATTTGAGGGCACTGACTTCCCAATAACGATTGCCATAGCTGTTCATGACAACCGGGACCGACGGCTTAACGTGCCCTCCGAAGCACGGGCGGGAAACACCGCGATCTTCCATACTCCGGGCTGCTATTAAGAATTTCTTGTAGGAAAAACCCAACAGCAGTCCGACCCGGGAACTGAACCCGAGACCTCTTGATCTGCAGTCGCTTATGCTAACCACTAGACCAACGAGGCAGCAAAAATGGACTATAAAATAAATAAATATTTCGGACATCTAACACACAAAGCCATCTAGTCGCAAGCTAAGCAGAGCTTGTGTTATGGGTACTAGACAACTGATATGAATACATATATATATTTTTTTTGTAAATACATACATATTATACATAGAAAACACCCAAACTCCAGAACAAATATTTGTAGATTACACAAACATTTGGTCCGACCCAGGATTTGAACCCGAGACCTCAAGCACAGCAGTCGCATTCACTACCACTGTGCCACCGAGGTAGATAAAATGGCTGTTTATGCGTGATATGTTACCCATAATTTAGTGCAATGTGGTCGAATTTCAACCTCTGAACAACAACTAGTCAATATAATGTATAAATCATTAATTAATGCCTGACTCATTAGCATGCACCACATGTAGCAGGACAGTGTAACTAAATTACTGACATTTGACGAGTCATGCACTAATTTAGTTTGCGTTTAGCCTATTTGAGACAACGCGTCAACAAAAGCTATAGTTCAGTGTACATTTTGACTAATGATGATAATAAAATTTATAACTTATGACCACAGAAATTAACTGTTCGATTATTTGGCTAAAGGGAAGTTTTTAAGCCCCGTGCTGATCTTGTCTAAAAAAGCCTAAGTTACTTATATGATCACCCAAATCAAAATAGGTTTCGTCGTTCTAGAGATTACCCGGAACAAAAACAATCAAATTGTTTTTTTGATATAAATACCAAACATACTTTCATATGCATTTAATGAAAAGCTGTTAATTTGAAATTACAAACAAACACTTCAACACACACAAGGCAAATAATTTCGACATGTCAGTGTATAACAACTTTCCCCATTCCCCTAAACACCCTAAAAGAACAAAATAAATCTCTCAGTATGTATTTGTCTATACAAAAATACATTTGTAAATGTATCACTCACTTGTCTGAGGTCCCAAGAGGGAGAGGTCACGTTAAGAGGTTTGGAGGTCACTCGGTCGACTACTTACCTGAAAAAGAAAATAAATATTTAGGTGTTTGTTTGAAAAAAAAAAATCTTCGGAAGTACTGATTCGATCCTGAATATTCTTTCACTAACAGAAAGCGATACTATACAGGAGTGACATAGACCATTGAATGAATAACCCACGATACAAAAAATTCACGATATAAAAGGATTGAGTAACATCAAATACAGTACTTGTAAATTCGAAGTAAGGTCAAGCCAGCGCATTTCTGCCGAAGTGAAACAAACCAAGCATTGGGCAAATATGTTCAGGTCATTTACAGTCCCCATAAACAAAATTTTATCAAAAAAAGGACTTCAAGAATTGGGCTAAATTAAAATAAGACCATCCGGGAAGCCTGGTGCTTCCCGGATGGTCTTATTTTAGGTTTTTAGGATTCTTTTTTCAGGTAAAAAAAATCTTAAAAATCGGTTCACAGAGGTAACACACAAAAGAAACAGTCGAAATGAGAATCTTCTCAATTTTTGAAGTTGGTTGCAAATATACTCGTAGCTCGATCTCAGTAACAGATATCTACGAAACCGATGAAGTAACTTTGAACAAGTGATTTTATTTTGTATCAGATATATTGCTGAGCTCCGCGGTGTTACACGCGGTAAAACAACAGCTGCGGATAACGCTAACCGATTTTGCCCTACGGCATTATCAAAGGGTTAATTTTTAAATAACCAGTAACCTTTAATAATGTCATAGGGCGAAACCGGCCAGGATTGATGTGAAATAAAATAGTGGAATAAATACAAGTGAGTTTAATTCTAGAATGTAAGACATGAGAAGGTGTTGAGAGGACGGTTTATGTGTATACAACATGCATATAATAGTAGAGAAAATATATTTATTACTACTAGCTGCACCCCACGGTATAACGGTACGGTAACACCGCGGGACGAAGCTAGCCTAAAATAAAAGTTACTCCTTATATTAAATAAGCTGAACCCCGCGGTACTACCCGCGGTACTACCCACGGTACGACAATAACCGCGGGCAACCCGTAGGTATCTTTATAAATTGTAGCCTATGTGTTGTTTTGATGTATAGGCTGTATTATTGTAAAGTTTCATCAAAGTCCATTCATTAGTTTTTGCGTGAAAGAGCAACAAACATTCTCACATACACACTCACAAACTTTCGCGTTTATGATATTAGTAAGATTACCTATCTACAATTGAAAATTTAAAAAAATTCAAATGCCAGACACGAACGCAAATCCTTTAATATTCCTACAGGTGCGTGGAATGAAGGTTCTAGACCGATGGCAGTAGATCCCGAGGCTTAAAGAGCACTCCTCAACAATAATTGGACACTAAAATGCTTTCCAGATTTAAAGTAAGAGATATTTCCGGATGATACTGTCTGACATTTGTATAATTGTTAGTTTTCTAAAAGAAAAAAGGGAGGAGGATATCAAATGGTGGGTAGAGATCTTCTTAGGTTTCTTAAATAAAATGTAATGTTATGTAATAAGGATTTATTTTCGCCTAACATGAAAAATTTCAGTTTAAAGGTTACATCTAGAATCCAGTTACCAGTACTTGAGGTAGGGCGTAATTTTAGTCGGTTTGAATCCGACATAACCACCCTACCAGCCCTCTGAGCAGGAATCTCCTCAAACATCCACTAGTCGAGGGAATGTTCGTACGAAAAAAAGAGAACTCAAAAGCCGGTCATGATTTCTTAAGTTATAGATGTCCATATGTGGCAGTAGCTAACAGAATCATTTAGCTCTTCCATACGGAAATCAATAACTTTATCAATAATCAAGGTCTGAAAATAGGTTTACCCATAACGTCACTTGGACCCAATAATATACATTTTTTTGTGCGGCAATCCCCCCTGGTACCTCACCCAATAATATAACTGGCTTCGCTTAACACAATTCTGAGTTGTGTTCATTCTTGGCATTGAAAAATTGTTAGTGTTTGAGTTATCAAAATAAATAATTTTCTTTCTTTCTTTCAAAACCTAAGCAAGACCTGACTATTGAGAACTATGACAATATGCCTATATTTTGATCTAATAAAAACATATCCCCTCATGTCAGTTGATCAATTGAAGTATGTAACCCAAAGAGTCATGTCGATACTATTGTAATACCAGATGATAAAAGGTCAATACCCTTTAGAACAATCCAATACTGTGTATTGTATGAGTGTAAAATCGGTATAAAGTATTTTATGTCACGCTTGACCTTCTCGTAAACTTTCGGGACAAATGTCAGATGATTCAGTTCAGATAGGGTATCACTCTATAGAAAGAACTGATTAGGGTGGTTTCAGACAGGCAGTTTTTGCTTCGTGAATATGCGCTCTGCATTCTGCGTCTAAATAACACAGAATTTGCGTACATAGACATATTAGTCACTATAATAACTTTATCTCTCCGGTATCAACAACCCATAATGTCCTACTGCTGGGCTCAGGTCTCCTCTCAGGCGAGGGATAAGGCTATACGTCCCCACGCTGGCCGAGTGCGGGTTGCGGACTGCTCAGGCAACGTTGTGGCTACGTAATCGCACTGTTACATGTTTTTAATTCGCCCAAAAGCCTCCAACTAAGCTTCACAACTGTTCTTCTATGATAACAACCGGGATCGATTGCTTTACGTGACCCCCGAATCACGCAAACGCTCATGGTATCGTTCCACTACTGTGTGTATGTCACACTACTGACCGCGCCGTCGTTACTCTCTCTGGTAATTGATAAAAAGCGGTCGTATATTTATCTTTCTTTTTAAAAGTTTCAACCCCCGTGGGGTCTATGTGTTGATATATGACTTTCGAATCAACGTTAATAAGACATAATGATACTTTGATTTCAGTTCTTGGATACTACTCATGCTTTCCATCAAGCAGAGTAGAGCCAGACAGACTTTAAAATAAAAGACGTGTTCACTCGAACCGGTACCAGTAATAAGATCAACGCTTGTACGAATTGTCCGCATGTAAAATGGCGCACTAAACGTTCGTACCTGTGTTTTCCAAAGTGAGCTTATACGCGCGTACTAAGCGCTAGTCTGAAATCCCTTTTATAGGTAAGTTATAGGTCAATCACATATGTACGTGGATTGGTTACATGAAAATTGATTTTGAAATAAATGTTTTCAACAAAACACGTTCTCATGTTAGGCTTAAATCATTATGAACCGTTTGTCGAGCATATTTAATTTCCATTAAATCCCGGATATTTAGCCCAGAGGATAGGCCCGAATTTAATTATGAATAGAATTAGGAATGGTATGTATATTGATAAGTAGTCTAACAAAAACATAATTAGAATCGTTTAAGGGCCAAAATCAGTGACGAAATTAATAATAATATATTATTTAGGCTTATGGTGGCGGATTAAAAATGCAGTGTCACCACCCGTACTTATAAAGTGAGTACTTATAAATTGAGTACTTATAAAAATTCTCACCTAAAATGTAAGACAGATGTTTTAGACATCTTTTTACGGACATCTGTCACAAATATCAAGTAAAGTAAAATTTAGAATTTATTTGCATATATAATAATGTTGCCATTGTAACATGAACGGTTTGTTATAGTTTAAAAATTCGGGACAGGTGACAATAATATAACACAGGCTGCACTAACAGGTTCCTACCAAATTTGGCAAGGTAGGGCGGGATACTCGAGTAGTGAAGGTGAGCGTTGATGCGCATCTCAAAGGGGGCCTCCTTAAACCTACACCTAGGTCGCAAGTCCTGGGAACGGCTCTGAGTTTCTCCCCCTACCACACTATGGACCCGGCACCAGCACGGTGAATCCATGGAATGCTAAGAAGTTTGTCTCTATATGTTAAGGACTATAATTTCTCATCTCAACAGTATTTAAATGTGGCAACCCTATTTGACTTGCACGAACTTATTTGCACGATACGTCTGAGTAGTACAATATGGTAATGTCGACTACGGCGATATTGATTTAAACCAACGCTCCAGTTTACCTCCCAGACAAGTTGTTTCGCTTCGATTCTCTTTCTACAATCACTAACGCCTCTATTGTTTGGTTTTATCGGCTAATATTTTGATTTCGAGCGCGTGTATTAATGTTTGTATGATCTGCAAATATTTGTTTCGGACTTTGGGTGTTTTCTATGTACTTATAATATCTATGTAGCTACAAAAAAAGTATATATGTATTTATATCAGTTGTCTAGTACTCATCACACAAGCTCTGCTTAGCTTGGGACTTAGATGGCGTTGCATGTTAGATGTCCGAAATATTTATTTTTATTAAGAGATTATGATCTATTTTATTTATTGAGAGACGTTATTTCGATATATTTGTTAGTTTTCTATTAACGTTTGCCTTTGTAAAATGTCAAAATTGTTATATAGGGAGTACAAAGACACGTAAATGAAACAACACATACCTCTTGGAGACTGACCTTTATTTCATTCCTCGTGGGCGCCGCCTCGCGCCTCCTACCCACATAATATTCTTAAATATTAATTACAAATACCTACAAAATTAGGTAGGAGGCAGGCAAGAAAACTTATTATTATTATTAAACTTGTTATTTATATATTTAAAAATTGTTTACATTGAGGTTTAAATATCACTGTAATCGCGTCTGTCCATTGTGACAAAGCATGGTTCTCTTAGAATTTCGTCGAGTTCCATTGTAAAATACAATACATCAATATACTCATTCTTGTCTAATAGAAAAAGAGAACTGAAAAGAGATAAAAGAGTAAACTAAAGAGACGAAAGATCTAATTAATTTTGTCGTATTTTTTTTAAGTATAAGCTTGCCAAAGTGACTCCACTCTGCCTTATAGAAAATAGGAAATGAATACACTATCGTATATATTCATATCTGACACTACCTCGTACAGAACTAGAGTTCGACAACACGTTAGTAGAACGATAACGTCCAGTAGTCAAGACGATATCTAGCAGATATTTTATTCATGAGAATATCGTTAAGGGTGTCACCACACTTTAGGCTACTTCTGGACAAGAATTGCAAGCTAAAGCGAATGTATTTTTTTTATGGAATAGGAGGCAAACGAGCAGACGTATCACCTGATGGTAAGCGATTACCACCGCCCATGGACACCCGCAACACCAGAGGCGTCACAAGTGCGTTGCCGGCCTTTGGGGGAATGGGAAGAGGGATGGGGGAAGGGTAGGGTGTGGGCCTCCGGTACCCTCATTTACTCGGTGAAACAGAGCGCAGGCGCTATTTCACACCGGTTTTCTGTGAGGCCGTTTTATCACTCCGGTCTAGCCGGCCGTGGCATGGCGAAGCGTGTCTTACTTTGCTGTCTGTCTGTCTATCAAGATTCTTTTTCTCAGGAAATTGTGGAGGTATCATGCTGAAATTCATGTCAAAATCTCAGGTCCATTGTCCCTTGGAGTTGTGAAAAAATCAAGCTTCTAAGCCAACCCAATCAAAAGATACAGCCGTTTACGTTGAAAATTTGATGTGTGATTCGTGGTAACAACTGTGACTATTCACTAAAAAAAAACTTTTAAAATAGAAATATATATATTTATAAACATTGTTGTTCTTCATATCTGTACTAATTTTGATATAGATAGTGTGGCTATAGCTTTGTAAGATGTTCTCGACCCTAGATTTAAGAAGCCCTAGGGACAGTGATCATTTCGATAGCGCCGCGGACGGGATAGGATTAAATATTTACTAAAGATTTACAAAGTCATTGGAGAATCGACATACGTTTATCTGAAAGGGCTGTGAGATATATTACAAAGACTTTAGGTAAAGGAATAAACCTTATGGAGGTGTGACTTACTTACCTAAAGTGAATTATTGCTTGTTAATTTAAACCGATTTTTATAAAATTTTGTGTGCATATCGGGTAAATCTGAGAATCGGTTAACATCTATTTTACATACCTTAAATGGTAAGGGTGACCCACCCCTAAATATTTTATTTATATAATAAATCTAGCTGAACTCCGCGGTGTTACTCACGGTTGTTATAGTACCGCAGGTAAAGCCAGGTTAAGCTAGTCTAAAAAAGTAGCCTAAGTTACTCCTTATATCATCAGCTACATATAAGTGAAAGTCCCGTCAAAATCAATCCAGCCTTTCCAGATCTTAACCGGAAGAAACAGACAGACGGATAGACAAAAATTGTAAAAAAAATAATTTGATAAATGTACCGTGTATGTAACATACATATGCATTTAGCAAAAAGCGGCGTAGAAATTTTAATATTACAAACAGACACTCCAATTTTATTTATTTGTATAGATAAAAATATAGACAACGTTTGCCGGGTCATCTAGTTTAAATATACTATTTGAGCCCCGCTGTGTTACCCGCCGTGTGAAGCTAGCTTAAAATATCTAGCCTGAGAAGATTATATCCAGGAGAGGACTATTAAAGGCTATCAATGTAAGGTATTGTGAAAATTAGAATTAGCTTGCTTCTGACTTCTCAAGAAGGTATGATATGCTCAGTTTTCTCCCTTGATCGGCAGTACCTAATGAAATCTACGAGATTCATAATTAGTCACCACTCTCACAAATCCCTAATATTATTAATACCTTACATTATTCACTGTTTAACATAGTAAATCCCATAATTGAATGGTAATATCTAATGCGCGGTTCCTATATTTAACGAATCGTCATCGTGTAAAAAAATCTACAACCGGCTACGAGTTGTAAATACCGTTCCTCAATTTATTTTTTACAGGAACGTTTTTAGCTTACGCCCCGTAATATACTAATATTCGTACCTAGAACGGATCGTTTTTCAAATATAGGAACTGGGCATTAGCCATTCGTTCAATAGTTATACTGCAACCATTGCGCAATGCGACGTAAAGTGGTATAACCCCAACACCACCCATTAGTCCCTTATGGACTTACAACACGCCACGCCATCATTATTAGTTAAATAGAACAATGCAGTTTTTCACAAGAATTCTTTTTCGTTCAGTAATTGTTCGGTTTTCTTAGAAGTACTTTTACAGTTTCTATTTATTAGTACCTAACTAAAAATGGCTGTTTCGTTGGTGAGGGCGAGACCGAATTGTCTGCATCCGCAATGAGTTTGGTGACCACCATTTTCGCATTCTGTACATGCTTTCTGTCATGTTTAATTACGTATTTACATGATAATTTACACCTTAAGTTGCGGTGTTATACGTGTGTGTATCTCAATTTTGAAGTGTCAATAATTGAGGATTGCCCTCAATATCACATCAGGATTTCCAAAACGATCACAATAAAGAACTCCAAATAAAATCTTATTAGGTGTGATGAAATATGAATAAATATGGGTTATCGAATAAATAAATAAACTATCCTTCGTTTCAAAGCACTATTACAAGTATGCCATTAAATTTGATTTTATCACTGAAATATGGAGAGGTCACCCGACTCTCGTAATTACTAACAACAGTAGTAGCTAAATACATTAAAACGTTGTGAATATCAAGAAGCATCTGTGTATCAATGTTTACTCATTAATATTAAAAAAGTAACAAGACAAGCTTTGTTACAAATGAAAAACTTCACTCACAAAGCACTTCATTCAAAGTTTGCACAACCAAATTAAAAAGGGGCCAAAATAATTTAGAAACAATCTTACTTTTCCCTTTTTCTTTTCAAGGGTTATAGCTGACATCTTTATGCTATCGACTTTAAAAGCAATTAAAAGTTTCTGTTACGATAACCCCTGATCCTGACAGCCATGGCTTGCATATTAAACATTATTTTGTATCGATATCTTGTTATCGGCTTTTAGCCGCCTCGTAATCTGTGGAAGTGATTTATAATCGATATATATATATATATATATATATATATATATATATATATATATATATATATATATATATATATATATATATATATATATTACATACACATAACGCCATCTAGTTCCAAACTAAGCAGAGCTTGTGCTATGGATATTTTTTTTTATTGTATAGGGGCAAACGAGCAGACGTATCGCCTGATGGTAAGCGATTATCGCCGCCCATGGACACCCAGAGGCGTCACAAGTGCGTTGCCAGCCTTTTAAGAAGGAATACGTTTTTTTCTTGAAGGTTTGAAGGTCGTATTGGTGCGGGAACACCGCATGCGACAACTCATTCCACAGTTTAGACAACTGATATAAATACATACATATTATGCATAGTAAACATCCAAACTCAGGAACAAATATTTGCAGATCATAGAAAGATTTAGTCCGACCCGGTAATCGAACCTGAGACTTTAAGCGCAACAGTCGCATACGCTACCACTGCGCCACCGTGGCAGTTACTATAATAAATAAAGCGGCAAAATTATTTGCTTTACTAGTTATGCTAAGAATAAGTCAATTAAGTACTGTAAATTACTTTAGTCCATTTTGTTATTATTCTTAACAAAATCAAGTCAAAATTAAGTGCCGCTTCAACTTTGACTAAAATTAACAAGTCATCGTTTTGACGTTGCATTTTTTTTGTCATTAAAGAGTCTGTTCATTAAAATGTTCATAAATGTATCCTTTTATTTTGTGCGAAGCTGTACTATAAAATAAATTCCGTGGAAGAGTTAAGCTTCGGCATGAATGGGCCGGCTCGACCGGAATGATACCACGGCCTCACAGAAAACCGGTGTGAAATAGCGCTTCCGCTGAAACAACCGATTGAGTGAAGATACCGGAGGCCCATAAACCTTATAATTATCTAACTAAAATATAAAAGAATTATGGTTGAATTTCGACCTCTGAGCGACCACCAGTAATAGTAAAATCTCCTAATAACAACTTGTCATTATCATTATTAGTTAACACACTCAATAAACTACGAGTAAGTAACATAAAACTGCATTCAAATACAAATCAATGAGAAAACTAGTAGCCACAAAACTTAATATTTACTTTTAATCTAAAATCCTTACACTAGCGAAACAAAATTTTCATTTAGCCCATTCCACGTGATTGGCAAGCAGCCGTCCTGGCGTCATGCCCATCACGCTGACGCGGGTCGCGCTGCGTCACGCTGTAATAAATAGTTTGGGCAAATCACGCACCCAACTCTAGCACGTCAAGTCTGGTTTAGGTAAACGGAACGTGTAATAGTTGAACATACCTATCGTAACACGTCTCCTAAACATATTAGAATTCTACAATAAGCTGGTGCTACTTTTCTTTATTCCTTAAATGGGGTAAACCAGAAGAGGAACAGCAGACCAATATGTAATAGGGCCACGCTGATTTTAGCACGAACGGGCAACTCACAGAAGACCAACCTAAAGTGAAAGCATACGTTCTGCCATGTTTCGTCCGACCGCCCTCCGAGTCCCAAAACATGAAAGAGAGGGATGTTGAAAGTCTCAGTAAACTCACTCCGAGAAAACAACTAAAAATTGCTTAACACCCGTCTTCTGTGAGGTTGTAGACACTACAGCGAGCGAAATATTTGTCCCAAAGCTTAGCCCTGCTTTCTCTGTACTAAGTGGAAAGAGTTTTAAGTTCCGAAAATACCTTTTTTTATGGAATAGGGGGCAAGCGACCAAACGTATTGCCTGATAGCAACACCAGAGGCGTCACAAGTGCGTTGCCAGCCTTTGGGTCCCCCAAGGGCTGGCAGCGCTGAGAGGGAGACGCTTGAGAGGGATGGGGGAAAAGTTGGGGTATGGGCCTCCGGTATCTTCACTCATCCGGTGAAACAGCGTAGACACTGTTTTACATCGACTTTCTGTGAGGTCATGGTATCACTCCGGTCGAGCCCGCCCGTGCATGCCGAAGCGTGGCTCGCCCACCTTAGGCGTTAATTAGTTTCACAGCTAGACAATGCGATATAAAAGTTTTTTGAAATACATTTTTTTTGGTAAAAGTAGGTATATTTATCTACCATCATCGTCATCATCATCTCAGGCAAAAGCCATTCACAGCTGGACATCAGGTTCACCCAAGGTTCTCCTCAACAACCACTGTTGTGCGGCCCGCATCCAACGGTTTCCCGCTACCTCCACCAGGTGGGAGGCGTACCAATGCTGCGTTTTCCGGTACGCTAGATTTATCACATATGTCATAGATTTCGGCATGTATAGTTTCATCTTTTGTGACTTTCTAGTATAACCAATAGTTTATGTTCGAGCAGAAAACTATTTCTTTTAAACTTGGGGGCAGAAAACACATCACAATCTAATTTCCATTTTAAAACGAACAAGCGTCGAGTCTGACAAACTTTGAACAAGTCTTTCTATTTTTATAAGGTTCGACTACATTTATGATAAAGAAAGTCTTATGGAGAAAGAATATGCAAAAAGTTTCTGAAGAACTTGTTCTAATTTTTATGAATAGTGTTTTAACTTTACCGATGACAATATTATTATAACTACTGCTTTATAACAAAAGTTGTTGTTGTCCCACATTTTATATTTTGAAATTGTTTTTTTAATGTTTACTTCATCAAATTTATAATTGGCTGTCAACAATTTTTTTTATATAAACATTTTTAACTAATTTAATTTATATTTTATTTTTATTATTCGTAACATAACGTAATAACTTGTATGGGTCTGAGATACTTGAAAATAAAGATATTTATTATTATTATAGTCGGGTAAGGAAAGGTACAATCTTTCCACCCAAACAAGACTTGATCTCATTAATTCCCATCTGTTTATATTATTCTGGTTGCCAAGGCAAGCTGAGAAAACAAATCCTTGAATAATGGTAAACTCTTAATTATCCGACTACTAAACTTTGACCCCTCTTATTTTTTCCTCACGAAATGCACCGAAAGATTTGACTGTATTCAGGAAATTCATTTGCAGAACAAACAAAGTTCATCTTCAAGTATTCTGTCTGGTGTGTTGTTAATTTCTGTTCTTGTCCCGTCCGAGTTCAGTCACGGCATGATCACGTCCAACATTATCTGTATATATCTCCCGTAATATACTGTTATAGGTTTTGTTGGCGAGTTTTTCGTGTGATTAGTTTGTTGCGGAATCATATTAGATGGAAATTGATGAGATTAACTCTTGTTTGGGCAGAAGGATTGTCGCTAGTACAAAAGGTCAAAGACGATAATAACGTTCTGTTTTTGTAGCACATGTTACGCTCAAAGATAGGTTTGATATTTGACTACCTCGGTGGCGCAGTGGTGAAAGCGAGTCCTGTGCTTGAGGTCTCGGGTTCAAATCCTGGGTCGGACCAAGTATTTGTGTGACCTATAAATATTTGTTTCGAAGTTTGGGTGTTTTCTAAGTATAATATGTATGTATTTACAAAAAAAAAGTATATATGTATTTATATCAGTTGTCTAGTACCCATAACACAAGCTCTACTTAGCTTGGGATTAGATGGCGTTGTGTGTTAGATGTTCGAAATATTTATTTTATTATTTATTATTTCCAGTCGTAGCAAAGAATTTTAAATCACAGATTCATATTACAGCTCTCGACAGTCAGGTGGATTGACGCGCCTTCCTACCTCCCGAACAGGTGGATTTAGGTTCTGTTTCTTATTTTTGGAACGGTTTTGGTAACGTGAACATGTGGGTCTGTACTGGTGCATCCCTATCAACCAGTTCAAGCACGTATTACCTAATAAAAGTAAATATTTGTTTTGTTCACTACTATGCTTATCATTTACATTAATGTTCTTTTAAAGTTAAATCCACAAATGTTATTTCAAGGTAGTAGAGTAGCACGAAAGGGGCGGCTTGACAGGGGGGGAGGGGACCTCGCACAGAAAATCAACGTAAAATGACAGCGTTCGTGCTGTCGTGTTTCTGTAGTGAGTGAGAGACCGGAGGCTCAATGATGCAGAAGCATCATTAAATCGCAATAGTGTGGGTCACCATGCTGCATTGTCTGCATTTGTAATGAGTATGGTGACCACCACTCTTGGATGCTTTCCATCAGGCTGATTAGAGTAACTTTGGTGTAGAAAGGAAAAGTAGTGGGTATACAGAAACATTTTTGTAGATATATTTCTGTGAATTAATACATGATCTACAATGTTCATCCTTCAATTTTAATTGTACACCAAAAATATAATAATGCAACCGCGAAACTGAAGCCGAAAATACGCAGCAACCATTTGTTAAGCTTTTGAATGTATACGAGGAAAATGAGGCAGGCTTTAAATGAAACTTTATCATTGTTTTATGTACTTTAATATCTACTGAAGTATAAACCGACGTTGTCGTATGTTAGGTACTATATCGCGATTGAAGAGGTTTAGAATTTTCCGCCCATGGACTGTTCGTTTGCCTCTATTCCATTAAAAAAACTGTAACAGAGATCAAGCTATAATTAGCTTTAAGAGCGAACTGAATTAAAAAGTACAGGAGAGCAAAACAGGTGCAGTGTAAAATCTAGCGGGAAAAAAGATAAATTAATTACTCACAGTTAATTATGAGATGGAAAAATGTCTGAAGATATTTTATTTCTTTACTTTCTTTTCGTACTCAAAGTTTATTTTTAAAGGAAGCGCTACTTGGTTTCCGCACCGTAAGAGGTAAAAACTTAATTGATTAATCACAGATGCAATGTGTTAGAGTAAATTTTAGTTGTCTAAAATATTAATACCACAGGCGCATAGCGCAGTTGCACTCGGTGATTAGAAACAATTACCGAGGGTAAGTAAATACGACGCGGTCAGTACCTGGATAAGTTACCGCTGGTGGTATATTAACATGACCGTTTCCGTGATTCCGGAGGTCACGTTAGGCAGTCGGTCCCGGTAGTTGTCATAGGATAACAATCGTATGTTTGAAGATTTCCCCTCGTCAAAAATTAGACTGTTGTGTATTGAATATGCTATAGCTACTCGCCTTCGTTCGGTGATGCGAGTTGCTCTATGGTTCATAACCTATTATATGAGGTAGATACTATGAGACATCTTTAAAACACCATCTTGGGTTATGTGTTGTGTTTTTTTTATCTTACACACAATGCCATCTAGTCCCAAGTTAAGCAGAGCTTGTGTTATGGGTACTAGACAACTGATATAAATACTCATATACTTTTTTTTCAAAATCCTCAAGCAAAGGAGTTGCAAATGCTATTACTGTGCCACCGAGGCAGTCTAAATAAAAAAAAATCTTAAGTTTAAGTTTAACTGTGCTACTACGTGTTTTTTCATTTAAAATTTATGCCATAACATAACCATAAAAGTGATTATATAAGTTTTATTCTTAGTAGCATCGTAACTAAGGTTTCCAAGAAATGTCACGATAAAGTTCAGTAGAAAGCAACGGTGAGAGTGGAACTCTTAATTGCAGGGTTTATTACAACCGCCCCTGAGGTAGGAGGGAGTTTTCCAACACGAAAGCCACGAAAAGAATTAATTAAAAAACCTTAGATAGGTATGCTGCTATACTCACGAATTGTTTTTCTTCTATCGCAGTTAGAATAGAGATTGCCTATACCTCTACTTAATATAAAATGGAGTCGCTGCCGCTGTATCTGTTCGCTTATATCTCTTAAGCAACTCAACGGATTTTAATGTAGTTATCAGCAATAGGTAGAGTGATTCGAGAGGAAGATTCGTTTTCTAGTTACATGTATATTTTACCGCGAACCCGGGCTGGCTTGCTAATAAATAATGTTTTGTTTAGATACATCATGATTACAGTAGAGTTGTAACTGGGTAAAGTTTCTCTAAAACATATTATTTTACTTCATCAATTAAAAAAAAAACAACGTATATTTGTTACATGAATACATACAATTATGGCTTCATTCCGGAAAGGATGCACCCATAAGTACATCTACATTTTTCTGACCAGGCAAATTGATAAGTAGGAATGAAATCTGTTGTCACTAACCGGGCACAAATATCCTAGTCCATACTCCGTACTAGTATTATAAATAAGAAGTTCTATCTGTCTATCTTACGCTTTCACGGCTACACCACTGCACTGATTTCTAATGAATTTGTGACGGAGGTAATTTGATTTTTGAGTAAGGAATAAACCTACTCATTGCCGCGATAATTGACGTATACGCGGGCGATGCCGTGAGCGAAAGCTAGCACTCATATATATTTCAAAATTCTATACTTATTACAAAACAATCAAAAGCAAGTCTACTCACGTCATTAAGGCACTTTAGGGATTAAACACGAGGAGATTTGAGAGTATATTAAAAGGCAAAGTTATGAACGAGCGGAAAAAATCCACATTGCTTAAAATGATGGATTGTAAAGAACAGAAGTTGCTGGAATTTTCGAGTTTCCGCATAAATATCATTGTATCTTCCAATATATAACAATAATTTCTGTTTTACATTTTATATTAAGTTTTACAGCTTACAAAGACATTAGAGATATCTATTAAACTATAGATATAACTAATAATGACAAATAGAACTAGTGTGTTAGGCGATTTATGAAGTGAAACTTCTTTAGAATCGTTGTGATTTCAAACCGGATGCAACGGAAAAAACGACAGGTAAGAGACACAAAAACAAAAAGTCGCCTGTAATTAGTGAGCCAGAGCGAGAGAGCAAATGTCGGTCTCATTCTTTTCTCGATTTACTGAAGTTTCACTTCTATCGTGTGTGAATCGCACACACACCTTTTTTATTTAAAAAAAAAGGGTTAATACCAGTAATAGTATAGTTTTTACAACACAACAGGCTGAAAATATCCAAAATACGACATATAGTCAGGGATAAGTTGATTAACAGCAAGGACGTATGCTGACAGTAATATATGGGTCGTAACTTACCGATGACACGCAGCCGAGCCAGTATAGCTCCGTGATGAGATTGCTCACAGACGTTCCTCGTGAAATTTATTCACGAATAGGAAAATAAATTGTTCGTCTACAAAGAAAGGAGGCAGTATCATACGAGTATACGGATAAAACTAGATAAATATTTAGTTAACTATGGTAGTGTACAGACAAAATGGACATAACACAAGCGTAACACACAACGCCATCTAGTCCCAAACTAAGCAGAGCTTGTGTTATGGGCACTAGACAACTGATATAAATACATATATACATTTTCTTGTAAATATATACATATAGAAAACACCCAAACTCTGAAACAAATATTTGCAGATCATACCAAACCCCGGCCATCAAACCCAAGACCTCAAGCACAGCTGTCTCAGACGCTACCACTGCGCCACAGAGGCAGTCAAATGAATGAATGAGTGAACGAAAGGGAGAAAGAATGGGTGAACTTTAATGGCAATCGTATAGATAGTTAATCTTTTTTAATAAAAAGTTAAAGAAGAAGATGCATTTATATATTGCCAACGACTTTGCTCGTGTCATTACAATCCATCTTCATAACAGTCTACAGCTGGATATAGACCTTCAAATGGTGGTTTCAGCCAGCTATTTCTTGATTATTTCACATTTGGCGTTGCTAACTTGACGGTGACATTAACCCTAGGATTATTCCAGAAGCTCAAAGTCGCTCAGCGTGCCATGGAAAGAGCTATGCTAGGAGTCTCTCTGAAGGACAAAATTTGTCAGAGAACCAAAGTGACCGACATAGCTCTAAAAGTTGGTACGCAGAACAGACCGCTGGAGTAAGCGTGTCTTAGAATGGAGACCGCTACTTGGCAAACGTAGTGTGGGACGCCCTCTGGCCAGATGGCGGGACGTCTTATGTAGGAGGGCTAGCAGCGACTGGATGCAATAAGCAACAGACCGGGCTCTGTGGTGTTCCTTGGGAGAGGCTTATCTCCAGCACTTAGACTGCAACGGGCTGATGATGTTGCTAACTTTGAAGATGCTAAAACCTTCATTCTTTGTTATTTCCTTATACACGTATAAAACTTTTAAAACCTCTGCGTTATAAGTTCTTAAGTTAAAGAAAGCATTAACTGTCAAAACTTTTAGTTAGTGGCCTTAACGGCTTAGACTCTGCGTTGATGAATCAGGTCACTCCAAATATGTTTTTATACATCGAGACATGTGTGTGCTCAAGCATTATATGAAGGTGTGCTTTTGTTTTATTTACATATTTAAACAGGGTCTTTTGCGAAATAACAAGCTGGTTCCAATAAAATATTTCCAACCAAGAAACGGGCAATTTTAAAATAAAACTGTGAGAATAGAAATCTAAGAATACGCTAAGAATACGCTGTAACAAATAAGAATATCGGTAGTCAAAGAGCCAGCTCCGATTACAATTCAGAAGTACAATTGTTCTGACAAAGGGATTCAGAAAAGACACTGTAGTGTGTCCGCTTCCAATCGATACCTGTAGGGCTGACTGAAGATTATTTGATAAAATAATAATTATATATTCTTTTCTTTTTATTTTCTTCTGTAATTTTAAGACTGTGTTTTCTGTGCACAGCAAATCCTATTGATAGTATCCCAACTAGTATTATAAATTTGAAAGTAACTCGTACTGCCAGCCTGTTACTCTTTCACGGCAAAACCGCTTCACGCATGAAATTTAGCATGGAGATACTTTGATTTTTGAGGAAGAACATAGGTCGATCAGAGCTGCGGGCAAAATCTGGGTTATATCATAAATGGATGGATGTTTGTTTGTAACTCTTTCAAGCAAAAAGGATTGAACGAATCTGGATAAAATTTAGCACAGAGATAGATTATAGTCTGAAATGACACACAGAGTACTGTTTAATCCAGAAAACTGTAGTGATCTCATTTGATGACTAAAAACAGCAACAACTGCTAGTGCTGTTGATGACTAAGGAACAGCAGCGACTACACTAATAGGACATATTTCATGGTATAAACGCAAAAGAGCATATGATCACTTAAAGGTAAGTGTGTACCGTCGCCCATGGACATTTACCTTATCTGTGGGGAAATCCCCTCAAAGAAATGGCTACTGGTAAACGAGACTGGTGCAATGGTAGTTAGTACCAGTGTGCTATTCTACTAATCGACTGTTATACTTTGCAATATTTCATGCAAATTCGTCCAGCCCTACCGGCCCAGTACAAACAAACATCTAAATATCTATCTTCACAAGCTTCCCTTTCTTAAGATAATATTAATAGCATTGTCACAACCCTAAACACCGAGAAACCTATTGAAAGTCCAAGAGCGTACGTTTTAATCATTCTTTTTCTAACTTTCGCTCGGATATTACATTTTTCTCAGCAAACACGATATAACTGATGTTTCATAGATTGTTTCTTTGAACTTTAAGGGCTAAGAGATGATATTAATGCTTTGATGAAAGCTATAATGATTTTACTAGCTTTTACACGCGACTCCTCCCGCGTGTTGTACTTCAAGAATCAAAGTCTCTAAACGATAAACGACATTCAATGGATTTCCCGTACAAACTTACGTCCCCCTTTACCCCCCTTAAAGGACAATTTTTTGGATATAAATCTTTTCTTTTCCAGGGAATCGAATTATCACTACACTAAATTCCTTCTAAATCGTTACCTCACCCTTAAGCAGAGAGGTAACATTTGATTTCTATGTTGTTGAATTTTCATGATATGTAATATGTAACTACACGCTTCGACCCATTAACGGATCTAATTCTATTTCCCCGTAGACCCGAAAGACCCCTAACAATAGTTATTAAAATTCAATTTAGAATAACTTAATTAACGCGTGATATTTTGGATAAATATTCAAAATTAATTGAAACTCGTACCTAACTAAGTTTTGAAGGGTTGGCAATAGATGACTCTGCTTTTGTTTTAAAATTGACCATGTAGAAGAAAGATATATATGGCTAAATACTAAAAAAATGAAATACATAAGGCCAAAGAGTCTTTGCATTTTTAATTGTTTTTTGTTTACTTAACACCGGGTATTGGTCATACATTAAGTTTGGGATGGGGTTAAAATGTTCATTTTTTTTACAAACAGTAGTGATGCTTATTGTCTTATAGACCCACATGCGACAAGAGGAAATTAAGTTTTGTTTGTGTTGTGCATGGTGCTATATTATTTTTATTTGATTGTCCTTGGCGTTCAAGGACATAATTTAATAGAAATTAGAAATCTTTATTCTCTTAAGAATTTGTACATTCATTACATGATAATTAAACATACGTTAGTATATCTACAAAATATTCAGACGAGCGTTCATTGGTATCAGATAAATATTAAGTGTCAAAAGTCTCATAATATGTTAAGGAACAAGATACTGTTTTGTAACAAAATAATTATAGTTCTTGGCCGTTACCCTCAAAGTTTTACTAAAAGTTGATAAAAATAACCAACTTTGCAAGTCTTTACAAATGCATGAATTCTCAATAATGCAGTCGAAAGGTAATTTTGAACTGTAGAAATATTAATTTCAAGACTTATTAAATTACTGGAAAATCTTCTTTGTGTTGTACTGTAAAATTCTGATTATCTAAAAGCCTCTTTGAAAACACAATTATACATAGTTAAGACAGAGGTGCCTTTTCTTATAGCGGTAATTACATTATAAACAAATTAATATTATATCTACACTAATATTATAAAGAGGAAAGATTTGTATTTTTGTATGTAACGAATAAAGTCAAAAACTACTTTACCGATTTTAAAAATTCTTTCACCATTCGAAAGCTACATTATCCACGAGTAACATAGGCTATATTTTATTTCGGAACAAAATAGGGTTCCGTAAGATATTTGGGTTTATCGGACACAAGGTGTAAAAATCAACTAGAAAAGTTACTTATTTTGCGAAAATTTTCATGCTACGGGCTATATAAGACGCAAACGAGGTTGCTCTTGTCATTATTGCTATATAAGAAGCTATATAATTATTTGCTATATAAGAAGTGTAAAGATGTATTTGCTGCGTTGTAAATATTTACATTCTAATAAGTCGTTGTAAGCCGCTTAACTAACCAAACTCTTGTTGGCAGACCGCAGCCGTCCTATCAAAACTTAGATCCATTTACCGTCATTGCCACACGTGACAGTAACAAACTACCCCTATTTCCACCTCCCTGGTGTGCACAAGTTGCTAATCACTTTAACAGTTTAACGCGATCGCGAGTGTAATAAAGATTTTGACTGAGATTATATTGAATCTGAGCAGGGTAGGAGCACGAAGAGACGTGATTGTATTTCTTCTTTTTAAGTTTAAGTTTCTGCGGTTCTTAATTAGGCTTTCTTGTGTGTAAATAATAATAAAAATCAAATTGATTGGAATCCGAATGTTTGGTATTTAAGCTTACGAAGCAATAAACTATTTCAAAGTTATACTAACTTTAACCTGCGGCTGCGCACGTCTATATGTAGATTACCGTGACAAAAATAAATAAATAAATATTTCGGACATTTAACACACAACGCCATCTAGTCCCAAGCTAAGCAGAACTTGTGTTATGGGTACTAGACAACTGATATGAAAACATATAGACCTTTTTTTTGTAAATACATACATCGAAAGCAACCAAACTCCGACAAAAATATTTGTAGATCACACAAACACTTGGTCACGGTTTTGAACCCGATACCTCAAGCACAGCAGTCGCATTCGATACCACTGCGCCACTGAGACAGTTAATACAAAAAGTAACCTATGTCCTTTATATATATATATATACCAAAATTCAATGCATATAGGTAAAAATAGTTACTTTCGAATTAATCATTCACTTTAATAAATAATATCTGCATGATTACGGCGTAAATACCAAAAAATATTAGGTAATTACATTTCTGAACTGTTTGTGGTCGAGACGTCATCGTCCAGGGTCATGGGGTCAGAGTGCTCGTGCTGTATAAACAACTAGCTAGGTACCGCTTTTCGAGACCAGAAGCTGGGGGCTTTATCTTGGCATTGCCATTCCACGTGGCAATGCTGTCTTGGCAACGCTACTAGTAAATAATAATAATAATAAATAAATAAATATTTTCGAACAACTTTACACACATCGCCGTCTAGTTCCAAACTAGGCAGAGCTTGTGTTATGGGTACTAGACCACTGATATAAATATATATATACTTTTTTTTTGTATTTACAAAAAAAAGGTATATATGTATTCATATCAGTTGTTTAGTACCCATAACACAAGCTCTGCTTAGCTTAGGACTAGATGGCGTTGTGTGTTAGATGTCCGAAATATTTATTTATTATTATTTATTATAAAGTAGGTTTTTTTTTGGAATAGGGGACTATGGAGCAGACGTATCACCTGATGTTATTTGAGGGATGGGAGGAGGGGTTGGGGTATAGACTTCCGGTACCCTCACTCACTCGTTGAAACATAGCACAAGCGATATTTAACACCGGATTTCTGTGAGGCCGTGGTATCACTCCGGTCGAGCCGGCCCATTCATGCCGAAGCGTGGCTCTCCCACGGAGTTAATTTTAATTTTTAACATTTATTTGTTAATTACTTAGAATTAAAGTATGTATTTTATCAAGAAGAACTTTGAAGTTAATTAATAAAGTTTTCTATTAGTGATAGATTTGATTGATGGTTGTGTGTGCATAGGTCATATAGGATAATTATTGGTTCTAAATAGTATATTGTGACGTAATCCTACTACTATTATAAAGGCGAAAGTTTGTAAGTATGGATGTATGTATGTATGGATGTTTGTTACTCTTTCACGTAAAAACTACTGAATGGATTTGAATGAAACTTTACCACAATATAGCTTATACATCAGAATAACACATAGGCTACTATTTATAAAGATATAGCTTCGCCTCGCGGCGTTGCCCGCAGTTATCATCGTACCGCGGGTAGCACCGCGGGGTTCAGCTAGTATTGTAATAAAATAGAACCCTTTGTTCTCATAGCATTATATTTTATATAAATATAATAATGTATAATAATACGCAGTGTATATAAACATACTGATGAGAAACATAGTGCTTCTAACGGGTCTAGAGGTTATATTTACACGCAAGACAAATAACTATGTGTTGACTATAATCAGGAGTTCAGCTAGAATAACATAAATTATTATTTATGTTATTCTAGCTGAACTCCGCGGTGCTACCCGCGGTACGATAACCAATGGCAACACCGCGAGGAGAAGCTAGTATCTTTATAAATTGTAGCCTGTGTTATTCTGATGTATAAGCTATATTATTGTAAAGTTTCATCAAAATCCATTCACTAGTTTTTGCCTGAAAGAGCAACAAACATACTCACTTACATACCCACAAACTTTCCCGTTTATAATATTAGTAGGATGTTAAAATGTGACTCGAGATTCGAACCCGAGACCACAGCACAGCAGCCGCGTACATCACAACAGATTCAATGTGGCGCATAATAATAATATTATATAAATACATGTTATGTAAACCTGTTTATATTTACTTCACTCAGCATAAACCCGTGTTTAGCAGAACAATAATGGAAGTTTGACCAAACATTTAATGCATAGTTAAGCCATATTATGGGGTTCCAACAACACAGTGAGGGTTACGATATAATGTTATTTCCTTTTTCATTAATAAATTAGTCGTAAGCAAACATTGATAAACGTTAGCTTGAAGGTAGTACCCGACGGTAACGATCTAAATGTTTCATATTAGCATCTGCATAACTGCCTCGTTAGTCTAGCGATTGCGTATGTATACGTATGTGACCGTAGGTGCAGTGTGCTGTGCCTAGACCCTGATGAGGCCGTAGAGGTAACCAGCCTGGAGCGGTCGCATCCTGCATGTGGTGTTTCCCTGTTGAGGCCGAGGTTGCTGGCTGGCTGAGACTTGCTGTGGGAGGGAACATGATGGCTGCTTTCAATCACGTCGGGGTCAGCACTGTGAAGGAACGGGTGTCACGTTCCTCCAACACAAAGGGAGGATCCTCCGACCAGGCTAGGTGATCATGTCTGGCGGGCCACTGCCCAACAGTTGATGTTGGAATGTTGTATATATAATAATCGGTGCGAGAACTTCTACTGCGCGATTCAGGATTGGTAGTTTCTTTGTGTTGTACGTTGCTCCGTAGTTCAGTGTATCTTCAGTAGATGGCGCTGTATGTGGAGGTCACCACACTACTTCCAATCAAGAGGTCTCAGTTTTAATCCCGGGTCAGGCCAAAAGTGTTATTGAGTTTTTCTGATTATAGAAATACTTAATAACAGCTCGGAGATTGGAAGTTGGGGTCTGAACCCCGTGCCTCTAGAAGCTAGAAAGCTATCGGTCCTGCGCCTGATCTCTCCCCGATTGTGTCGATTAACTGTCCCATCGGATTATGAGAAAGGAGAGAACAGAGAGTGCACCTGTGTTTTTACGCACACACTTGTGCACTATGATACTGAAAACTTGTTTCAGTGATGGATGAAGCTCATTGACGCTACGATTAGTAGGAGATGAGTATTAATGTCAATACAGTACTTAACTACAGTTAATATACGATGTCCTGTCTCCTAGCTAGACATGTTTCCATTTTAAAAATTGAACAAACCCAACAGTGCCCAAGAGAGGGCTAATCCCAAACGTAGAGATCGTCAACTGCGACACCAGACGACGGGGATTCCCCCAGCTTTGGGCATAGGTGCGACGTCGATCATAGGAAGATCTGACATATCATGTAAGACGCCCGACAGGCCGTCACCGTTCTTAATGGGAATACCACATACTGGTTCTTATGTCTCCACGGAATTGGAAACGAAAAAGTTTTTATACATTCACTGGCACTTACTTTTTCTGTTACTTTTATGTACCTACTTGAAATGTTAAACTGGATGACGTCACTTAATGACTGACTGCCTCAGTGGCGTAGTGGTAGCGTATGCGACTGCTTGAGCTTGAGTTCTCGGGTTCGATTCCCGGTTCGGACCAAATGTTTGTATGATCTGCAAATATTTGTTTCGGGGTTTGGGTGTTTTCTATGTATAATATGTATGTATTTACAAAAAAATATAAGTATTTAAATCAGTTGTCTAGTAACCCATAACACAAGCTCTGCTTAGCTTGAGACTAGATGGCGTTGTGTTAGATGTCCGAAATATTTATTTATTTATTAATTATGCCTTTTTACGTGTTTTGCCACTTAATGCATGTTTCCTTAAGATCATTCTGCATCATTAGCCCTCCGGGTACTCACCAACGAAACACGTCAACACAAATACTGTCATTTGAGTTGGTCTTAATATTCTACGTACGCTGTTGTATTCTAAAACTTTGTAATATTTATGCCCACAATCTTACTTTCCGCAACATTATCGAATTCCTATTTAACAAGCATAATGCGTCCAGCGTCGAACTTGGGTTAAGTTGTGCCAAGTTTCGCCCCTTAGTTGTGAATTATTTGCGCGCCAACTTAGACGGACTACTTGAATTGAAATATGGCCTTGCCAAACCATGGATTATAAGTGTGGCTAATAAATATCATAGAATATATATGAGTTTGTGGTGAACTTAGAGAAGTTGTGGTTACGTTGCTATGATATAAGTTTCAATCGTATTTATCTGTTTTAGAAAGAAATAATTATGCAATATTTTTTATAGTATAGAAGAGCAACAAGAAGCAAAAAGAAGGGTAGATCAGTCACTGCATCACTTGATGGTAAATGATTACCATCAGTTACCAGTCGATGAGTTCTCCTTCCTTATCAGAAGGTGGGGAGCGGATTGGTTTTTTCCAGCTTAAATTCAGGAGTTTTACAACACACCTGAGGTACCAGACAAAACCTTTAAGAAATTTCTTTTTTTTTAGTTCTTATAGTGGATTTGGTTGAGTACCTCGTTGGCGCAGTGGTAGTGTATGCGACTGCTGTGCTTGAGGTCTCGGGTTCGATTCCCGGGTCGGACCAAATGTTTGTATGACCTGCAAATATTTGTTTCGTAGTTTGGATGTTTTTTATGTATAATATGTATGCATTTACAAAAAACAAAAAGTATAAATCAATTCTCTGCAAGGTATTTGAAAGGATAATAAACAAACAACTGATCCACTACCTGGAGGATCACTCCGTACTAAACGATCGTCAATATGGTTTTAGACCGAACCGATCCACGGGTGATCTTCTAGCGTATGTTACACACCTTTGGAGTGAAGCTATTGACAGGCATGGGGAATCCTTGGCAATCAGCCTTGACATGGCCAAAGCCTTTGATAGGGTTTGGCACCGTTCGCTTCTCTCCAAGCTACCGGCATACGGTTTACCCTAAACTCTGCAGCTGGGTTGCCGCATTTCTGCACCAGCGCCGCATTAGAGTCCTTTGCGACGGTGCAGCCTCTGAGTTTCAGCCGATCAACGCTGGAGTACCTCAGGGGTCCGTCCTGTCACCCACGCTGTTTCTTCTGCATATCAATGACATGCTGGCTTTTGCTAACATTCATTGCTATGCAGACGACAGCACAATTCACGGGCGACATTTGGGACATCCCACAGCTGGGCTAGCAGATAATGATAAGAAACGACGGGAACTTGTCGCTCAACTCGACCATGACTTGGACCGCATTTCTCAATGGGGCTCTGAGAATTTGGTCGAGTTCAACGCCAAGAAAACACAGGTGTGCGCGTTCTCTGCCAAAAAGTCTCCATTCCTTCCCCTTCCCACTTTTCAGAGCACTCGACTGCCATTACAAGGTAGGCTCGATATCCTGGGCATGGATATCAGCCGCGATCTCAACCCTCGCGAATACGTTGAGAGTGTCACTAGGGCGGCCTCGCGGAAGCTAGGTATCCTTAATAGGGTGAGACGGTTCTTCTCGCCCGAGCATCGGTGTCTGCTTTATAAGACCCAGGTTCGCTCGTGCGTGGAGTACTGTTCTCATCTTTGCGATGGAGCCGCGCAGTATCTGTTCGACGCTCTCGACCGGTTGCAGCGGCGAGCCATCCGCATTGTCGGCAGTCCCCAAACCACCGAGTCCCTTGAGCCTCTGCAGTTGCGTAGAGATATCGCCTCTATGGCAGTCCTTTATCGCCTTTATCATGGAGAGTGTTCTGAAGAGCTGTTCCAACTGGTCCCCCCTTCTCCCTTCCTCTACAGGACAACACGTGCTGGTCTTGGATGTCACCGCTTCAGAGTGGTAGACATACGCTCTCGTACTCACCGCTTCGGTTCTTCCTTCCTGTGCCGAGCGGTCAAAACCTGGAACTCACTACCTGCGTACGTGTTTCCCTCCCGCTATGAACCCGGGTCCTTTAAGCGGAGCGTGAAGAAGCATCTCACTAGGCCGCCATAGTGTGGGTCGCCATGCTGCAATGTCCCTATTAGCATTGAGGATGGTGACCACCACTCCTGGATTCTGCTCGTGCTTTCCATCAGGCAGAGCAGAGTCATTTTGGCAGCTAAGACATAAAAAAAAAAAAAAGAATGTTTAAAAAAAGGGGGAAAATTATTACGCTAGCGTATTTATATCAGTTGCCTAGTACCCACAAAACAAGCTCTGTTTAGCTTGGAACTAGATGGCGCTGTGTGTTAAATGTCCGGAATATTTATTTTTTTGAATCCGAGTTAAATCTTTCAGCTCGTGGCTGGTCGGTATCCACAAGCAAAAGCTTATAATCTAAGGTTATATTACATTAAATTACCCTAATAATAATTATATACCTAATGTTTTGTTCCGTAAATAAATATCACTTGAAGTAAACGTAATATAATCAATGACTTCATACAGCCGTAGACACAAGGCCACTCGTACAATTGATTAAATCATCTGGCTATTGTCTCACTAGGTATTGTTACTGTCTAGCAGGTACGACCACTTAATATAGTCAATTCGGTAATTTTTTTCACTCAGAACTAACATACGTATTTTTTATTTTTGACTGTCTGTTGCACAGTCGTAGCGTATGACATTGTTATTTCATCATATGTTGATCAAATGTTTATATGATCTGTAAATATACGGTTTTCTTCTAATTTTCTTACATAACTATACAAAACTTGTCCTAATAATTACGAACACATAGAATAAATAATTTTTCAATTTGGTGCAGCCGATTTTCGGTGATTAATTTTTATTTATATATTACATTTATTGTTACATTTTCGCCTTTTATTAAAAACCTTTAATTCAAAATTACAAACAGATACTTCAATTTTATTTATTTGTATAGAGTACAGATAAAGGATAAGATATACATCCATAAACATACATATCATATATAATTCACTAGAGTAGAGGTGGATAAATTGTTCGATATAAAATCACAATGAAAAACATTATCCAAGACTTCAAAGCGTTATTTTTCGTCTTTCCTACTCTTACACCGGACACTACCCAACACTTTCTCTTACTCATGTTTTCTCTCCATCCAATGGTTGCCTTTAAGAGATTGCCTCCGGGCAATAAGGCCGCCAATTGTACTTCCATAATTTTAAGCTTATCTTGTAATGCATCTGGTGTACAATAAAGTGATATCCGTGGGAGAGCCGCGCTTCGGCATGAATGGGCCGGCTCGACCGGAGTGATACCACGGCCTCACAGAAAACCGGTGTGAAATAGCGCTTGCGCTGTGTTTCACCGAGTGAGTGAGGATACCGGAGGCCCATACCCCAACCCCTCCCCATTCCCTCTCCCCATCCCCCAAAGGTCGGCAACGCACTTGTGACGCTTTTGGTGTTGCGGGTGTCCATGGGCGGCGATAATCGCTTACCATCAGGTGATGCGTTTGCTCGTTTGCCCCCTATTCAATAAAAAAAACCTCGACCTGTTACCCGCGGTACGACAATAACCGCGGGAAAAGCTGCGGGGCGAAGCTAGTCTAAGAAGATTGCCTAATTTACTAATTATATCATCAGCTACCTCTGATAGATAGTGAGTGAGATAGTGTATAGTCTATCTTATCCGGTTTTCTTTAAATTTTCTTACATAACTATATAAAACTTGTCCTAATAACAACGAACACATAGAAAAAAGAATTATAAAATTTGGTGCAGCCGATTTTCGGTGATTAATTTTTGCTTAAATATTACATTTTCGCCTTTTATTTCAAATTAAAAACAGACACTTCAATTTTATTTATTTCTATAGAGTACAGATAAAGGATAAGATATACATCCATAAACATACATATCATATATAATTCACTAGAGTGGAGGTGGATAAATTGTTCGATATAAAATCACAATAAAAAATGTTATCCTAGTCTCCAAAGCGTCAATACATTAATAAAAATATACCTAACTCCTCACTGTCAGTAGCAGTCGTAATGTTTTTATAAACATGATTGTGAAGCGCACGCGAATCGGTCTCGTATCGTCATATTATTACCATATTCAGTGTCTGCCGCCATGTACATGTTATTTGTCGTGTTCCTCATTAATATTGGATTATCTTCGGCTAAGGAGTTCGTGGACAAACTTGGTGAGAATATCCATAATTCTTTTTAACTAACCGTAATACAAGATCTATGATATAATAATAATAATAATAAATATTTCGGACATCTAACACACAACGCCATCTAGTCCCAAGCTAAGCAGAGCTTGTGTTATGGGTACTAGACAACTGATATGAATACATATATACTTTTTTTTTCGTAAATACATACATATTAATATTATACATAGAAAACACCCAAACTCCGAAAGAAATATTTGTAGATTACACAAACATTTGGTCCGACCCAGGATTTGAACCCGGGACCTCAAGCACAGCAGTCGCATTCACTACCACTGCGCCACCGAGGCAGTCTTGTTATGTATGAGTCTACTTATTAAATATTTAATGTAGGAATTAATGAAATTAGCAGAGAAAATTGTGAGATACTTTAATATCAAAACTAGCTGACCCGACAAACGTTGCTTTACCATAAAAAGGAATATATATTTTAGGGGCGGGTCAATAAAAATCGCAATGGAAAAAATAGGGGTTGAAAATTCAGGGTTGTATGTATTTTCTAATGCTGTAGGTATCATACAAAAATAAAAATTCATTTAAAAATTTAAAAAAAAATCTAATACCTACCTGATATGCACACAAAATTTAATAAAAATCGGTCCAACCGTTTCGGAGGAGTATGATAACTAACATTGTGACACGAGTGACACGAGAATTTCATATATAAATAAGATGTAAGCAAAATAAAACATTTCTTGGTCCAGCTATATTAAATAAACATCTGCGAGGTCAATGTTAATCTATTTGATTCGTAGATATTACATTTATCCAAAATATATACAAGTATATACGTATTTATAAACATTTAAATATGTTGCCAAGCCGCATGGTACACAAAGTCTACAATCAGACAACTTGAGTCATGAATAATCTGCCCCACTGTCATATTTGTACGTCTATGTGTTTCGGAGGAATTTGTTGATATTTTATGTTGTAGTGAAGTCCCTATGAATTCGCAAAAACTACTAAATCGCACGTTACTGTAATCAGAAACTCTAAAATTAAATACTAGCTAAAGAAATGATAAGATTGTAGTTTTCGCGTAAATAAGGTACCAGAATTTAAACCCGGGGAGGGTTTAAACCCTCCCCTAACTCTGGACGAGAGGGCTGCAAAGGTTGGCAAGGTACTTGTGACTCTCGCAGACGTCAGGTGACTCGTCTGCTCGTTTGTCCTCTATAACAAAGAAAAGCGACACTGTTTCTGAGTTTCATTCCTACATGTAATATCGTCGGTTGTGTCGGATAATCTTCCATCGGTTTATTTTATAAAATAACAAATATTTGCAGATCATAGAAACATAGCAAACGTTAATAGGTCTTTACCTATGAAATTGCGTTTCTTCAGTACTGGTCATTTCAAATAAAAAAAAGTTTGTAATGGCTCTGTATTCTAAATTCAAATTAATTTTGTTTTAAAACCATGACATTCTATTTACAAACTCAGTCTTTTGTTTTTTGATTAGCGTTGTATTTTCATTACATTTGAACATTTTTCGTCATAATGGATACTTTAAAAATTCGTGTAATTATAGAATATGAGTTTCGTCGTGGCACCAACGCGACACAAACGGCACGTAACATCAAAAACGTTTACGGAGAGAACTGTAAAAACGAACGCACAACCCTTTATTGGTTTTCTCGGTTCCGTTCTGGAAATTTTGACTTGAAAAATGAAACTCGTGGTCGTTCGGAGACTTTGGGTAACAATAATGAATTAAAGGCGATTGTGGAAGCTGACGAAACTCAATCTACAGCTGAGCTAGCAGCAGCTTTTAATGTAAGCATCAAAACAATATTGATCCATTTGCGACAAATTGGCAAGGTAAAAAGGCTTGATAGATGGGTGCCCCACGACCTTAACGATCGCCAGCGCAACGTACGCGTCGAGACCTGCCTTTCGCTGCTCAACAGGCAAAGAAATGAAGGAATTTTGAAACGAATAGTTACGTGCGACGAAAAATGGATTCTGTTCGACAATCGAAAGCGCTCAGCAAGTTGGTTAGACCCTGGTTCAGCACCAAAGCAATGCCTAAACCAAAAATGACCCCTAAAAAGGTGATGGTCACAGTTTGGTGGTCTAGTGCGGGTGTGATTCACCACAGCTTTTTACAAAACGACATGAGCATTAATGCAGATGTGTACTGTGAAGAACTGGAGAGAATGATGGAGAAGCTTGCACATCTGCAACCAGGTTTGGTCAATCGGTCGTCTCCACTGCTCCTTCACGACAACGCGCGACCCCATACTGCGCAACAGAAAGTCTCCAAGCTGCAAGAACTGGAGTTGGAAGCTCTCCCTCATCCGCCATACTCACCAGACCTTGCACCTACCGACTATAACTTTTTCCAAAATTTAGACAACTTTTTAGTGGGTAAAAAATTCAATTCCCGAGAGGCAGTACAAAATGCCTTTGAAGAGTTTGTTGCCTCCCGTCCAGCTGATTTTTACAAGAAGGGCATCAATAAACTGCCAATGCGTTGGCAAAGATGCATCGATTGCATGGGTGATTACTTCGAATAACAGAAATAAAAAAGTTTGAAAATATAACTACTTTCACTTTCATAGGCAAAGACCTAATATATAATACTTTTTGTGGCCAAATAGTTTATTACAGTATTATTTATCATTTTAACATGTTAATTAACACATGTTATTATTGTTTAAACAAAGATCTTCTACAAAAGGTCAATTCAATTGATAAGTTATTAAAATAGACATTAATTTAATCAAATATTGCTTATCTTATGTATTTTACTTTGTTGTATCCAAATTATATATGTATTACACTAATGGAGTTTCTACTGACTAAACACTCTTACATACCTACGTTTATTAATTAATTCAATAGTAGGTAGCATAATAATTTTCCCCCGTTTTTTTAAATATTCTTCATTGGGGCTCCGCTCCTATTGGTGTACAATACAACACTGAAAGATTTTTTCAAATCGGACCAGCGGTTTCTGATATTAGCGCGTTCAAACAAACGAACTCTTCAGCTTTATTATATTAGTATAGATTAGTATAGATAAGCTGTTGACGACATGTGATGTGATATGACAAACCAAGGAAAGGTTATTTTGTTTGTTTGTAAAGACTCCTTCGGACTTAATATTGACCCACTTCAAACGGTCAGATTTTATTTAGGAACAATTCGTAGACTTATCGAGGACCGATGACAATAAAAAATATGTAATAAAAAGCGAGGTGTACTGTCTGAAAATATTTTAATAATGTCGCCCCACGCTTTTATACATTAAGATTCGACGTGTAAAAATGACTGTAAAGATTTACTTACAAAATAAATATAATTTATTATGTATTTAAACTATTTTTTTATAGTAGCTTATTGGTTTGTTATACTGATTGCTAGGTTATAGTATCTAGGTTCGATTTCGAGAAAAAAGTGTTGTATGATGAAACCTATCAATTTTTCTGCGTCTTAGTGTCATTTAACTTAGTAAATTTAGAAATATTAAATTGTTTTCATTTTATATATGTACCCAGTTGACGTAAGTCGGCTTAAAATTATGGTCTTCAAAATATGATCACCTTATACGTCCCTATCTATCTATTTCTAGATTAAGAAGAGAGTGTATGTACATGAAATTCAGTAACATGCAATTATCAGAGTTAGTTATGCTAACCAGAACCAATCGGTTTGTCTCTCAAAAAAAACCCCGTTTTGTAATATTTTCCATTGATACTCGGCTCCTATTGACCATGGTGTGTTGTTATATATCAACTTTATAACCTATCTCAATAAATGGGTTATTCAAAATTAAAATATTTTTTCAACTCGAACTAGCAATTTCTGAGATTAGCGCTTCAACCAAACAAACTCTTCAGCTTTGTGAAATTGGCAAAGAGTACCTGGATGACCGAGCCTTACTGGATTTTTTTTAAATTTTCTTGAAAGAATTCTAGCTATTTCGATTTATAGTCCCGAATTCCCTGCATACTAAACTTCATGTAAATCATTGAAGCCGTTTAAGAAGTTCTGATAATAAAGATATATATAAAAGTATTAGATCTTTTTGTTAACAGTTAATACACAAACAATAGCTTCTAAACCTTTCAAATATTACCCTCGTCATAATGAATTCCGCACGTACCTCCGAATATCAAAGACTCCGTAATCAATATTTAAGTGATACCGAGCTTTTAATAAACAACCCTCTCCATTGTCTCTTGTTGAATTTTTTATAAAGGTCGATTGTTTTTTGCTTCAGGATTAGGTGTTATTTGCCCGCTTGTCATTGTGAGTTCATTTAATTATTAAAATGTTGAGAGGAAAAAATGTTTTGTACCTTTCATAATCAGGTTAGGTATTTGTCGTTTTCGATGTTATCGTTCAAAACAGAAAGTTCTAAATAAAATTTTATGTAGGTAGTCCCACGACTTAACAGAACTAAAATAACAGTTGTTAGAACTTTAGTTTGTGTGCCCGCTAATCTCAGAAGTGCCTCAAACAATTTGAATGATGTTTTTTCTTATGTATTGTGGAAAATTTCACTTCATAATTATTTATTATTGTATAGGGGGGTAAACGAGCAGACGTATCGCTTGATGGATAGCGATTGCCGCCGCCCATGGACACCTACAACACCAGAGGCGTTCCAAGTGCGTTGCCGGCCTTTTAAGAAGGAGTACGCTCTTTTCTTGAAGGTTTGAAGGTCGTATTGGTCCGGGAATACCGCAGGTGACAGCTCATTCCACAGTTTTGTTGTGTGAGGCAGAAAGTTTCGGGAAAAGCGCTATTAACTATTTCTTTCATTCAATCAAACATCTAACACAACGTCATCTAGCTAAGCAGAGTTTGTGTAATGGGTACTAGACAACTGATATAAATACATATTTCATTTTATTTGTAAATACATACATATTATAGAAAGAAAACACCCTAACTCCAAAACAAATATTTGCAGATCATACAAATTTTTAGTCCGACCCGGGAATCACACCCGGGACCTCAAGCAAACAGTCGCATACACTACAACTGCGCCGCCGAGGCAGTAAAAAAATTTATACCACTTCAAAGAATCATGTCACTAACCGAAATTGACGCTAATTTTGCATAAAGCTAGTTAGAAATAAAGACTCAGTGCCGTTCTTTACCTGAATATAACACGCTTAACCGCTTTTCCACGTGTTAAGGCACCCTATAATATTTTATTACGTTTACACCCAACACTAGCCAAGGGTTGTATGGGCTATTAAAATACATCACAGAAGGGATAATTACATCGATTAGTAGCCCAAACAGTTGTATTATTTATTAGAATACATATAATCAGGGTTCGAAAAGGTTCAGCAATTTGGCTACGTGCAAATATCTTACGTAGCGAAATGCTAATGTGGATACTCCCGGGATACAACTTTATACTAGTTGACCCACGTAACTTCGTCTGCGTCTATTTTCAATCATGCTCGGCTCCTATTGGTCTAAGGGTGATGTTAACCATCCTATCTTAGTCACGTCAGAAAAACACATTAAAAATATTAGAATTTCAGTTGACACGAGAATTATATATTAGATAGAAAAGGGTATTTATAAGGTCTTGAATTAATAAAAAATATGACGCCCTATAAACACCGACTTGCAGAGAAAAAGAGATTGCTGAAATTGATAAGAAATCTGTTTTTTTTATTTAAGTCAAGTACCCAAATAAATTTCAAAGTTTGGTACATTTGAGTATGACAATAAGTACGTAGTATTTAATTAAAGCAAATCAATATAATAATATAACGGCCAAGAGCCAGCTTATTTTATGTTTGGTTACTTGGCTGATGTAAAATAATTAATAACGATAGGTTTAAGAAGTTAATAGAAAGATACCTAAAATAAGGGATGAGAAACGGGACAGAGATAGCTCGAAAATTTCGGACATTGTAAGTACAATTCGTCCAATCATTACAGGAATGTTAGTAGAGGGACTCAAATTGATCTGAACTATCGTTAAATAAATAATATCACATCGTTAAATATGTTAATAATTTCTAGCTGAATACTGATAAATTTCATATGGAATAATATTATGAAAGTTGGGCAGGTCATTGACCGGAATGTCTCCTTTATTACTACCAGGATTAAATAGTTTTAAACAATTATGATTTTAAGTTTTAATTGAAAATGTACTTTATGTGTGTTTGCTAAGGTATTTTTTATCTATTACAAGTTTCATTGACATTGCAATGGTGAAGAGCTGGCAATTGGAATTCATATCGGAGATATAGGGACGAATTCTCATCGTTCTTGGAAAATAATTTGTCCTCGATATGCGAAGATCTTATTACAAAGCCTCTATTGTGAGGAATATCTATTCAGAACGTTTGGGGCTTATTTTTTTTCGTCTATTCATTCTTCTAATATTACTACATGTAGAGGAACGAGTGTCGTGTCCCTCCAACACAGGGAGGATCCTCCTCCTCCTCCAAGGCGAGGTGATCATACCTGGCGGGCCACTGCCTAACAGTTGATGTTGGGATGTTGTACTAATGATAATCGACGCGAGAACTTCTATTGCGCGATTCAGGATTGGTAGGTACTCCGTGTAGTGCGTAACTTTGTAGTTCAGTGTATCTTTGGTAGATGGCGCTGTAGTAGTTTTACTGTTGTGTTATATGTATGTGGATGTCGCCACACTACACTATATAAATGACAATTATATATTTAAATTAAATATAAATATTTTATTATTTTTTTTTATACTGCTTCGTTGATCTGGTGGTTAGCGTATGCAACTTAGCTGCCAGTCAAGAAGTCTCGGGTTCGACTCCCGAGTTGGGCCAAACTTGGTATGCCGTGTTTTTCGTATATGAAATTCTTATTAACTGACCCTTGCCTTGGAGAGCACGTTAGTTAAGTCGTCGGTCCCGGTTGCCATGAACATCTATAGTAGATAATCGTTATTGAGAAGTCAGTGCCCTCAAATATACTGACGCTAGTCGTAACCTTCGAATTCAGTTCACCCACAGGGTTGCGGAGGTCTGATGCCAGTCGCTTCGTCGCTATCATTTATTTTATTCTATATTTATGTAAATGACAATAAATAGCTTTTATATAAATATGTAATGCATTTCTTCTCAAATGCTACAACCTTTTTGGCGTTATCGCCGTAAAATGCAGTAAGTAACCACGCTGAATTTTATAGTTTGCCCTTGATGATAGAATTTTCAAAAACGATTTGGTGGTTTCGATGTGAAGTCATAACAAAAACAAATACACATTCGCATTTTAATAATATTTATTAGAAGCTGTCTAATTCTATGGTGTCACACTTATTGCTATGTAAAATTTCCATAATAAGGAGCAAAGACAGTGGGCTTTATGTATGAAAATGTATTGTTTATCTATACAAATAAATAAAATTGGAGTGTCTGTTTGTAATATTAAAATAACCGCTTTCTACTACATGCATATGAATGTATATACGGTACACATACCAAGATATATATATTTTTAAAATTTTTGTCTGTCTGTCTGTCTGTTTGTTTCGGCTAATCTTTGGAACGGCTGGACCGATTTGGACGGGACTTTCACTGGTAGGTAGCTGATGGTACCAGGAGTAACTTAGGCTTACATTTTTTAGACTAGCTTCGCCCCGCGGCGTTACCCACGATACGACAATAACCGCGGGTAACACCGCGGTTAGTTTTTAATAAAGTTGCCTACAAAATGTCAACCACAGCCACAAGGTACAAAACATTTAGATACCTAGCATTAAACTGATTACATGCGACACTCGTACTTCAATATTAAGCCTCTTTTGAAAAGCTCCTAAATACTTTGAAACTATATCAATAAAGTAACTTGGAAACTCATATTAAGTTTCATAATGAATATTGAATGAAGAAAAGTATGTCAACCGCTTATATCCTTCTTAACTTTCAGCAAAGATGGGTAGGGGTAGCCATCTTGATATTTTATGTCCACACTAAAGTCGGATTATATTTAGAATGATTTTTATCTACCCTTAGGGTTGTACTGGTTCTCTCCCAGCCAGCAGAGACCAGCCAGACCAACTACGCAGGAGATATTTTATTATAGAGACCTCGTGATCAGTATATGCCAACCACTAGGTCAACTAGACAGTCAAAAGTACCGTAGGGTAACTAAACAGTAAAAAATAAGAATTTTCGTGGAAGCGGTATGATTTAGAGGTTATATTTTAATTTACATCTTATATCGTTATTCTTGATGAGGTAATCGAATGCGTATCAAATAACCACATGTTGCAATCTCTAATATAGTCACCAATCTTAAATAGCCTTGAACAGACCACTGCTGGACATAGAGCCCTCTTTAGCAAGGAAGTTATGGCCTATACCACACTGCCAGACGGGTTGGTAGAGGGCCTTAGTTGCGTCTTACGACACCTATTGGACGAGTAGGGGCGGTGACACTTTGCATCCTTCATCGCCCAACATTCTTCTCATTCAACTTGTCTTGGACAGCATATTGACACTTCGGGCAGATCGCGTAAATTACTGTAAATATAATTATCCAATTCTCCTTTGTTATTTTTTAATTACGCACGTTCTAGCCATACAACCTTATGCGCAGTTCATTCGTCTATGCTTTATTCATCCTCTGCTACTCTATTCAAATTAATTGTGTACTTTACAAAGTATAAACACTGTTCTAACGAGTATTAGGTACAAGACAATTGTTAGGATTTACTTCGGAATAATCCGAACTGCCGCAAGCCTACGTGTTTACCGAGTCGAGCTCAGTCGATAGCAAACATTCGTTTTACGGTCCCACGACAGGTAATTTAAAGAGTTCTCATCGGATAAGGGGTGATAAAATGAATGGATTCGCTCTTAAGAACGTTATAGAGTCTTTGTGGAGAGTTTAGTTAATCATGACAGTTCTGAATACTTATAAATTGCGGGTTAAATCATAGTAATTATAAAAAACTCAAACTTCTACGAAATAACTATGTATGTACTGATTAATTTATACCTCATAAAAGATATTAGCACTTCTCCTGGTTTGTTTAGAACTGTTTTCATTAAGTACTTTCCTTTTTTAATATAAATTTAGAAACTGCCAAAACAAGTCTTCGCAACTGCAAAGGGTCAAGGACTCGGTGGCTTTGGGACTGTCGATAATATGGATTCCTCCCCGCTGCAACCGACCAAGAGCTTCAAGCATCTTATGCTCAGATCCATAACAAAGATGACAACATTATTCTACAGGAGCGAACCTAATAGCGTATTTTTAAGATGACTCAGGTTCCAAATTCAGGCGAGAAAAACCGCCTAACCTAGTTTCCACGAGGACGCCTTAGCGACGCTCTCTTCTCGATGAATGTCGGCAAATAACGATACCCAGGATATCGACGATACCGAGCTTATCCTGCAGCCATGGACAACTTTATAATCAACACAGAAACCATCTTTTCTCCTTGCCTTTCATGGAACTTTAATATTACTTTTAGGCGACCACTGACATAGGTCTGTTTAAGTAAAACACTGCAAGTATTTTCAAAACACTTTGAGAATATCACCCGTAAAATTAATTAACCGAATTGCTGATAACTTTTTAGTAAAAAAAAATTGGATTCGAACACTAGAGTGAGTTCAGTTGTCAGGAATCTGTGGAAAACTTGATGAAAGTTTGATGAACTTGTTAAATCCTGTCAGTCATAACCCGTCTGTCCTCTCGGCCCCAGTCATTTCTAATAATCGAATTCAATTTTCTAAAATCGCCTAAATTGAACCAGTAATTATCTCGGGTTCGAGTAAATTATTTCTACGAATTCAGTCCTGTGTAATTACGCCTTAATGGTAGATGGTCAATATAAAGCTATTTTATTTTACAATTAAGGGTCCTTACCCTTCTCTATATTACCTTTGATATTGGGTTGAATAACAGGGAGATTTTAAGGTTATACTCGCATAGAACTAAGTGTGCTGCTTTCGAATATAAACCTACCAACAATGTCTTTTTTATGGCTTAGAAGGGTAAACGAGTAGACGATACATATTGCCGCCCATGAATACCTGCACCATCATTCCTTGATCTTTGTCTCTCCAGGAACAGGGGAAGCAGGGATTTGGCCATCGGCAACCTCATTCGATGAAAAGAAACAGAACTAATTACAACAAATAATTGGTATCGAAGTACAGCTCCACGTCTTCACATGTTCTGCCATATGACAGCAATTACCATTATTGTGTAATTTCGTGTTAGATGACATGCATAGATGATGGTTAGCTTGATAAATGTATGGATGAACGAGTGGCGGGCCACTGCCCAACAGTCGATGTTGAGATGTTGTATATATGATAATCGGCGCGGGAACTTCTATTGCGCGACTCAGGATTGATAGTTACTCCGTGTAGTGCGTTACTTCGTAGTTCAGTGTATCTTCGGTAGATGGCGGTGTAGTATCAACAACTGTTGCGCTGTATGTGGAAGACGCCACAAATGCATGAGACCTTGGATAGAAGAGTAGGCAGAACTATTTTATTGAGTGGTATACTCATTCTGCCTAATATTGAATTTCATGACCAGTCTTTTTCTCGTTATTGCTGAACTATCGTTTTTATTTTATCCTCATTCATTTGGTTCAGTTTTTTCATGATTTAAGAGCTACACAGCAGTGCTGAAGATATCAACAATATACAGATTTATTTTTTCCTTTTCCAGATCGGTACATAATATCATGTCACACAACAGACTTTGAGTGTTTCAAGCGTCAGTATAAAGCGCTCCGTGACAACGTGCTACTGGGCAATGACAAGCTAGGAATCCCGCTGTACAAGCACTATGTCTTCGAGTATGGCAAGAACACCTGCGTCAAGCTGTCTGGCTTGGAGGAGAGCGAGCTCACATCCATATCGTACAGATATTTATCCTTACTTAATATATACATTTCTTAAATTTACTCCTCTATCTACATTATTCTAGCAAATGAGAGTTCAGCTCAGCAGAGGTTCACTGGAAGAGGGAGTTACCAAACCATCACTACGACAGAACACAGAGGTGGAGTGAGGACTTGGCTTTGATATCATTAAGGGATGATTGCCAAAGGAATAGAGTCTCCAATTTCTCTCCTCTCCATTTTCACGAACAGTTCCACTCGACCGCGGCGGTACTACCCTCACACAGAAGACGACCTTAAATGACAGAATTCGTGCTGTCGTGTTTCGTTTGGAGTGCAAGATCGGAGGCCCAATGATGAAGAAGCATCTCAATAAGCCACCATAGTGTGGGTCACCATGCTGCATTGTTACATTGTCTGCATTCATAATGAGTATGGTGACCATTACTATTGGATTCTGTTCATGCTGTCCACGAGCAGAGTAGAGTTACTTTCACAGAACCAATGTAAAAAAAAAAGAAGACAATTATAGGCCAATTACTGCTTTTCATAAATTTATGTTTCTATAGTGTTCTTGTTTTATTGTGTGCCTCTGATTCATTAATGCAAATATACCGTCTCAATTTCCAGAATGGAACACTACCCTAATAGATATACCATGACCCTGGAACTTCCTCTGAGGATCCAACAAGTCAAGAACTCTATCACTAAACAATGTGCTAAACCAGATCGCGGTGAGAAAATTATTTTTAATTTAACCCCAAAATATTTTTCTCTTTTTTTATGGAATAGGTGGCAAACGAGCAGACATATCGCCCGATGGTAAGCGATTACCGCCAGCCATGGACACCCGCAACACCGAGGGCGTCACAGATGCGTTGCCGGCCTTTGGGGGATGAAGAGAGGGATGGGGGAGGGGTTGGGATATGGAACTCTTCACTCACTCGGTCAAACAGCGCAAACGGTATTTCACACCGGTTTTCTGTGAGGCCGTGGTATCACACCGGTCGAGCCGGCCCATACATGCCGAAGCGTGGCTCTCCCACGGTTTTGCACTAGTTTGCTGCTTTAATGACTATTTATGGCTTAGCTTGTAAATTTTATTAAATTTAATATTAATTTCATTTTATTTTATTTTATTTAATTAAATTAAATTTTATTTTTTTGACTGCCTCGGTGGCGCGAGTGGTAGCGTAAGCGACTGCTGTGCTTGAGGTCTCGGGTTCGATTCCCGGGTCGGACCAAATGTTTGTATGATCTGCAAATATTTGTTTCGAAGTTTGGGTGTTTTCTATGTATAATATGTATGTATTTACAAAAAAAAAGTATATAAGTATTTATATCAGTTGTCTAGTACCCATAACACAAGCTCTGCTTAGCTTGGGACTAGATGGCGTTGTGTGTTAGATGTCTGGAATATTTATTTATTTTATTTATTTTTTATTTGTGGGTTACTTAAATGTTTTTTTTTATATCTTTCACAGATTTCGAGAAAATCAAACAGTCTAAAGGTAAGGTTATTTTTTTATTGATGTTAATGTTAATATGAGCATATTATGTGACTAGTTGACACAGCGAACTTTGTGCCGCATATATTTATTTATTTCGTGAATATTTTCTAAATTGCCGGCCGGCCGTGGCTGGCTAATATATAAAATTCTCGTGTCACGGTGTGCGTAATTGAACTACTCCGTAACGGCTCGACCGATTTTCGTGAAACTTAGCGTGCATATCGGCTAGGGTGGAGAATCGGACATCTATTTTTCATCCCCCTAAATGTTGAGGGGTCCACCGTTAAATATTTTTTGCATAAAATATTTTGTTTTTGTTTTTTTATGATACAACATGCAAAAATACTTACAACGCTAAATTTTCAATCCGTAAAAATAATATACATGGCAAAACAACGTTTGCCGGGTCAACTAGTTAATATATAACATACCTACATAAACGTATTTTATAATTTTGTTTTTATTACATTATTTTTCTTATTACATACATTTCACCTAAGTATTTCCTTAGCCATGTCTGCGTACTGAGCTATTAGGTGAGTGTTGAGTTGTCAAATTGTTTGTGACAATTCTCTCTACCAACTCCTTCAGTATATGTACCTACATAATGTACCTGAATCAACACTCTACCCTCATCTATGTGAAGATACGTAAAGTATATATGGATTTTAAAAGAAAATCTACTGAAGAATATTGACCTATTAAAGGAAGTACCTAAAACCCTCACAAGACCCTTGTTCAATAACAAAGATTTATAAAAAATGCGGAAGACAGTCTCCTTACAATCTTGAGTAGGTACATCTTATATATAGTGACAGAAGAGTCGGTACTGCTCTAACACACTCGTATACACTCGAACAAATACCTACTTAGTTCAGGAAACTCGCTTAATCTACACTAATAATAAAACTGAAGAGTTTGTTTGTTAGAACGCGCTAATCTCAGGAACCGCTTTTCCAATTTGAAAAATTGTTTCAGTGTTGGATAGTCCATTTATCGAGGAAGGCTATAGGCTATATATCATCATGCTACTATTAATAGGAGCTGAGCACAAATGAAGAATGTTTCAAAAGCGGGGAATTTTTTTTACGCTACGGGCAATATAAGACGCAAACGAGGTTGCGTGGGTCAGCTAGTAATGTATAAAATTAAAGTGTCTGTTTCTAATTTCAATTGAATATTGTATTCAAAGGTATATTCGATACTTGCATTAAAAGAAATGTTGAAATTTTTTGTCTGTCTGTTCCTTCCGGGTAATGGAACTGGAACAGCTGAACCGATTTTAGCGGAACTTTCACTGGCAGATAGCTGATGACATAATGAGTACTAACTTGTTTTTGTAGACTAGGTTTGTCCCTCGGCGATACCCTAAACCTAGTTACACGTGAGTACGTAGTCTGTTGTTATCTCGAGAACTACTAATTCGATTTGTGTCATGCGTTTCTTGGAAATAAAGTGCATGATGTATTAGTAAAAGTAATTTTTAATTATCTTTCTCTGTATTTTCAGGGGCCATGATGAGATTTAGTGGAAACGGTAAGACATTAATTGTATTATAATTAAATTAAGAGCAAAGGTGTAGGTTTGAACACTTGTATTACCAACGGTTTTAAATATATATTAAAATTCAAATTAATATATGAATTCGAAAGTTACTCGGTCTGTCCGTTACGCTTTGACATTGGTATGGAGATAGTTTGATTTTTGAGGAAGGATTTTTTACAGTGATAACCGACATATACGCGGGCGGAGCCGCTGGTAAAATCTAATTTTTAAAACGAAATTCTCGTCGGAACAGAAAAATCGCAAATAATTTTATATTTAGATATTACATTCAAACTTTGAAAACGACGATCGTCTAAACACTTTAGGTATTGTGTAATTTTCAAAAAAAGAAAATAGTGGGTGCTTGCAACTTAAAAACTGACTGACACTTTATGTAAGGTAAAGTAGCCCAGCAATTTAGGTTCAGCGCTGATGCATTACATATAATTCTTATGTCACAATGAACTCCGAAACTGTTCAACCGATTTTCACGTCTTTTCAATTAATGTTTTGCTGCCAATAGGAAACAAACATGATTGAAAAGAAACGCAAACAAACTTGCGTCAGTTAGCTAATAATTTTCATGTAAATATGGTTTTAGTCAAGGAAAATACCATAATCTACAAGCATTTTAACCTTCACAAAAATCTAAATTTTTAGTGTAACCCTCAGACGGCGATAAATATGTGCTGTTATACCTTAATAACAAGGCCTATTCATATCTGCCCCTCACATTGAGTGTGCTAATCCTACACGGAGGGTTCACGGCTGTTTCTCGGGGACAAAAGCGCGTAAACAATAGGATCTGGCTGAGAGGAGTTTGAACGGTGATCAATTCCCCGAGTTCAAGTATCAAGCGGTGTTGTGTAGTCAGCTTTTGAATTGTTCAGCACATGTAAGAGTTACTAATCGCGTTTATCTAATATTGTATTTATTGGTACAGAGATAAATAGTCCGGTAATATTCTGTGATGATCGTGGATGAGACAAATAGGCAGACTCGACCCGAGTGATATCGCGATCATATAAAACCCGTCGTTAGGTAAACTTAACCGTGAGAGAGCTACGCTTCGGCATGCATGGGCCGGCTCGACCGGAGTGATACCACGGCCACGCAGGAGACCGGTGTGAAACAGTGCTTGCGCTGTTTTTCACTGAATGAGTGAGGATACCGGAGGCCCATTAGCACACCAAGCTTATTCGAGGCCAATTAAACCTTACCCCACAAAATGGACGTCGCTCGATACGTCGACACCAAGTATAGTATAGTATAGTATATATATTGGCTGAGACAGATAGGGGAGTGTCTTCAAAATGAGGACATACGACCCACGGTAGTTTTTAAGTGGTGAACGCGCAAATTTGTGTCCTTGTTATTTCTTTCTTTGTCTTTCAAATTTAACCACTTTATCTTTCATTCAGTCATTCAGAAGAAATTTTATAGATTTCTAAAATTAATCACGTATGAGTTATAGGGTGGACAACGATACAAGTAAAGATACGTTTCTATCGGATCTTAATCAACATTTTATTATTTTCTTTTTCTAGCGACTGTGGAAATATCGTTCCCATTCAAGTTGAGGAAGAAAAAAAAAGAAGTATACCTTAAACTGGAGGACGAAGATCTAGACGTCATCTTGGACATTCCAGATCTCAGCCATTTTGACATGACCAGCGAAGTCGAAGGTAAGAGTTATCATATTATTTGTCAATTTAGCAGATCCACCCCTTTTACATGGTTCTTAGAATAGGAGCATAATCATATAAATGCCTGATAACATAAATACCAAAAAATTGGCAGCAAAGTAAATAATATCATATTTTTCTTCTTACTTTCCACCCCAATATAAAATCTACAAAAAACCGAAGACAGTATTTATATCTGTCGTAGTTCTAGCATCTCATAGGCTCAGCCAATACGAGGAATCGAGGATCGTGGTGGATAAAGCATCATGCTTGACTACTCTGGTGGCGAAATGGTAGCGTGTGCAGCAGCTGTGCTGGGATCTCGGGTTCGATTTCTGGGTCAGACCAAATGTTTGTGTGGAATTTGAAGGAGTTTTCTGTATAATATGAATATGTTCACAAAAAAGTATAATAATACCGTGGGAGAGCTATGCTTCGGCATAAATGGGCCGGCTGGACCTGAGTGATACCACGGTCTCACAGAAAACCGGTGTGAAATAGCGTTTGCGCTGTGTTTCACCGAGTGAGTGAGGATACCGGAGGCCCATACCCCAACGCACTTGTGACGCCTTTGGTGTTGCGGGTGTCCATGGGCGGCGGTTATCGCTTACCATAAGGTGATACGTCTGCTCGTTTGCCCTCTATTCAATAAAAAAATAATAATAATATTTGTATACCATGAGTCAATCTATCAATCTATTCAAAATTGATGTCAGTAATTTCCAGATATCCGAATCAGGGGAGGGGGAGGGGAGGATTAGCACCTGTAGCGCTTAGTGACACAACTGGTATTCAATTTACCATATTGCTTCTTATTTCAATATTCCACGTTTAAAATCCATATTTACATTGTAAGTAGCCTGCTAATAACATAATTTCCTTGTTTCTGTCTTCAGCTAAGCTGTTCGAGTGGTCGGAGTGGGCTTACGAAGTGGTCCAACACGTGGATGCTGCTCAAAACTTCGCTTTACCTTACACCAGCCAGATGAGAACGCTTATGGAGCATATACCATTGCGCAGGTATTTTTTCTTGCACTTGAGCGCTTTTAATCCGGTTTTTACGATCAGACGAATTGTTATTCAGCCGATTTTATTACCGTGTTGTCAATTTACAATCACGAGAGATAGTCAGTTTGATTCTTTTACTACTTCTTCGTTCCGAATGCTAATAATATCAGATGGACTTAATTCTTTACTGAACTTGCTTTGTTACAGCATTTTACGAGCAAACCCGTACATTTTTAAGTAGTTATCGAATTTACCTTACGTCATGTCACATTATGCCACACATATTACACTTGATTAACATAATCTTGTATATTATTTAGTAGTAATAAAATCGACTGCCTCGGTGGCGTAGTGGTAGCGTATGCGACTGCTAAGCTTGAGGTATCGGGTTCGATTCCCGGGTCGTAAATGTTTGTATGATCTGCAAATATTTGTTTCGGAGTTTGGGTGTTTTCTATGTATAATATGTACCTATGTATTTACAAAAAAAGTATATAAGTATTTATATCAGTTGTCTAGTACCCATAACACAAGCTCGGCTTAAATAAATAAATATTCCGGACATTTAACACACAACGCCATCTAGTCTTAAGCCAAGCAGAGCTTGTGTTATGGGTACTAAACAAGTGATATAAATACTTATATACTTTTTTTTTTGTAAATACATACATATTATACATAGAAAACAGCCAAACTCCGAAACAAAATATTTGCAGATCATACAAACATTTGGTCCGACCCGGGAATCGAACCCGAGACCTCAAGCTTAGCAGTCGCATACGCTACCACTACGCCACCGAGGCAGTCATGCTTAGCTTGGGACTAGATGGCGTTGTGTGTTAGATGTCCGGATTATTTATTTATAATCATTTGTTAAAGTTGTTACTCATTTATCAAAACAGTAAACTATCAGTAATGTTAGGGAAACACCTACAAAAATTAACTTAAAATAATTTAATTAATCGTGAAATTTACCTTTGTTTCAGATTTTTGATGTTATATCCCGAAGAAGATTTTATAGACGCCCGATTTAGTTTTAAAAAGGAAATTTAAAATAATCAAAAGAAAATAACAATGTTACTAACACTCAAATCTACTGCTGTGTGGAAAAACGATCAGACATACCTTTTTTTAGTTACATACATATAGATTTGTGGCCAATGCTGGCGATAGCAACAAAGCTGTGTTTATTTATTTGAAACCGATTTCAATTATTTGAAATTAAGTCCGACTCAAATAATTTAAATGCTTCCTGCATTTAAATTATTTGAGTCGGACTTAATCTGTTTTCGCTTTAGATCTTTTACGGAAAATGGCCGGTAGAACTCTATTCTTAATTGAAGTTTATATAAGTAAAAGTCTCCTACAATATATACTAATATTATCAGGCTGAAGAGTTTGTTTGTTTGAATGCGTAATCTCAGGAACCGTAGGACGGATTTAAAATTTTTTTTCAGTGTTGGATAGTCCATTTATCGAGGAATACTTATAATAGGAGCGGAGCACTAATGAAGAATGATACGCAAACCGGGGACAAATATTATACTACAGATGTAAACGAGGTTGCGTGGGTCAGCTAGTTATTAATAAACTAGATTTTTAAGTTGACATTTATGTCAACATTCTGTAAAAACACAACTAAAAACCCCACGTCGTATGACCTTCAAATGCCAATATTTCATAATTTAATTACTGAAAATATAATTAGCAGGCTCGATTCATTTACAAAATAACATTATGTTGCCAGAATTAATTTTATCGCGTAAACCGTTGTGGAAAATATTAAAAGCGCCAAAAATTAAAAATAATTAACCTCCTTAGAGGGGTTATATAGCTGATTTGTTCTGACATTTTTGGTAGTAATGGTAGCATATTATCATGTTTTTTAGTTATTTCTATTTTAGAATAATTACAGACATTTTTAGTATTTAATTCGCAGTAATCATGATTCGCTTCATGAATTTGGATATTATCATTGGTTATTTTTTTTATATGAGCCTGCTAACGGGTTTTACTTTGCCTGGTGGAAAGCAAGAATGTAGAATCCAATTGCAGTGGTAACTCTCCGAAATATTTGTTAATGCAGATATTAGGAGCTCTATTGATGCTATCTCATATTTATAAAAAACACTAGCTGACCCACGCACTATTTGCGTCTTCTATTGCCCGTAGCGTGAAAATTTTCCCCCGTGTTTTAAACATTGGTGCTCCGCTCTTATTAGTATTAGCGTGATGATATATATCCTATAGCCTTCCTAGATAGATGGACTATCCAACATTGAAAGAAATTTTCAAATCGAACCAGCGGTTCCTGAGATTAGCGCGTTCAAACAACGTTTATTATTAGTATAGATAAAAATAATTTATTGCCAAATTAAACTTACAGTAATTGTTGTACCCAGTGGCCCCACACTACGCAAGCCTGTCCTGTGCGTGCCTGCTTATTACAATTATGGTTACATAAATCCTCGGTACACATCAAAAACTTATGATTAAAAAATTAAAAACAAATAACAATATGATAAAAGATAATAATAATAAAAGGTTTTTGAACTTAACTAGTTTGGGGTTAATTTTACAATGTATTGTTTTTAAAAGTACCTACTATCATTATGCAGTCAGGGTATCGTCATTCCGAATCAACCAGAAAACGTCACGTTATGTATTATTGGATTTGTTTTTTTTTTTTATTATTGAATAGTGGGTAAACGAGCAGACGTATCACCTGATGGTAAGCGATTACCGCCGCCCATGGACACCCGCAACACCAAAGGCGTCACAAGTGCGTTGCCGACCTTTGGGAGATGGGAAAGGGGATGGGGGAGGGGTTGGGGTATTGGCCTCCGGTATCCTCACTCACTCGGTGAAACACAGCGCAAACGCTATTTCACACCGGTTGTCTGTGAGGCCGTGGCATCACTCCGGTCGAGCCGACCCATTCATGCCGAAGCATAGCTCTCCCACGGTTGGTTGGTTATAGAAGAAGCTAAACTATCTTTTTTTTTATACATGAGCTACCAAAATGACTCTGCCCTGCCTGATGGAAAGCACCAGCAGAATCCAAGAATGGTGGTCACCATCCTCAATGCAAACAAGGACAGTGCAGCATGGTGACCAGCACTAAGGCGGCCTAGTGAGATGCTTTTTCACGCCCCGCTTAAAGGACCCGGGATCATAGTGGGACGGAAACACGTGCGCTGGTAGTGAGTTCCAGGTTTTAACCGCTCGGTACAAAAAGGAAGAGCCGAATCGATGAGTGCGGGAGTGTCTGTCTTCCACTCTGAAGCGGAGACTTCCGAGGCCAGCACGTGTTGTCCTGTAGAGGAAGGGAGAAGGGGAGGACTTCCAGTTGGAAGAGCTCTTCAGAACACTCCCCATGATATAGCCGATAGAGGACTGCCATAGAGGCGACCTCATAAAACTAAACTATTAGCTAACCAATAGGTCTATATTGTTTAAAGAAGGAAGGTCACCAGCTTCGATCGATTAGGAAGATAGCTATTCAACAAAACTGACACTACGCAAGTTAACTACTTACAAGTAACCCTCAAAATTGGCTTCGAGATTGGTAGAATTTCAGCTTAGATAGAATAAGAGTAAATCATTTCATTAAAAATAGTTTAAGTGCCATCTTGTACTTGTCGGCGCGTTGCGGAATTGACGTCACAATAAAGAGTCAAAGAGTGACTGATATCGGTCACTCTAGCGAAGCGTCGTGTCTTTGGTGGCGGGACGGCCATATTGCGAATCACTTTTGATCGGAACGTCGTCTGCGCACCACGTCTGCGACGAATCGCTATCTGCCGGCTCAATCCTATTAGATTTCATTTCTTTGTGCCGTATTTCATAATTTAGTTAATGTGATTTATATGATGGTGATTGTATTTGCGTAATTGAAAATCATAGTGTAAATTAAATGTTCTTTTGTTAGTGAGGTATTTTTATATTTGCGTCATTTGAGTTTTACCCGACTACCCATCAGCACCATTATTTTAAAATGGATAGTATTGAAGGCCATGCTGAGCTTTTATCAGAAGTGGGATCGAACGTACCGCCAAAAGAAGCAGCACAACCAGGACTTACGATTGCTGAAAAGCTCTTGGGTAACATGGAAGCGTTACTTACCCGCGTTTTAGCTGCGCAGCAGGTGCCAACAGTAAGTACCCACAATAAAATAACACTTATAAAGTTTGACCCGGATGAACCGGAGTCTGATATTGAGGGCTGGTGTAAGCTAACCGAAATGTTAGTACGTAACAAAAGTCTTGAAGGAGTTAACTTACTCGTGGCATTAACGGAAGCCCTGAAAGGTCGTGCTGCTGCGTGTCTCATTAATTTAAAGTTAGATCAGATTACGTGGCGTTCAGTTAAAGAGGTTTTAATTGCGAGATTTGCCAAACCTAAGCTTTACCAAGACTACTTCGATGAAATATTACGTTTTCAAGTAGAAGCTAAAGAAACGGCTTCGGAAGCTGCTCTGCGACTATGGATTCTCATCGAACGAATTCCAAAATGTGTAATGCCCGAAGAAATAGTAACCGGATTTGTTATATCCGTGCTGAGTCGGAAGGATAGCTTGATACGACGTGAATTAAACACACAAATTATAACGAGTCGAGCTCAGTTATTCCGGATACTTAGTGGAATATCACATAAGCGAAAATTAGACGCCGAAACCTTAGACCCTGAAGCGAAACGAGCTTGTACAATAAGAAGATTTAGTGGCAAGTGTCACTACTGCGGCCTTTTTGGACATCATATTGCTGAATGTAGAAAACGACGTGATGAATTCGCAACGAAATCGCAAAATGCTTCTACAAGCTCATCGCGTACTACGGAAAGATCTCCTATTGTCACCTGCTACGCGTGTGGTCAGCCTGGGCACGTGGCTACTGTCTGTCTAGACAAGATGAACGGTGGCAGAGCTGCAGTAAAAGAAGGTTAAACAGTGCAAGCATCAATCCTCCAGGAGTACTTTGCAGACATCATCGGGTGAGTCAGTCTCTTTTCTGTTTGATAGCAGATCATATTGTTCTTTTTTAAAAAGAAAGCTTTTGCGAAAAACTTGTGGGTACTGTGCGTAAAAGCCTTGTTTATTTAAGTGGCATCGGCGGTGAGGATATACACTGTACGACTCAAATAGAAAGCAATGTAGTTATCGACGAACTCTCCGTAAACTTAATCTTTCACGTGGTTCCCGATAGGCTTATATTAGACCCTATAATAGTTGGTAGATATATTTTTAGCCAAGGGCTATGTGTTAGGATTGACAATGACAATCTAGTGTTCTAATTTAAACAAGTAAGTCACTTTTGCGATTTAACGACGAACAAACCGGATTTTACTAAAGTTGAAACGGATCTGCAAGGTCAGGATAGAGAATTGCTAACAACAGTCTTAAACAAGTATTCTGTTTATTTCACCGAAGGCGTTCCCTCCCGCCGAGTTACAACAGGTGAATGTTAAATAAATTTGATTGATCCACATTGGCCTATGTCCAGCAGTGGACGTCTTTCGGCTGACATGATGATGATGATGATGACGATGATCCACATAAAATGGTACAAAGGTGCCCATAGAGGTTAGCACCTGCAAAGAAGCAGATAGTTAGGAAAAAGATTCAGGAACTGCTTGATGCTGGGGTAATTCGTGAGAGCTCCTCGCCTTTTGCTAGCCCAATACTATTAGTTGAGAAAAAGGATTGTTCTTTTAGAATGTGTATAGATTATCGGGAATTAAATTCCAATACGAAGCCCGAGCACTATCCTTTGCCACGTATTGAAGACCAAATAGATCAGCTTGCGGGAGTTGTTCATTTCTCGTCTCTTGATATGGCATCCGGGTTTCACCAAATTTTAATGCATCCTAACTCTGTGGAGAAAACTGTGTTTGTTACAATCGAAGGGGCAGTACCTCGCTATGCCCTTCGGATTGCGAAATGCTCCATCAGCTTATCAGAGCTGTTTAAATAAGGCACTGAGTCATCTAAAGGATAAGCCGCTGATCTACATAGTTCTGTGCTATTCATCTGATGTAACTGAAGGCTTGCAACGTTTAGACGATGTTTAAGGTGCTTCAACAAAAGCTGGTTTTATGTTTAATCTACAAAAATGTAAGTTTATGATACAGAAAATAGAATATCTAGGGTATTTGGTCCAGTCAGGTGAGATTAAACCAAACGCATAAAAAAAAAATACAGGCTTTATCAGATTCCCCACAGCAAAAAAAAAACCGCTACTCAAGTTCGCCAATTTCTAGGTAGAGCCTCGTACTTTCGTAAGTTTATTCCTAATTTTACACGTCTTGTGGGACGATTCGAATCCGCTAACAAAACTAAGGGGACATATAATTTGGACTCAAAAACATGAAGAAATACGAAACGAAATAATACGCATTCTCACATCAAAACCAGAGCTCACTATTTTTGATCCGGCCTTGTCGGTAGAGCATTTCTGGCACTACTTCTATAGTCGGCATTTCGGAGTTTTTACCGACTGTAATTCCTTAAAGGCGTCTAAATCAAAGAAAGGCCTTACTCCTCGTGTACATCACTGGTGGGCTATCTTACAGGCGTATGACTTTCACATTGTTTATCGTGAAGGTTGTAGAATAAAACCCGCGGACTTCTTTTCACGAAATCCCCTCCCTGACGGCTGTACTGCTAATAAGACTTGTAAAGGCTCACTCACAGAATTAGTTAATTATGTCGAATTTCACCAGGTTTGGCTTCCCGTCGAATAAAAGCGTGATAACGAAATCAAGGACCTTATCTGAAAACACAATTGTAATGGCTTTCAAAAAAAGTAACAAAACGGTTTCTTGATTATCAGTTGTTCCTCGGACTCTAATCTGGACACTAATTAACCACGTTCTCAATGAGATACAACATTTAGGAAACAATAAAACCTTAGATAAACTTTATGAGTAGTACCTACTGGTTCCCTGAGATGTCAAAATGCGTACGCAAGTTCATCGATTCATGTATTATTTGAAAAGCTTCGAAAGGTCCATCGGGAGCTCAACCCGTTCAATTTCACTTGATCCCGAAAAGTGGCGGCGCTTTGGCATAATTTACCTGTAACTAAATAATTACCCACAAAACTGATGTTAGGAATTCGCGCACAATCGTTAGGTATGTCAATGATAAATTCAGAAGTTCATTGTCAACAAGAGCTATTTGTAGAGTCTAAATCATGACGTTATTCGAAAATATGCTTCTGTCAATATCCGAAAAGCGTCAAAATCAGAAATTAACCGATTTAATCAAGGTCGCGCGAAAATTAAACCATATTCAATAGGCGATTACGTGTTTATTAAAAGTAGTGAACGGAACCAAACTAAGTTGGATATGAAATTTAAGGGACCATTTGTTATAACGGCGGTATTAGATAATGATCGCTATGAGTTGTAGAGATTAAATGGTTCTCATAGAGTGTATATAAGTATGCCCACGAGAATTTGCGCTCAGTGCCCCAAGGTCATGAAGGTTTACTTGAGGTTGCCACTAACCTTTTGAATTATAATGAGGCCGAGTCGGCGTCAGAAGATGGAGATTACTCAACCTATGGTAATATTTTGCTTGACTTGAACACCATGATAATACCTTGACCGCATGCTCGGATACCCTATCAGCTAGTTCAGATACCTTAAGCTCCGATTCCGATACACTAAGTGCACACTCTGACTCAGAGACATGGGATGTGCACAATGAAATCGAAATTTATGATGAACAGGATAATTTGCAGTAATACATTGGTATGTATAATTCTACGCCGCTCATAATGTGGGTGTTGAGCCGTTTATCATACTCAGGCAGCGATTTGATTGAACTCGCTAGTCTAATTTAGATATGGAGTTTTCGTAGTTTATCCTGGTCGACGGTGTCGTCCGGGCCAGACCCGTGAGGGTTGGTTGAAGGGATGCACTCGTCCGGTCCAGATGTGTAGTTTATCCTGGTCGACGGTGTCGTCCGGGCCAGACCCGTGAGGGTTGGTTGAAGGGATGCACTCGTCCGGTCCAGATGTGTAGTTTATCCTGGTCGACGGTGTCGTCCGGGCCAGACCCGTGAGGGTTGGTTGAAGGGATGCACTCGTCCGGTCCAGATGTGTAGTTTATCCTGGTCGACGGTGTCGTCCGGGCCAGACCCGTGAGGGTTGGTTGAAGGGATGCACTCGTCCGGTCCAGATGTGTAGTTTATCCTGGTCGACGGTGTCGTCCGGGCCAGACCCGTGAGGGTTGGTTGAAGGGATGCACTCGTCCGGTCCAGATGTGTAGTTTATCCTGGTCGACAGTGTCGTCCGGGCCAGACCCGTGAGGGTTGGTTGAAGGGATGCACTCGTCCGGTCCAGATGTGTAGTTTATCCTGATTGACAGTGACTTCCGGGCCACACCTATGAGGGTTGGTTGTAGGGATGCACTTGTTCAGTTCAGATGGTGTGTGGTTAGCCAGTAGAGGTAGCCTGGCCTAAAACTGAGTCGTTTGGATCAGACCGAGTGGGTTTGTTGAAGAGATACAATCAGGTCCAGGTGATATTTGGTTGGCTTGTTTTAATGAAAATCTTCACTCGATACAGATCCGTTACACTGTTAGTTGAATTGATGCACTCCTTAAGTTTATCTGTTGTATTGCAGTTACTAAAAAATGAGAATTAAGCTTCCAATGAAATCATGAGTGTCAGGATGAACGAGTGGATATTCTGCCGATTTGATGATGATTGTTTCAGATAAAGTACGAACGCCCGAGGACGGTCGTATGTCAGTCCGGCCGTGTCGGCGCGTTGCGGAATTGACGTCACAATAAAGAGTCAAAGAGTGACTGATATCGGTCACTCTAGCGAAGCGTCGTGTCTTTGGTGGCGGGACGGCCATATTGCGAATCACTTTTGATCGGAACGTCGTCTGCGCACCACGTCTGCGACGAATCGCTATCTGCCGGCTCAATCCTATTAGATTTCATTTCTTTGTGCCGTATTTCATAATTTAGTTAATGTGATTTATATGATGGTGATTGTATTTGCGTAATTGAAAATCATAGTGTAAATTAAATGTTCTTTTGTTAGTGAGGTATTTTTATATTTGCGTCATTTGAGTTTTACCCGACTACCCATCAGCACCATTATTTTAAAATGGATAGTATTGAAGGCCATGCTGAGCTTTTATACTAATAATTATAAATTATAAATATTTTTATTGATATAATTTTTATTATCTTTTCATATAGTTCATTAATTTTCATACGTTGATTAATTTTCAGTATTTCGTTAACTATGTTTAAGAAATAATATGGGCTAAAGGTTTCATAATTTAAAATGAGATCAAAGATTTTTATGAACTCAAAATTTTATACTCATTTGTAGTTTTAAGAATGCGTGCTCATAAGAGGAAGTTCAAGGGAATACTGTTATGTTAATGGTGTAGCACTTTGGTAATTTGTTAACGCATTGTTTGTTATAACAAATGAATAAAACGTAAAATAAGTAACAACGAGGGATTGCTTTTTTTTCGTGTATTTTTTCTATATGCTAAGCTAAACTGGGAAGTAATTACAAGACCGGGCGGTATATATTTGGAAGCTTCTTATAAAATTCTATTAGGCAAGAAAACTTTCAATGCGTGATACAGCATAAGCAGTTACTACGTAAATCAACTTTTGTCTACTAGATGGCGTTAAAACACATTTTTATCGTTTTAGATATTCTTTCTTCTTCCACCTTTGCTTACACTTAATATCTACCCTACAGAGATAGGAAATGTACAATAAAATCTTAAAACGATGGAGACTGAAGAGCTTCATTCTCCATATTTCCCTACACTCAATAGCACTCTAGTGACTTACCAAATTTAAACAATTATACGACAGAATTTCAGTAGAGCGGAGATCAGAAACCTACTGTGTTTATAAGCCATTTTAAATTATCCACCTTGATAATTTATCCGGGTCACTGCCGCCGGTTAAAAACCGGATGAAAATAAAAAATGTATAACATTAATCCCTAAGCGAAATTTGAGAGTGTCGAGAAAAATTGAAGCCGCATTCTAAGGGATGAAATTTAAACAATCATGCTGTTTTTCTATGTAAATGTTGGTGAATTATAAATGGTGTCGGGATGGTTTTGGGGACACGTAAACAAGCTTAGCTGATTTAAATATAAGTCATTATATTTGTTAAGATAAAATATTAAGATACACGTTTATATGAGAGTGAGAATTAAAGATAAATATAAAGAGTATATGGCAGAATTTTAATTAAAATACATGTTTAAACAGCTTACCGCTATGTTCAAAAAAATCTTCAAAAACTCCATTCCACTTACCTGCAAAGAAAAAGAAATATAAGTTTATTACGTGTCATAATTTATATCTTCTCTGACTCACTTCATTCTTAATTTTCGTTATAAATTTCGCTGAAATTAACTAAAATTTAATAGAAAAATATTACACAGATATTACGGCCTGGTGGGCGATTCATGTGACGTACTACACAAAATATCAAATAGCTGTATAACGAATATTATTTATAAAGGAAAAAGTGAAAATTCATGGACACACGTAGAACACGAATCTTCCATTTATTCAAATGTGACAGTCGCAAATGACAAAGTACACACAAAATTACATCTTCAAGACATCAAATTACGTTACACATTTTCGTTCGCATTTGTTGGGTGAATAAGGAGCCTTCCCTCCCTCAAATTGCCCGAAAACACATATTCCAGCACACAAACACCTTTAATTTACCGCATCATTAAACCTTGAATTTCTTTCATTAGGAGTTATTTCGAACCTTTTTACTGTTGGTTAAAGCTCCAGGGATGGGACAAACGGGTATAAGAACAGTTTATGAATTGCGAGTGGTTTAAAATATAAACGAATAGCGTTGTATAAAAGTAATAGATCTGAAATATCGATTCGTCCGGAGTTAGCGATTGCTACGTAAGAAAATTTGTAACTGTGGAGGCATGAGTATCATGTCCCTCCAACATAAGGGAGGATCCTCCGACCAGACGAGGTGATCATGCCTGGCGGGCTAATGCCCAACAGTTGATGTTGTGATGTTGTATATATGATAATAATCGGAGCGAGAACTTCTATTGCGCGATTCAGGACTGGTAGTTACTCCGTGTAGTGCGTTACTTCGTAGTTCAGTGTAACTTCGGTAGATGGCGCTGCAGTATGTTATGTTATATGTGGAGGAGAGCCGCGCTTCGGCATAAATGGGCCGGCTCGACCGGAGTGATACCACGGCCTCACAGAAAACCGGTGTGAAATAGCGCTTGCGCTGTGTTTCACCGAGTGAGTGAGGATACCGGAGGCCCATACCCCAACCCCTCCCCCATTCCCTCTCCCCATCCCCCAAAGGTCGGCAACGCACTTGTGACGCTTTTGGTGTTGCAGGTGTCCATGGGCGGCGGTAATCGCTTACCATCAGGTGATGCGTCTGCTCGTTTGCCTCCAATTCAATAAAAAAAAAAAAAAAAAAAAAAAAAAGGCCGCCACATAAGGCAGCTCGCAGAATAAAGATGCTGAAGTTAAATGAGTTGGTTATATAAGTCATATGTGCTCATACCATAAACTAGCTGACCCACGCTACCTCGTTTGCGTCCTACGAGTATATTGCCCATCGCGTGAAAATATTCCCCCGTTTTTGAAACATTCTTCATTGGTGCTCCGCTCCTATTAGTAGTAGCGTGATGATAGCCTATAGCCTACCTCGATAAATGGACTATCCAACACCGAAAGAGTTTTTCAAATCAGACCAGCGGTTCCTGAGATTAGCGCGTTAAAACAAACAAACTCTTCAGCTTTATTATTAGTATAGATATATATACACACTAGCTGACCGACGCAACCTCGTTTGCGTCTGTTATTGCCCGTATCGAAAAATTTTCCCCCGTATAGGATGGATTTTTTACACCTTGTGTCCGAAAAACCCCAATATCTTACGGAACACTATTTTTTTCCAAAATAAAATATAGCCTATAGATTTACCATAGCAGCGCCATCTATTGATTACTTACTCAACCCAGTCGAAAGGTATCGACATCTGTTAGAATCATTTGGAGTTAACAGATAATTGTGACTGTCAAATAATAACAGACAAATAATTAGCAATAAATTAAAATTGCGACTATAATTTGAGATTTAAACTATCCTATCTCTCAAGTTGTATCGAACTGCACATGTTGTGCGAATTTTATTATAATCGGTTAAGTGGTTTAGGAGTCCATTGAGGACAAACATTGTGACGCGAGATTTATATATATTAAGAGATATGCTCAGTTCGTGTTGAATTCAGCATGGCTCTACTTCCTTGTATACTCATATTTTAGTAAATCAATTTCAAAAATACATTTTTGTATGCGTGTATTTAGATAACTTCTATTTCTAATGTGACAATTCAAATTTCAATTAGCATTTGGCATTCAGAAAGTCGTCGGCTAAGATAATACAGATATTTAGCGATTTTAGTTTACTTCAGAGAGTTTTAGAACAACAAAATTAGTATTACTATCGTACAATGAATTTGTAAGAACAAAAAGAAACCTAATATTCAACATAAATAAATAAATATAAATAAATAAATATTTCGGACATGTTACACACAACGCCATCTAGTCCAAAACTAAGCAGAGCTTGTGTTATGGGTACTAGACAACTGATATAAATACATTATATACTTTTTTTTTGTAAATACATACATATTATACATAGAAAACACCTAAACTCCGAAATAAATATTTGCAGATCATACAATCATTTGGTCCAACCCGAGACTTCAAGAACAGCAGTCGCATACGCTACCACTGCGCCACAGAGGCAGTCAAACATATACCAAATAACGTTTTAAATTTGATCTTTAATGAACAAAAATACAAAAGGACTACTCACAACAAATGGTTTCATAATATTCTATTACAAAACGTTTGTACAACTCGACCTTTGGTCATTTAAATGATTGTAACACATGGGCACAGTACAAACATCAACTAACATTACGGTTCGTGTATCAAGTTTAAATAAACTAATCCTAAACAAATAGTTAACTAAACGAACATCAAAACTAGAACCAAAAACCTCAATCGTTTGTAACTTGCCACAAAACCCTAGGAATTCTCCCTACATTACATATTATATTGCTCAGACTAGCTGCGTCATGCCGTATCACCTGCAGTTTTTGTTGCTTTTGAATATTGTTCTCTATTTCATTGGTTTTAATTTGCGAAATCCATTTCAAAAAAGGACATGTTATTCCTAACAACATCAGCTGTATGCCAGTCAAAGTCCCATCAAAATCGGTACAGACATTTCCAGAGATTAGATACAAATATATATACCATGGGAGAGTCACGCTACGGCATAAATGGGCGGGCTCGACCGGAGTGATATCACGGTCTCACAGAAAACCGGTGTGAAATCACGCTTGCGCTGTGTTTCATCGAGTGAGTGAGGATACCGGAGGCCTATACCCCATCCCCTCCACCATCCTCCTACCTATCCCCCTCCCCATTCCCTAAAGACCGGCAACGCACTTGTGACGCCTTTGGTGTTGCGGGTGTCCATGGGCGGCGGAAATCGCTTACCATCAGGCGATACGTCTGCTCGTTTGCCCCCTATACAATAATAAAAAATATATATATGTATATTAATTCGGTCTCTGCCAGAGAGACAGGTCATTATGTTTTATATTTACACCGTCATTTTATGATGGGTGCGCAGTCACAATTATTGCTAAATAAATTCCGATTGTAACTAGGACTTAATTTTAATTGTCCGTCTTTCCGTCTCTTGGAGAATTCTCTTGAACGTTATATTGAAATTTTATAGACGCAATGTGGTCGTTACGCCGAACAACACGTGGAAGAGAATTGGGTGTAATAGGGAAATTAAAATGATTATGGAATTGACAAAGGGGACTATAAAGGAAACGAATGAGTTGTATATATATGTTCAAGCAATAAAAAACAAGGGGAAGTAGATTGTTTTGCTTACATGAGCCATCTAGGGATCTTTGGCCTTTATAGGCACTAACATATTGATGATAAAGCTTTAGACCTTTATGAAAAACATATGCTATAATCAGTTTTTTTTAATATAGATAACTTTCATATAAAAATATATTTTACTAGCTGAACCCTGCGGTACGACAATAACCGCGGGCAACGCCGCGAGGCGAAGCCAGTATCTTTACAAAATGTAGCCTATACGTTATTCGGATGTATAAGCTATATGACTGTAAAGTTTCATAAAAATCTGATCAGTACTTTTTGCGTGAAAGAGCAACAAACATACTTCCATACTCACAAACTTTCGCATTTATAAAATTAGTAGGATTAACATGTATTGATACTGAAACCCAAATTAGGCCAAAGGCCTGTATCTTGGGAGATAGGTGATTTGAATTTATGAATAACATTACTTTAAAAACGATTGTCATAATGTCTTTCAAATAAAATTTGAATAAATGTTATGTGTAGTTAGGTTCCGTATTTTAATTTTAAATCTTCTCTTATGTATAAAAATCAATTGCTGTTCGTTTGTCTCGCTAAAACTTAAGAACGGCTAAGCCGATTTTGCTGATTTTGGTTTTGAAATGTTTGTCGTAGTCCCGGAAAGGAAAATAACTTGAAAATCCAAATGTCACGTGTGTGGCGACTTCCACATACAACGCAACAGCAAAAAAACTACAGCGTCATCTACCGCAGACACACTGAACTAAAGAGCAATGTACAACACGAAGAAACTACCAACCCTGAATCGCGCAATAGAAGTTTTCGCGCCGATTAACATATATACAACATCCTAACATCAACTGTTGGGCAGTGGCCCGTCAGGCAAGTTCACCTCGCCTGGTCGGTGGATCCTCCCTTTGTGTTGGTGTACAACGTGTACGAAATAGTTTTAAAGTCAAATCTGAAGCTCTCTTTAGAACAATACTTATTCTATTTTGCACAAAAACATGTCCATTATTAAATTATAACTAGTGAACGTATAAAAATAATTTTAAGAGATAATTTCATGATTTCTCCGTGTCTGTAGACAAGAGAGAGAATTTTATTGTACTTTATTTTTATCATCGCTTCTAAAACTCGCAAGCGATGTAAAAGTTTTTAAACTTAGCGAGAGATTTTGCTAATACTCGTGGCGAAAGATTTGCTGCAAAGGTCGTTGAGATTTTTATGTCTTCAAATAAAGATTAAGGTCCACGGTTCCAATTCAACAGGTAGACGGATGTAGGTACTTATTTATTTTTAAAATGACTACTCCCTTTCATCCTGTGTTGCGGTGAACTTTACAAACGGGGAAACGGACACTAAGAACAACCAGACTTAGAGCAACAATTTGTGGATCAAACAAAGTGTTGTCCCATTTCAGGTTTAAACCCACAACACTCAGTGGAATGCAGTGATATTTGGTGAAGCGATGGCTATTTCTTTCACACCTCCGGCTCCTTTTGGACGGAGGAGAATTTCATATATTCTTTAAAAACCACACCGATTTCGGGAGGATCCAAACCATATTGGAATTTCTTCAGAAAAAAGAAACCTTTCCCTTTATTCTTTGATGCAATTATTTAAATTAGAGGTAGTAGAGCCACGTTGATTTCAGCACGACCAGCTCGACCGGGCGGTACTACCCACGCACAGATCAACGTAAAATGACAGCATTGCTGTCGTGTTTTGTTGGTGAATACGAGACCGGAAGCCCAATGATGCAGAATCATCACTAGGCCGCCACGGCGTGGGGTCACCATGCTGCATTTTTTTTTATGGAATAGGGGGCAAACTAACAGGCGTATCGCCTAATGGTTTCACAGAAAACCGATTTGAAACAGTGCAAGCGCTATTTCAAATCGGTTTTGCTGTGAGGCCTTGGTATCACTCCGGTCGCGCCGGCCCCATTCTTGCGGTTTGCCAGGCCCAAATATAAATTATAAATTAAGAACATCAGATAATGTTTATTTCCTTTAGTTAGTAAGTAATAGCTGTAAATACTTGCGTCTACCGTCAAATACCTGTTCCTAACAGTATTAGGGCCACATAACTGCTCAGTCCTACTCGGACAAAGCCTGGATTCCGACAGTTGTTGGAGAAAGCTATGCGCAACATGCTTTTGGAGAGCTTTGGGATGACAACAAAGTATGTTTTGACAAAATGCTTCAAATTCTGTATACATAGAACTAATGCAGTAGAGAATAATAATATATATTAATACGGGAGTGTCGCTAGTATTATAGAGAACTAGCTGACCCTCGAAACCTCGTTTGCGTCTTCTATTTCCCGTAGCGTGAAAATTTTCCCCCGTTTTTGAAACATTCTTCATTGGTGCTCCGCTCCTATTAGTATTAGCGTGATGATATATAGCCTTACTCGATAATTGGACCAACACTGAAATAATTTTTCAAATCGGACCAGCGTTTCCTAGCGCGTTCAAACAAATAAACAAACAAACTCTTTAGCTTTATAATTATTAGTATAGATTTACGGTGGCATAAAATAGGCTACGTAATATCAAGTTTTCGTCCTCAGAAGCAGAGCACTGACAATAAGCGCTGATAAAACTTCAAGGCATAGCTATAAATATAAATAATATAATGTCGATCTATAACTCATCACATCACTAATTCGTCCGTTTGTGCTGGCAAGGGGAACAAGATGTTTCTAAAACAGGATTGTGTGTGCTTGTTATCGACATAACAAGTGTCGCTTGTTTTATATTCGCCTTTGAATGGATAAAAATATGGTATTAACAGTAACGAGTAAGCGCTTTGAACAATTACAATTAATTAAAATAGTAACGTTTGTCAAATAGTGTTCGGTAAGTATTGTTTGAATTCCAGAATAGTTCTTTAACTTTTTCAGAAAAGTCTAGACCCAAATATATATAAACACAAATCTATACACATTTAGAAGCAAAAAGATGTAAATATATATATATACATATATATATATATTGTTGGTCAAGAAATGTTAATTGTAGGAGAGGGTAGTGTGAGACGCGATGGTAGGGAGCGATTCTATGTAAGAGGCAGTACGCTCATTCGGGATCATCACACGCTATAGTCAACTTTCAACAATGTAGTTCTGTCCGTTTGTGAAGCGAATCTGCCTATCTTGTTATTGTTACGATTAGGTTACTTAGTTGATCGTATTTGTATTTTTGATTTATGTTTTAATTTGTTTTGTAAGTACAGAGTGCTGTTTAAAGGTTTTGAATCTTTTCTTTTATTATTTCCACCTTTGTTTCTCCTAACAATATATATATAATATACACGTTAAGTAGGAACCACAAGAGGTTTGTGTAGGTTAAAGACCAAGAGCCCACGATGAGTCGATATACATTGTTTTATAAGAGCTGAAAGCGTATCTGTGGATGGCTCATCTTCTTACAAATAAATAAAATATAATTACATGTTTATAATATTGAATTCCTCTTTACGGTACAAACACCAAAACAAAAAAAAAGTCTGTCTGTTTGTTTCGACTAATCTCTAGAACGGATGGACCAATCTTGATGGGACTTTTAGTGACAGATAGCTGATGATATAAGTAGTAACTTAGACTACTTTTTTAGATTTACTTTTTGTAGTTGTATGGCTACTTTTAATTGCATAGTTGAATTATTTTTACTATATTACAAAAAAATAAGTATGAAGTCATTATGTGCTCAAAAAGGTTATTTTTTTAAAGCATTCGGACATAAATACCTTTTACTGAAACACCGACAAATTCTTATGTGAACCATCACTTGCTAACTTCTGATCTAGCTAACCTTTTGCGCCCTCATCCATATTTCATCTGTGTCGACAGTTGGTTCCCGTTGCAATCTCAGGTCAAATCTATAAAGATCCCCGGCTATCTATTAGTCTGTACAGGACGGAAAGACATCCGTCTGGTCGTAACTGTAGTTATCTGCGATTGACATCGAGTAGGGTGGCTCTCGAGTAAAAACGAGGCGATGGTAAAATAGAGAGATACTTAGGTACATGGATACACTATACATGATAGTTGTTATTTTGTTTAGAAACAAATAGAAACTGACCTATATACCTTTAGGTATGGTGGTTGGTGATTCAGACTGCTGCAGACTGCAAATTAAAGTTACGGGTTCGAGTTAGCGCAAAATAGACTGGCTTTTAACCATTTTTGTTCAAAATTTAAATGTATAATAAATAAATAAATATTCCGGATATGAAACACAACGCCATCTAGTGCCAAGATAAGCAGAGCAAGTGTTATGGGTACTAGATAACTGATATGTATACCTACATTATGCTTTATTTCTAAATACATACATATCATACATAGAAAACATCCAAACTCCAAAAAAAAATTTTGTAGATCACACAAACAATTGGTCCGACCCAGGATTTGAACCCGAGACCTCAAGCACAGCAGTCGCATTCACTGCCACTGCGTCACCGAGGCAGTCATTATAGATAGATATTGATATTGTAGATTATATTAGATCTCTATGTGAAGACTGTGACACAAATAGGTATATGGTCTCAGCCTAGTATGTATACTACACGAAAAGAAAATGTTTATATGATAAACAATTTCATGCAAATCCATGTGCTAAATAAATGCTCTGAAACTCTTGTGAAATTGAAGTTCCCATTTCGGCGAAATGTTTTTATGCCAATGTTATCCTTTATCGACAGTGAACCAATCTAATGATCCTATTTGTACTGAATTTGTCTCGGGACTAATTTGAACAAAGACTTTCGCCTCGTTTCAATTTGTTCAAATACAAATTATAATCAGATTGCATTTATTGTGGTTCCGTACCCCGAGGATAAAACGGGACCCTATTATAACTCCGCTGTCCGTCTGTCCGTCCGTCTGTCTATCACCAGACTGTATTTCATCAATCATGATAGCTAGACAGTTGCAATTTACATTGATGAAGTATTTCTGTTGCCGCTACAACGACAAATATTTAAAACAGAATAAAATACATATGTAAGGGGGCTCCGATACAACTACCGTTATTACAGAACGAAAGTACACTAGACAACGACCTGACCTGTCCGTAGAAAATATGTTTTGGTCTAGAAATACCACGTTGGCCAGATGGATCGGTATTAGCTTTATTTTTTTATTGAATAGGGGCCAAACGAGCAGACGTAACGCCGATGATAAGCGATAACTGCAGCCTTTGGATACCCGCAACACCAGAGGCGTCACAAGTGCGTTGCCGAACTTTTAAGAAAGAGTACGCTCTTTCCTTGAAGGTCACATTGGTTGTGCGAGGCAGAAAGTTCCTAGAAAATCGCATAGCCGTGGACTGCCAACCAACCGTACTCCGTATCCTTCATACGTCACCATAAGGAGAAGTCAGTGTCAGTTGTCGTTTACTCTTTACTTTCCTCTGCTTTAACAATATAAAAACCAATTATAGTATATTTTATTATACACTTCTAATCCTTAATCATGCTAACGCTATTATCCATTACAACAAATCACATCATCCAAATAAAACATAGTTTTCTACGTCACCAAATTTACGAACCCTTCCCGACCCAAGTATTAATAGGGTCCACGATATACAATAGGAATAAAATTAACGTAGTCCGAAGTACACTATTATGTTTCGAGGGACCTTAATTAAATTTTAATAAGAATTAGGAAAGTGAGGACCTTACTTTGAATTGGTGTAAACCTTTTCATAGATCCAAAGTCTGTCATTTGCCATCCAACTGGAGAGGATAAATGTTAAGGGTTTTCTAGATTTCAATTGTTATTGGTTTTTTAATGTTTAATTTGAAAATTATTCTATTTATCGCGGATAGCACTTCATACAAAGTTGATCTTACATAGAGTAAAAAAAATACGAATGGGTTGAATCAAATTTGTTTTAATATGTATGAGAACTTTAAGCTTTATAATTTCTGTGTAACTGTATAATTTCTCAACATCAATAGAAAGAGAATTTTGACCATGGGAGAGCCACGCTTCGTCACGAATGGGCCGGCTCGACCGGAGTGATACCACGGCCTCACAAAAGACCGGGGACCGGGGAACGGCCACCACGAACACCAGGCGATACGTCTGCTAGTTTGCTCCCTATTCCATTAAAAAAAATACCAAAAAGGATTGCACCAAGAAATTACTCAACGAACAGCTACACATAAAGCTCTGAAGGTTGTACAAAAACTAACATCACATCGTCATCACATCAACCTCCTTTAACAGTCCGCTATTGGATATAGGCAGCGTTGTGCAAATTTTAATTGCAATAACAATTAATGACTAACAATTGATTAATTGAGAAACGACACCATAACAAATAACAATTGATCAATTGTAATTGTAAAAAAGTAAAACTAACAATTAATTAGTTGTTAATCGTGGTTTAACACAGTTAACAATTGATCAATTTTAGTTATTTTACAAAAAAAATAAAATTAACAATATTTTTTTTTACTAAGTATCACTTTTATTAGTATGCACGTGCGTGTGCGGACTTCACCAATTCAAATATATTGACTACATTTACGGTAGTAAATATATTTTATAAAAACTTTAATTAAAGAAATTATTAATTGTTTAATTTTCGTTGTCGTATTCATACACTTGATTGCCTTAATATGTTGTTATATTTACTTTCGTAGCAAGTGAATATGTAGATGTTTGGAAATAAACTTAGTTAACAGTACGAACGAAATAAAACGAAAGTTTATTACAGAAATTACACACACCGAAACTACATTACGAAAAAGGAGTAATAGTACTTAGAGTATGACAATATACAGGGTCTGTCGTAAATAATGGATAAGTCGTAAACTGGAGTTGGTCCGGCTATGAGACTATTAGAAAATCGTATCTTTTTGCCAGGGTTTCTAACCGTATGGAAATGGCGTAGACTTTTATGTTTTTTTATAAATTTCGCTACTCTTTGCATTCATTCCGTTGCCATTTCGTTAAATTTAGGTATTTCTGTGTCATTTTTTTTGTATTATAGTCTTGAAGATGTGTATTATTTAGTTTTAGTACTGTTTTAGGCGTTTTTAACGTTGGTCATTTTCAAAATTGTCATTTTAAGATTTTTTATGTTTTTGTTTTACTTAGGGTCAACTTTTGATCATTTACTGTGTAAAAAAAAAGTACGGCGCTATAGCTGCCCATGATCTTAATAAATTATCTAGTATGTGTAGATTCTAAAAAGGTATAACAATGCATACTTCACAAGTAATATTAAGCTACATGAGCGAGATCAATATCAAGGTGAGAAAATATTTTTTTCATGTAATGTTGTAAATGGTTATAAAACTTCGTCATAATGATTTATTTCTGCCAAGATTATTTACACAAACACTATGGGGTCACTATTAAGGATATTCAAAAGAAAACTAGGTTGTTTTAGTACGTAAAAATATTTATTCAACAACTTAAACTAAATGTTCGAAGTGTCCTCCGCCGGCAGCTATGCACGCTCTACATCGCCTAATAAACGATCGCTTAATCCGGCGCACATAACCGGCTTCTTCAATTTTTCTCGCTGCTACTTGAATGCGCGCACGCAACTCTTCTACAGAACTTATTGTTTCACTGTATACTTTTTCTTTTATACAGCCCCAGTAAAAGAAGTCCAAGGGGTTCAGGTCTGGCGAACGTGGAGGCCATAAAATTGGCCCCAATCGCCCTATCCATCTATCTGGATAAGTATTATTTAAATGTTCCCTGACACGAACAGCGTAATGTGCTGGACACCCATCATTTTGTAGCCACATCTCATTTCTTATCTCTTGTAGGACGTCTTGCAGTAAACTAGGTAAAGTATTTGCTAAAAAATTCAAATACATATCCGCATTTAATATTGCCGGCAATTCGAATGGACCAATGATTTTGCCATTAATAATGCCAGTCCATAAATTAATTTTAAATTGATATTGCGATCGGTCTTCTCGGATAAGTCTTGGGTTTTCGAGTTGCCAGCTGTGTATGTTGTGAAGATTCAATAAACCATCTTTTCGACACGTTGACTCGTCACTCCATAAAATTTTATTAAAAAAACTTTGGTCTTCCCTCATCTTTCGCAGCATTATGCGACAAAATGTTATTCTCGCAGCAGCGTCCCTTGGCATTAATGTTTGGACCCTTTGATAATGATAGGGATATAATTCATGCCTTTTTAAAATCCTGTGTACAGATTTTTGAGGTATACCGGTGCGCCTTGAAATTACACTTATGGACGTACCAGGGTCTTCTGCAACTATTTCCAGTACTTCGGCTGCACTGTGGCGTTGTGGTCGTCCTTCACTCGCCCCGCCTACGCCGGTCCCAGGAAATCGTCCTTCCAAAAATGTGTTGTGCACTCTTATGAAGACACGATAGTCAGGATGCCGGGCATTTGGATATTTTTCCCGATAAACTCTAGCAGCTCTATTGGCGTTGCCATCACATAAACCATAAATGTAATGCATGTTTACGTATTCGGCCGGCGTGTATTGTTGAGGCATGATATACAAAATTTTCCAAAATAACACGTGCAATCGATAGCACAACACGATGCCCATAAATGAGAGCTGAGTTGTCAATATCACCAGGTTAACAAGTCCAAATCACAAAGAAAATCTAAGTCCGATATTAGAAAGCAGTAACAAATTGACGACAGTAATGAAAACGAGAGCACATGCGATGGTCAAAATCACACTGAGAGATGTATCAGGAGTGCGCCCTAGCTAAACGCATGCTAACCTTTTCACACATCGTGAGTGTGAAAGGGACGGTGCATCATGCAGTGTGCCTAGTAACAATGTCCTTTTCACGCGGGGAGACCCTTTGTATTGCTGTCTTTGTTCATTTTTTTACCTGATGATCCTTTTTACGAATAAACTTGTAACATGTTTGTCGCATGTAACTATTAGAGCACATCAATTTTAAAATTAAACACCTTTATGAAATGAGGAGGCATGAAATTTTTTTGACAAAAAACTACCTAGTTTTCTTTGAATATCCTTAATAGTGGCCCCATAGTGTTTGTGTAAAGAATCTTGGCAGAAATAAATCATTCTGACGAAGTTTTATAACCATTTACAACATTACATGAAAAAAATATTTTCTCACCTTGATATTGATCTCGCTCATGTAGCTTAATATTACTTGTGAAGTATGCATTGTTATACCTTTTTAGAATCTACACATACTAGATAATTTATTAAGATCATGGGCAGCTATAGCGCCGTACTTTTTTTTTACACAGTAAATGATCAAAAGTTGACCCTAAGTAAAACAAAAACATAAAAAATCTTAAAATGACAATTTTGAAAATGACCAACGTTAAAAACGCCTAAAACAGTACTAAAACTAAATAATACACATCTTCAAGACTATAATACAAAAAAAATGACACAGAAATACCTAAATTTAACGAAATGGCAACGGAATGAATGCAAAGAGTAGCGAAATTTATAAAAAAACATAAAAGTCTACGCCATTTCCATACGGTTAGAAACCCTGGCAAAAAGATACGATTTTCTAATAGTCTCATAGCCGGACCAACTCCAGTTTACGACTTATCCATTATTTACGACAGACCCTGTATACAAAATGCATAAGGATAATCAAATATTATCGCGGCGAAATAAATAATAACAGGAAAGATACTGTCCGTCCTCATATGAACGAGTCGACGCGCGGCGCGTGTGCGCGAGCGCAGCACTAAAATAGTGCCGTCTCACGTCGTCACACTCACAGGATCATGAACAGAGAAAAACGTAGTGCACGTTTCACTGAGTGAGTGGGGATATCGGAGGCCCATATCCCAACCCCTCCTCCCATCCATCTCCCCATCCTCCAAAGGTCGGCGAAACTCCTGTGACGACTCTGGTATTGCGGGTGTCCATGGGCGGCGGTAATCGCTTACCATCAGGCGATACGTCTGCTCGTTTGCCACCACACCATAAAATAAAATAAAAAAATAAAAATAAACGTTTCAGTATCCTAAAATCAAACTTTTTGTTTAAAACGTGATTTGTTAAAGAAATGTTTTTAGAAGAAAGTTTACTTCGATAAATAAATTTCACAACAAAATTCCCCAAAAAGTTAATTGTTAGTTTTAATTGCTTCATTAATCAATTAAAAAAGTTAATTGCAATTAAATTAATTGTTTTTTAAAATTGATGTACATTAATTTAAATAATTTAATTATAAAACCCGATTAAACGTTTAATAATTCAATCATTGCAATTTATTTAATCATATTATTTTTTTATCAACTAATTAGTTAATTGAAAAATTAATTGATTAATGCCCAACACTGGATATAGGCCCCTCCTTATAAAGAAGGTTTTGTTATCTGTCATTTTACTCGGTCCAACGTTAACTAATATTCGTTTCTCTGTTAAAAATTAGAATTCAACTCCAGACGTATTGAACTGACAGCCGATAACACTACTGAGGGGACTATCAGTATTAGATCGGCCGTTTAGCTTACACGGGATTTCAGCGGCCGTTACACACTGTTGTATCCGACTATTCGGGCCAAGCGGTATTAGATATACACCGGATTTATTTGATTTGTTACTGGATTTAGTTGGGAATGTAGTTTGAGTATTTTATTACTTTATTCATACAAGAAGAACGTATGATATTAATTCAAGCAAATCTTTGGACCAAACGTAAAAGAAAGGTCTGTTCGCATAAAATATTAAGACATAATAGAATATGGCGTGATATTATTTATCATAAATATATTTACGCAAAACAGGTTTTACATAATGATGTTATTTATAACGCAATTTTATATGAATAAGAAATGTACATACTGAACTTGAAACTCGCGGGCTGGGTCTCCGCAACTCGACGACTTCAGTGCGCCTATTTTGCGTGGTGGGATGGCATTAGTCGTGCCACCCCACCAAGAAATGCACATAATAATTATCGAGTCCTATATTGTAAAACACAAGTACACATTTTAAGAATACTAGCGGTGGCCCGAGGGTTCCCCCGTGCGCCTTAGATTACTTTAACTTTTAAATAAGTTACCATTATTACTATTGATTAATAAAAAAAGGTATTTTCTTTAAAATATTTTCTAAATAATCTTCAATTTTGTTTTACAAAAGAAATTATAGCTCAACGAAAATGTGAGATGTATTTCTATGTACTTTTTCAATTACATGAAAAAACACAAGTTCTAAGTTCAGCATCGGTATCTCTCGTATCTGAAATAGATAGTTTCTGAACTGAACGTTGTAGTTGCTCTAATAACAAGAACTTAGTTGTATCGCCATTGTTATTGTGCTCTGTTTGAACAATAGCAAACACACGCATACCGTCGTTTAATTACATTCATAAACGTATATTATACTAGTTGAGCAGCGGTGCTGGGTAAGGCCGCGGGGCAAATCTAGTCTAAAAAAGTAGCCTAAGTTACTCCTTATATCATCAGCTACCTATCTGTGAAAGTCTTGTCAAAATCGGTCCAGCCGTTCCAGAGATTAGCCGGAACAAACAGACAGCCAAAAATTGTAAATGAAATGTTTTGGTGTATGCACTGTGTATACATACATATGCATTTAGTAAAAAACGGTTATTTTAATATTACAAGCAGACACTCCAATCGTATTTATTTGTATATATAGATAACAGATCGTATATAATCACCTTCCTAACCAGTTTTATCTGAATCCTTTTCCTACGGAGCGACTGGCGTCGGACCTCCCTCTGTAACCCTGATGATGAACTTATAGACTACTGGCCCGTGTTGAAAAATGATGGGTCATTTGAACCACCAGGTGACCTATCTAGAATTATATAAGAGCATAAAATAATAAGATTCAGCACTATGCCCTCACTTGTAAGCTGTCCAACTGAGTGCAGGTGAGAATTCAAAAGTACAGGTAGAGTGAGTACATTTTGGTCATATATTTTTGTACGGCATTCTTACCATAGATAGATCCATGAAAAATAATAAGAAAACGCGCAGTGCCGTACCGTACGATGATCAATACGTCACTATTTACTTAAGGCGAATGGACTATAAACAGATTGAAAAAAAAAACTATTCTATATCTATGTGCAGTCTACACGGCTGTGTTCCATCGATATTTTATACACCGTTACGTTACCCTCGGTATAAAAGAATAGAAGTATTCATAGATTCCACAGTAAAACAGTAACACACCCCGCATTTGTGTTTCCAATAACATTTTATGTGCAACAAGATTTCATATGTTGAACACCTGCGTTTTATTTGCTGACGCTTGCAAACAACGTGTTGTGTACAAACTACAGTATCGAAGAACATCCGCTGTTTTGTGCACAGCTTTATCTTCACGCTGTTTACAAAGCCTTAAGAGCTAGGTACGTTATCACGTGGATTTTCCGGTTATATTTGCGAGGGTGGAAACTTTTATGTGTTTCTGTATTTATGAATGCGGAATTTTCGTTTTAATAAATATTACGTATTGTATTTAAATGAGACTTTACCGTGAAATATATTGTATACTAGCTGACCCACGCAACCTCGTTTGCGTCTTATATTGCCCGTGGCGTGAACATTTTCTACCGTTGTTGAAACATTCTTCATTGGTGCTCCGCTCCTATTAGTAGCAGCGTGATGACATATAGCCTATAGCCTTCCTCGATAAATGGACTATCCAACACCGAAATAATTTTTCAAATCGGACCAGTGGTTCCTGAGATCAGCCGGAACAAACAGACAGACAGACAAAAATTTTAAAAATATATATTTTGGTATGTGTACCGTAGGTATATACATTCATATGCATGTAGTAGAAAGCGGTTATTTTAATATTACAAACACTCCAATTTTATTTATTTGTATAGACTAGCTTTGCCCCGCGGTGTTATCTGCGGTTGTTGTTGTACCGTGGGTAACACCACGGGGCTCAGTTTATCCCTAATACCATTTAAAATCCTTCTGCCATAATTACTTTAACTGCAATAATATTGGACTTTCATGTAAACTATCATCCCGCGTTTTAACCCCAAAAGGGGGTTGATTTCTAAAGATACATTACTAATACACCTCCACACTGTCTATAGAGCATACATTTTAAATTTCAAGTTTCTTACTTCAAAAACATAGGACTTTCTTACAAACTTCCAACCCCCGTTTTACCCACCTTACGGGTGAAGTTTCGTAAAATCCGTTCTTCACAGATGTCTACACCCTTTATGGAACCTACCTGCCAAACTTCAAGTTTGTATGTGTTATAGTTTCTGAAATTTCGTGATAATCAGTGAGCGGTATTTCGCTTTTGTATAAGATAGCGCTATGTTAGATTGCCGAAATACTTATTGTTTATTAATTACACAGAACAGCAGAATTGTAAGGCGGGAAAAAAATTTGAAATAAGCCTTATATCGACCCGTCTTGTCAGCTGGTATAGTAAGCCAAAGCCGACTAACACTTTTGGAATAAAATTACTTATACACATCGACGCCCTACTCTAATGAAAATACAGCATCGATATACGAATATAGGATGTACCAGAAAATCTTTCAAAACATAAAATGGAACTATCTAATCAGTAATTCGTCGAAACAGAATTATTCAGAGTTCGTAAAAGTATTGCTTTTACCTACATATAGGTTAACTGTATCCGCTGAAGCTTCGCGTAAACCTATAGGTAATGTTTATTTTTGGGCAAATACCTATTTTTCCGAATTACTAGCAGCCTAAGGCCCATTGAACTCTACTATAAACTAGCAACCAGCCCCGTATTCGCACGGATACGATGGGCATTGGCCGTTCTAGTCATGCTTTTTAATTTTCTGACATCTTCTAAGGTATCCATTTTAAGTATATGCTATATAATCAAAAATTTTAACAAAAACACAACCGACTTCAATAACTGGACCAATGGTACGTGCTTGAGGAGCGCTTCCTCGCTAAGGCTGGAGTGTGTCTTTTCGTCAGGGCGGATGTTTGTTGTCGCCGATTACGTTGCCTTGAAGACCCATCCTTCTCCACTATTTGGCTACACGTGGATACCGGCTCCATGAGCCGAATCTACGTGTGCCTATACCGATCCCATTCTGGAGACTACGAGACAACTAAACTTTTCGAACATCTCAGTCAGGCAGTGGATAAAGCGCAGGAACAGTTCCCGACCGCTGAACTGGTGTTTCTGGGAGACTTTAACGCCCACCATGAGTCCTGGTTGGGATCTTCCAGAACTGACCACGCGGGTCGGACTGTCCACGCATTCGCTCTCACGCATGATCTCACCCAGTTGGTACTCCAGCCCACCAGGATACCAGACATACTGAGTCAAGCGCCTTCCTTGCTGGACCTTCTGCTGACGAGTCACCCAGAGCAGTACAGTGTATCGGTGCTCGCCCCTCTGGGATCCTCCGATCACTGCCTGGTGTCCACCACTGTGCCTCTTGTTGCCCTCCCACGAGCAGTGGCAGCAAAAAGACGGTTATGGCACTACTCGTCTGCAGACTGGGATGGAATGCGGGACTACTTCGCATCTATCCCGTGGGCACAACGCTGCTTTAAATACAGTGATCTGTCGCAATGTGCGGTTGCTGTGGCCGGCGAGATCACTGTCGGAATGGAATACTACATTCCCTACAGTGAGGTCGCCGGCGCAACAACCCGTCGCTGGTTCAATCGCGAATGCGCCCATGCTGTTGCCCAAAAGCAATCAGCCTACCGCGCATGGACCAGGGCCCGCGCTCACGGCCACCCCGACGTGGATCGACTAAAAGCAGCGTTCAACAAAGCCACTAGGGAATGCAAGAAGGCTTACATCACAGCGGATGCCCAGCGCATTGCGCGGCTTGGCCACGAACTCGTCGCATACCCTACGGGTAGCCGAAAGTTCTGGCGATTGGCTAAAGCCGTGCAGTCCAACTTCTGCCAGCCCACGCTACCACCGCTTAAATATCCCGACGGATCACTTGCCCATCAGCCGCAGGAGAAAGCGAAACTGCTTGTCGATCTCTTTGCGGCTAACTCCCGAGTCGATGACCGCGGCATGCACCCGCCTACCATTCCCGCCTGCGATGCAACAATGCGGGATATTCGCATCCGGCTGAGTGATGTCCGTGCGGAACTTCGGTCACTCGACGTTCGGAAAGCCAGTGGACCCGACGGTATCCCGGCGGTGGTTCTTAAGAACTGTGCACCAGAGTTGTCTCCGGTTTTGACGCGCCTGTATCGCCTGTCATATTCCTCGGGAACTGTTCCGGAGGCCTGGAGAGAGGCGAATGTTCAACCCATTCCCAAAAAAGGCGACCGCTCCAACCCGGCCAACTACCGCCCAATAGCTGTCACCTCCATTATCTGCAAAGTATTCGAACGGATCATAAACAAGCAACTGGTCCACTACCTGGAGGATCACACCCTACTTAATGATCGTCAATATGGTTTCAGGCCGAACCGATCCACGGGTGATCTTCTAGCGTATGTCACACACCTTTGGGGTGAGGCTATTGACAGGCACGGGGAATCTTTGGCTATTAGCCTGGACATGGCCAAGGCCTTTGATAGGGTTTGGCACCGTTCGCTTCTCTCCAAGCTACCGGCATTCGGCTTGCCCCCCAAACTCTGCAACTGGGTTGCCGGATTCCTGCACCAACGTCGCATCAGAGTACTTTGTGACGGCGCTGCCTCCGACGTTCAGTCGATTAACGCAGGAGTACCACAGGGTTCCGTCCTGTCGCCCACGCTGTTTCTTCTGCATATCAATGACATGTTAGACCTTGGCAACATTCATTGCTATGCAGACGACAGCACAGTTCATGGACGATATATTGGGCGCCCTGCGGCAAAACCGGTAGATGTAGAGAAAAATCGACAGGAGCTTGTCGCTCAGCTCGACCATGTTCTAGGCCGCATTTCACAATGGGGCTGCGAGAATCTGGTCGAGTTTAGCGCCAAGAAAACACAGGTGTGCGCGTTCTCTGCCAAAAAGTCTCCATTCCTTCCCCTTCCGACTTTTCAGAACACTCAACTACCATTACGAGGCAGGCTCGGTGTCCTGGGCATGGACATCTGCTGCGACCTCAACCCGCGCGAGTACGTTGAGAGTGTCACTAAGGCGGCCTCGCGGAAGTTAGGAATCCTTAATAAGGTGAGACGGTTCTTCTCGCCCGGGCATCTGTGTCTGCTTTACAAGACCCAGGTTCGCTCCTGCGTGGAGTACTGTTCTCATCTTTGCGATGGAGCCGCGCAGTATCTGTTCGACGCTCTCGACCGGTTGCAGCGGCGAGCCATTCGCATTGTCGGCAGTCCCCAGGCCACCGAGTCCCTTGAGCCTCTGCAGTTGCGTAGAGATATCGCCTCTATGGCAGTCCTCTATCGCCTTTACCATGGAGAGTGTTCTGAAGAGCTGTTCCAACTGGTCCCCCCTTCTCCCTTCCTCTACAGGACAACTCGTGCTGGCCTCAGAAGTCACCGCTTCAGAGTGGAAGACATACACTCTCGCACTCATCGATTCGGCTCTTCCTTCCTCTGCCGAGCGGTCAAAGCCTGGAACTCACTGCCAGCGCACGTGTTTCCGTCCCACTATGATCCCGGGTCCTTTAAGCGGGGCGTAAAAAAGCATCTCACTAGGCCGCCATAGTGCTGGTCGCCATGCTGCACTGTCCTTGTTTGCATTGAGGATGGTGACCACCACTCTTGGATTCTGCTGGTGCTTTCCATCAGGCAGGGCAGAGTCATTTTGGTAGCTCATGTATAAAAAAAAAAAAAAAAAAAAAAAATATAAAAAAAAAAAAAAAAAAAATGGACCTGAAATGGGACCACGCGGGAAGCACCAGCTTTCAAATAAAAAAATAATCATCAAAATCGGTTCACCCAGTCGAAAGTTATGAGGTGACCAACATAAAAAAACAGTCGAGTCGATTGATAACCTCCTCCTTTTTTGAAATCGGTTAAAAAGAAAGCGTCAGCAATAACCTTTATAGCCCACTGCTGGACATGGACCTCTATTTATGAAGTAGATTTTGGCGCACTATAACTACGTTTAACCGTGGGAGAGCCACGCTACGACATGAATGGGCCGGCTCGACCGGAGTGATACCACGGCCTCACAGAAAACCGGTGTGAAATAGCGCTTGCGCTGTGTTTCACCGAGTGAGTGAGGATACCGGAGGCCTATACCCCATCCCCTCCCCCATCCCCCTCGCCATCCCCTAAAGGCCGGCAACGCACTTGTGACGCCTCTGGTGTTGCGTCTGGCGATACGTCTGGTCGTTTGTTCCGTATACAATAAAAAAAACTTTGGCTAGACAGGTTTTCGTGTAGTTTGCCTTCTCTTTGCAGTGATCCTGCCTCTTATGACACTCATGGGATGAAAGGGGTGCTATACCGTCTAAATATCATTAAAAAGATTAATTCCTTCCTCAGTTTAATTAAAAGTGAATTATATCTGAAATCAACCCGTTTGAACGTAACAGACAATCAAATAGCTATTGTTGTGAGATCCAGCAAACGTTAAGGTTGATTCGGAGCGGCAAATTAATTTGTGCAGACGCCGAATTGAACCGCAAACGGAAATGGCATTGATTATCTTGTAGACAGTAGTATTTTATGCTATTACTAGCGACCCGCCCCGGCTTCGCACGGCTGCAATGCTGATACTAAATTAAATACACTACAGAAAAACTATGAACGTTGTATATAAAAACATAGCGGCCCGCTCCGACTTTGCACGGGCATAAAATAGAAACCTCTAAAATTAGCAATGTTGCCTTAGTATATGATGCATGTATTATACATATAAACCTTCCTCTTGAATCACTCTATCTATTGGAAAAAACCGCATCAAAATCCGTTGCGTAGTTTTAAAGATTTAAGCGCACATAGGGATATAGGGACAGAAAAGGCGACTTTGTTTTATACTATGTAGTGATTGAGCATTTATCAGAACTAGAGGACTTCTAGCAAATGTTTTTACACCGTTTTACAGTGTATGTTTGTCTGTAACGACTCCGTGGCTAAACCCGTGCACTGATCTTCGTGAAATTTGTTATTGAGAGACCTTAATGCTTGAGGAAGAACTTAGCTACTCTTTAGCGGAATAACCGAAATACATGCTTGCAGAGACGCGGCTATAAGCTGTTTATATACATTTCACACCCCATTATCGTAAATATGCCTTGAAACCATAAAACAATGGTTTCGTAACGTAACCTAAATAACAAGCCCAGTAATCCAGCGATTTACTTAACCATAAGATAATTCATGTTATGTTTCACGCCAATGTTCTATTCAAACTAAAATAGATGTTTGTACACAATTTGAAACATAAGCAGCAAGTAATGTGGGCGATTTATTGACTGTGTATCACAATAAACAGAGTTAAGATATTAATATCCGTGTAAGTTGAAATGTTAACAAGTTATAATTGCATAGATATTATACAAATTGACTGCATAAAGTTTCAAAATGTGATGTATTTTTCTAAACAGTACCTAGTTACAGCATGAATTACTGTGGATTTGATCATTGTATGTATTTTTTTTTTATTGAATAGGGGGCAAACGAGCAGACGTATCGCCTGACGATAACCGATTACAGCCGCCCATGGACTGCCGCCCATCGTTGCCAGCTCTCTCTCTCAATCTCTCGGTGAAGTACAGCGCATGCGCTGTTTCACAGCGATGTTCTGTGCGGCCGTGGTATCACAAAAAATAACTGCCTCGGTGGCGTAGTGGTAGCGTATGCGACTGCTAAGCTTGAGGTCTCGGGTTCGATACCCGGATCGGACTAAATGTTTGTATGATCTGCAAATATTTGTTTCGAAGTTTGGGTATTTTCTATGTACAAGGTGTCTCAAAAGAAATTTCATATTTAGTGGATTGATTAAAAAAAAAGGAAGCGGTATATAGAAAAAATGTTTATTTATTGTTAAAATACACTTTTTGGGAATTCATTTCTTAAAAATAATATCGTCTAAATGTAAACCCTCACGTTGTTGGCACTCATTTAATCGAACAGTAAAATTACTTATGACTGCTCGACAGGTGGAGTGAGGGATGGCTGCCATTTCGTGACGGATATTTTCTTTCAAATGCGCCAGTGAAGTTGGTTTATTGGCGTAAACTTTAGATTTAAGATAACCCCATAGGAAAAAGTCCATAGGGGTTAAATCTGGGCTACGTGGAGGCCAATTTATGTCACCTCTCCGGGAGATCAATTTTCCTGAGAAAATTTCACGAACACGTGGCAGAGATATATTGGACGTGTGTGAAGTTGCTCCGTCCTGTTGAAACCATGTTCTTTGGTTATAGCCAGGAAAGTTTTGCAGTTCAGGTACCAAGAAGTTGTCTAACATCTCCACATAACGCTCTGAATTCACTGTAACTGTACGCCCCATTTCGTCTTCAAAAAAGTAAGGGCCGATAATTCCTCGCGCCGACATGGCAGCCCATACGGTCACTTTAGGCGAGTGTAGGGGTTTCTGATGTTTGCGTTTCGGATTGGCTGATTATTTACGTGGCCATTAAGATGAAAATGAGCTTCATCCGAAAACAAAATGTTGGTAAACGTTGAAAATCGCTCAATCATCTGATTTACGAAATTAAGCCTCTGACCGGCATCTTGGGGCTTTAATTCTTGCACCAATTGAATTTTGTAGGGGTGCCGCTTTAGATCTTTGTGCATAATGCGATGTAATGATGATCTATGCACATTTAAAGCACTCGCGCGCTTCCGAATTGAAAGGCTCGGGTCGTCACGTACAGATTGATTAACACTCTCCACGTTTTCTACCGTTCTTGATGACCTAGGTCGCCCGGATTTTGATTTATCCAGCGTTGATCCAGTCTCTTCAAACTTTTTAACCCAATGTCGAATGAGAGGAAGGCTTGGCGCATCATTTAAGTGGCGAAAACCTCGAATACTGCAGAATTTTCTACGCGCGACAGTTGTCGAATCACCGTTCTTGTAAAACTCTCGCACGCACAACGCGCGGTCTGCTCCCGAGAAACACTCCATAGCGACTGAATCCCCAAGAGCCAAGCTACCAATTGACATAACCCCCGCACCCCTCAAGTACGCAGCGTTCACGCAGTAAGCTAAACAAATATAAAATTTCTTTTGAGACACCCTGTATAATATGTATGTATTTTTAAAAAGAAGTATGTAAGTATTTATATCAGTTGTCTAGTATCTACTATCACAAGTTCTGCCTAGTTCTGGACTAGATGGCATTGTGTGTTTATTTATTAATTTATTTATCACTCTAGTCGAGCCGGCTCATTCATTTCAATGCGTAGCTCGCTCTCCCACAATAATTTTACGGTATATTTAAATGTTTACAATGGATTATATACAAATTGGAAAAGAAAAAAACAATCTTCTCTAAGCTTTACGATAGTTTTCAGTTTATAATAATATTTTCACACATAAATAATAGTTTTTATTCTTAAATTCAAGTAGGTATGTTATAAATATATAACCATGTAAAAAAAATAAAAAATAACATGTTTTATTTTAAAAACTTAATTCTAAAATCTATTATTTTGTGTCAGTCATACATTTATTTACCATACTAATAATTATGACAAGTTAATGAATAAAACCCAATAGATTCCGTTAAACAATGTTTATCCAAAACAGATTCATGATATATGGCATAATTTTGGTTTAACCGGGCTTACACCAAGAGGTCCACCCTCTGTTCCTGGCTGGCGCTCAGCCAAACCCACTACACTTTATTACGAGTATTATAAAACCTACAGCACGGCTCGAATAGCGACTTTTTAACTACATTCATATATTTTTTCCTGAATAATCTTTCACTAAGCGCCTTACGTTTTTTGTTAGTATAAAAATACTTAACTTTATACATTTCGAATATAACTAAACATTAAGTACCTATACTAACTTTAGTATAGTTAGATAATCGTTTAAGTTTATTTTCAACTATCGCAGCGTTTCTCTCGTTTTTCGTTCACTTTCCCAGCTACATCACTGAACAGAATTGGATGAATTTCGGTATAGAGATAGCTTAGACCTAGAAGAAAGACATAGACTACTTTTTATCGTGTTAACCGGCATATACTCGTATGTGGAGCCGCGGGCCAATGTTAGTTATAAAAAATCTATATCACGGAGGTCCTTACAAACGTACATATAACGGAAACAAGGAACACTTAGACTCCAACCAACAATTTGTAGATCACTCAAATTATTGTCCAATTATTTATGTTAAAGTATTTTAGATATTACAAAAGCTACCGTAGCGTACCTATCTAATTTCATAAAGTATTTTTCTGTTATTTAACACAATTACTTTTTTTTTATTGAATAGTGGGCAAACGAACAGACGTATCACCTGATGGTAAGCGATTACCGCCGCCCATGGACACCCGCAACACCAGAGGCGTCACAAGTGCGTTGCCGACCTTTGGGGGATGGGGAGAGGGATGGGAGATACGTTGGGGTATGGGCCTCCGGTATCCTCACTCACTCGGTGAAACACCGGTTTTCTGTGAGGCCGTGGTATCACTCCGGTCGAGCCGGCCCCTTCCCTTAAAATACTTAGATTAGTAACAATACAACATACTTCAATATTTTACATTGGTAAATTTTTCAAGCGCATTAATAGGAAATTCAACTAACACATCGTATGGATGCAATACAAGGCAGCTCTGTTTTTACCTAACTTCTAGATTATAAGAATACATATAACAAACTTCCCTAATCCTACATCTTGGCATTTAACCACTATCTCTTCTCTTACATTAGAAGTCCTCAAAAACTGTTCAGCCCTGATTCACATAAGCCTAAGGTACATTTTACGTCCACCCACATTTGATATAAAAAACTACTAAAATTCCAACGCCATATATTCTGCTATAACTAAATCAAATAGCAATTGCTGGCGGCAACGCAACACCGCAACACGCCGCTATGGCCATCCCGACTGGCAACTCGCCAACTTACTAATTACTAAGTATTTGATACGTTTTTGTACAGCGTGCTGTATGCAGCTATCAAGTGATTATGTTTTACTTGACTACAGCGAAGCGAAAAGGAAGGGTAATATGCAGTCTATGTATGTTGATATGTTTCACTGTAGCACAAAAATTACTTTTTTTATGATTTAAGGACAAACGAGCAGACGTTTCGCCTGATGGTAAACGATTACCGCCGTGCCTATGGACACCCGCAACGCCAGAGGTGTCACAAGTGCGTTGCTGGTCTTTGGGGGATGGGGAAGGGAATAGGGGGACAGGTTGGGGTATGGACCGCCGGTATCCTCACTCACTCGGTGAAACATAGCGCAAATGCTGTTTCACACCGGTTTTCTGTGAGGCCGTGGTATCACTCCGATCGAGCCGGCCCATTCATGACGAAGCGTGGTTCTCCCACGGTATGATCTAATGAACAAATTTTACTAAATGCGCGGCGTTTATATTAAGAAAATTATAACTATTTATTTAAGTAAGTGTGTTTTCAAAACCAGAGTAACAATGTAAGAATATTGTATCAATTGCGTTCTATATTTTGTGATCTTGCTAAACAGTTCTTTTAAAACATTTGTTATTAAAGGAGGAAAGTAGGCCCGTTTTTGTAAAATTTAGTATTTGCTAAATTCTGTATTTTTTTCATAATTTCACTACTACTATGAACAGTTCAAAAGTATATTATAGTCAATTGATTTGATACTTGAACGTTGTGGCAAATGAGACCAAAGTGAAGGATACCCGCAGACAAAATCTAGTAAATTTAAAAAAATACCGTAACTTTAAGAGCTGTTGTCGAGCTGGAAGTCGTCTTTTGTCGTCCCGCGACTTCCGCTGTTTATAGAGCCGGTAACGATCCAGCAATCTACGATAACGAATTGAAATATTCTGGTTACCCCGTATTTTTACTTTCAGAGGTAAGGATGGTTTGTTTGGGGATATTATCGTTTTCTTTTATTCTTATATTCCTGTGTATTTGTAAAGTTCATGTATGTTTGTAAAATCACCGCGAACTTTACGAACACATATGAAACGCATCCCCAAACTCAGAACAACGATTTGTAGAGCGCACAAAGTGATGTCCCAAGTGGGTCTGCATCCTCAACGCTCGACGCTTAAACCATACCACCATTATTATTATTATTTTATATATAGGTCTGCGAAAGTGACTCTATTCTGCCTGATGGAAAGCTTATGCAAAATCCAAGAGTGGTGGTCACTATACTTATTGGGAATGCAGTTAATGCAACAATGCAGCATGGTGGCCTAGTGATGCTTCTGCATCATTGGGCCTCCGGTCTCACAATCACCAACGAAACAGAACAGTACAAATGATGTTATTATAGGTTGATCTTCTGTGCGAGGATACCGCCCCGGTCGAGCCGAAATCAGTGTGGCTCTACTACCTTCTTTCCGTGGGAGAGCCACGCTTCGGCACGAATGGGCCGGCTCGACCGGAATGATACCACGGCCTCACAGAAAACCGGTGTGAAATAGCGCTCGCGCTGTGTTTCACCGAGTAAGTGAGGATACCGGAGGACCATACCCCAACCCCTCCCCCCATTCCCTCTCCCCATCCCCGAAAGGTCGGCAACGCACTTGTGACGCTATTGGTGTTGCGGGTGTCCATGGGCGGCGGTAAACGCTTACCATCAGTTGATGCGTCTGCTCGTTTGCCTTGTATTCAATAAAAAATAAAATACACAACGTAATGTTCTATATTGTCTACCTCTTTCTACAGACAAAACAATTGCCTATATTATTTCAATGTAACGATATAAACATGTTCAATTTCCTTATCAATATACCAACAAGTTAATCATGATCACGCAACTGTACCAATAATACCACTTCAATCAAAATCCTCCCAACCTCGCAGTTATTAAATCTTTACCTCACAAATATTTCCTCAAATTACAGAGAACCTTAATATCCGGCTTGAACTACCCCACACACCCCTATACGTAGGCAATTTAAATATTTATTTATGGCAACACGCGCTGATTACAAGTGGAACGTTTGAGTACACATGCGTTTGTCAACAGTGAATTGCCAGAGTAAATAATGTTCTTGTTATTCTGGGGAAAATTCACCTGAGGTTTGAATGTTCATTTAAAATTCGTCTTTTGTAATAACATATTGTTAATTTTCTTTATAAAAACCGGTCAAGGGCGAATCGGAATTGCGCACGAAGAGTTCCGTATTATTATGTATAAAAAACTTTTTTTGCATAGCTCCCTTAAATATTTAATTTATTCTATTTTTCATTCTTTGTTATTATAGCCGCATACAGAAATACATCATCTGTGAAAATTTCAACTGCCTAACTATCATGGTTCATGAGATTGAGTTTGCCTAATTTCTGAAATTAAGAACCAGACTGTATTTACTTCACTTTTATTTAATTTTCTTCTTGTGTACTCGTGACTGTATCTAAATAATATCATCAATCTGGATTAAGAATAGAGGGTAGAAAGACAGGATAATCCCTTATTAAAGTAAGATATTTCAGCTAAAAAGCAATAGCGGACTCTAGACACTTTTATTTATTTAAGCTGTGAATTAAGTGACTTGACTTGATATTGTTAATCGGCTCTGACGTCTAGACACAGCTAGTTTGCTGACGGTTAGAGCTTAGTGTTTACACTCACTAAAAGTACTACGTGTTAAAGTTACCTATAGTTTTGTTATGTTTAAACAAAAACGACTAACACATAATGCATATATCAGGCAAATGGCAAGAGGTAACACCTGATGGTAAGCGATTACCGCCGCCCATGGACACCCGGAACAACAGAGGCGTCACAAGTGCTTTGCCGGCCTTCGGGGGATGGGGAAAGGGAAGGGGATGGAGGAAGAGGTTGGGGTATGGGCCTCCGGTATTCTCACACACTCGGTGAAACACAGCGCAGGTGCAGTTTCAAATCGGTTTTCTGTGAGGCCGTGGTATCACTCCGGTCTGGCCGGCCCTTTTATGTCGAAACGTGGTTCTTCCACGGTGAAATTCATGAAACTAATACGAAGAATAGACTAACTCAGAACACTAATTTATGTGTCATGAAAGTATTATCCCGTAATTGAACCCGCAACACTCAGAGCAGTAGAAAGCGGCATTTATTCAATTTTGTTCAAGACTTTTAATGGTAAATTATTGATCTAAATAAATGAATTTAAAGTGTTTATTAGTAATTTGTTTATGTCAATTTATAATATCTTTCTACCAAATTCCTAACACTTAAGTGAAGAGAGAACTTATAATTTCCATATTAATAACAGACGATGGCGTATATCTTCAAATTAAAAAAAAAATTTAGACATTAACACACATCGTTACCTAGTCCAAAGCTAAGCAGAGCTTGTGTTATGGAAACTAGAGAACTGATAATAATACATATATACTTTTTTTTGTAAATACATACATAGAAAACACCCAAACTCCGAAACAAAGTTTGCAGATCATACAAACATTTGGTCCGACCTGGGAATCAAACATGAGAATAGTATTTATTTATTTAAACTTTATGCACAGATGTTGCAAAGGCGGACTTAATGCCGTAGGCATTTTCTGCCAGTTAACCTTGAGGCGATGCAGAGCTAAGTAAGGTAGATGCACGGAAATTGTAAATGATATTTTAAAAAATATGTATATATAACATAATCTACTACTATATAACACAAATACATATATATGCATATATACATATACATAAATATAACTACATACTATTCAATTTTGAAGGGGTGAGGCTAAGATTGTAGTGGATCCGAAAATGTGTCTATTAAATGTTTCCGCAACAGATATTTAAAACTCTGCCGAGTTTTTGCCATTCTGACCTCAAGAGGGAGCGCGTTCCATATCAGAACAGACTGAACAAGAAAAGTAGAATGTACAAAGTGAGAGCGGTGAGTGGGTGAACAGTATTCAAAGCATAAATAAGAATGTTCGTAACAAACGCCCTAAACAAGACAAATAAATAGACTATCACGCACATTTTCTTCTTTGTTTCTTTGGATTACTTGAAATTATTACATTTGTGGAGGTACGGGTATCATGTCCCTCCAACACAAAGGGAGGATCCTCCGACCAGGCGAGGTGATCATGCCTGGCGGACCACTGCCCAACAGTTGAATTTGGGATATTGTGTATATGATAATCGGCGTGAGAACTTCTACTGCGCGATTCAGGATTGGTAGTTTATTCATGTTGTACGTTGCTCCGTAGTTCAGTGTATCTTCGGTAGATGGCGCTGTATTTGGAGGTCGCCACACATTTAAAAAAACCTGATAGACCCCAAGAAGGTCCTCCTTAACATTACACAAGAAAAACTAAAAAAAAAGTAAAAGCCTCCGCAGTCTTAATGACTAAGTTAGCAAAGTAATCACTTAATTAATTTTGAGTTGGCACAAAGCGTCTACACTAAAAACTTTTAATATAAAACATTACGTGAAGCTTTACTGCCAACTCAAAATTATTTATATTACTTTATGAGTTTAGCAATTTACTATTTTTCATTTTTAGGTAACTTATTTTTTACATTATAATTTTTAAGTAAAATATGTTTAGTTCTTTACATAAAATTATACTGAAATAAATAAGTTTATTTCTTTGAGAGTTCATATAAAAGGCGTTATTAATTATGTTTATTCGTTTCCAGAAGTAATAACAGAAAAAAAACATCTTAAGTATGGATGACTGCCTCGGTGGCGTAGTGGTAGCGTATGCGACTGCTAAGCTTGAGGTCTCGGGTTCGATTCCCGGGTCCGACTAAATGTTTGTATGATCTGCAAAAATTTGTTTCAAAGTTTAGGTGTTTTCTATGTATAATATGTATGTATTTACAAAAAAAGTATATAAGTATTTATATCAGTTGTCTAATACCCAGTACACAACTCTGCTTAGCTTAAGTCTAGATGGCGTTGTGTGTTAGATGTCTGAAATATTTATTATTATATTTAAATATACTAAGTTTCAATTCCAATATATTTAACTAGTACTATATGGACATAAAGATGAAAGTTCATATAGATGGTAAATATATGTTAAATTTTCACGAAAAATAACTGAACGAATCGAATGAAATTTGGCACAGAGATAGGATTACAGTCTGGAATAGCAAACAGGCTACATTTCTAATTTAAAAAAATCGGCCAAGTGCGAGTTAGACACGCGTAGGAAAGGTTTCGTACCATTACAAATTTCAACATACAGCGTCTACATATTGCCTTTATTGACAATGAGCAAAAAATCACGTTCGTTGTATTGGAGCCCCCCTTAAATATTTATTTTATTCTGTTTTTAGTGTTTCTTGTTATATCGGCAACTAAATTACATCATCTGTAAAAAAGTTAACTGTCTAGCTATCACGATTCATACCATTTTTTTTTATTATATAGTGGGCAAACGAGACGTGTAACCTGATGGTAAGCGATTACCGCCGCCCATTTACATCCGCAACACCAGAAGCGTTACAAGTGCGTTGCCGATCTTTTGGGAAGGAGTACGCTCTTTTCTTGAAAGTTTGAAGGTCGTATTGGTCCAGGTACACCGCAGGCGACAGCTCATTCCACAGTTTTGCTGTGCGTGGTAAAAAGTTATATATTTAGCCTGATAACGGACAGACAGACGGACAGCAGAGTCGTAATAGGGTCCTTTTTTACCCTTTAGCAACAGAACCCTAAAAATATTTCCGTAGTACAACTCTCAGATTAGCTAGGGCATAGTTAGTTTCCTTACGTATAATAACTTAACGCCCTCCATCACAAACAAAGATAACTAAAAGAAACATATTTCCCCCATTTTTCATTACTAGGATATATTTCAAGATTACGAGAAGTGGGCGGATCATAATCCATTATATAACAATCCTGGACCAAGAGATGCTGTACTGATGGCATAACCTGCCTATTGCGGGATAAGATTCGATTAATCCCATCTCGTCAAGTCGTTGCGTAAATTAGTTAGAGGGAACTTAAAACTCTGATAATATGAATGTCTTAAGTTATAAGAGATAGCGTTCGGAATTTATTCAAGTTAATTTTTTTTTTAGATTTTTATAACGTACCCGGCTATTCCAGTGGCGGGAAGTAAATATAGCCGTAAATGAACACCTGCAACTCAAAATTCAAAAGTTCTCACCTTAGATTACCACATTCAGAGCCCAAATCAATCTTCCCCTTTTTTTATGCGTCAATCCCCTCGTATACCACTTGTGGTTATGTCGGACTCGAACCGAGTTAAAACCGCACACCTTCTCGGGTACTAGAAGCCAGGGAACACGGTGCACCGTCGGAAGGAAATCCCTGGAACCCCGACGTACCTCGGGACACCCACTGTTTGTAGGTTGCCCCCTCCTGTGTAGGAACCCTAATATTCCTATTCTATATACTATATAAAGGCGCGAGCACTTTACAGGGCTCGCGCCGCGACCGCGGCCTGCTTCTGTTAAGGTGACTGGTGGCCTCTTCCCCCTGATTAAGAGGAACATGGGTTTGGGCCTTCCTCCTGATTAGCGGAAGTTGGATTTGGAGTCTTGTTAACTCATTCACTATATATAAACATCTCTTAACATCGGGTTTCCGTTAGTAGGTGGTATCACTCCCCTCGATCCAGATCATGTGTGTTGAATGCATGGCTTTCTAATGTTAAAATCGTTATATTCAGTGATATAATGTCGCTATAAGCTTACAAATTAAGTTGGACTTAAAATATTAAATCCTTTACGAGTCCATCAAGCCTGGCAATAAAGGCTTATAAATTAATTTGTCAAAAACTTTGATATCTAGTTAAAATTGTTTATTTTTTGCCATTGTTTGTTCATATTGATAATGAAGTTGTAGAGTTTAGTGAGCCACAGATAATAATGGAATATTCGAGACACAAAAGGTATTTGGGTTAAGAATTTTGTTTTTGTTTGAACAATTGTTTGCGCCGATAATAATGGACTGTGGACTGTGGACGAACTTAGTTGGTTTCCAAGTTCAGAATGATTAAATTCTTTATTCGGGCAATGGTTAGGCTATGAAGAGAACTGTATTTGAAAACGAGCAGACGTATCGCATGATGGAAAGCGATTACCGCCGTCAATGGACACCTGCAACACCGGGGGCGACACAGGTGCGTTGCCGGCTTTTGGAGGATGGGGAAAGGGATGGGAAGGGGTTGGAATATTGGCCTCCGGTATCCCCACACACTCGGTGAAACACAGCGCAAGCGTTATTTCACACCGGTTTTCTATGAGGCCGTGGTATCACTTCGGTCGAGCCGGCCTATACATGCCGTAGCGTGGCTCTCTCACGGACATACGGGTTCTAATCACACTTTCCATTAGGCAGATAAAAAAAAATAAGAAATCACTTTATTTATGATTAAACTGATTCTAAGTTTTCATTCATTAATTTTTTCATGAAGATTTTATTAATCGGTTATAAAAACAATTTCACGATTCATATTTTTTATTTTACAAAGTAACTTCCTGGCAAGAAAACATTCCAAAGGTATTTCAGCAGGATCCGGAGAGCCGGAGATAATTGAAAGTAAACTATCATCCCGCGTTTTAACCCCAAAAGGGGGTTGATTTCTAAAGATACATTACTAATACACCTCCACACTGTCTATAGAGCATACATTTTAAATTTCAAGTTTCTTACTTCAAAAACATAGGACTTTCTTACAAACTTCCAACCCCCGTTTTACCCACCTTACGGGTGAAGTTTCGTAAAATCCGTTCTTCACAGATGTCTACACCCTTTATGGAACCTACCTGCCAAACTTCAAGTTTGTATGTGTTATAGTTTCTGAAATTTCGTGATAATCAGTGAGCGGTATTTCGCTTTTGTATAAGATAGCGCTATGTTAGATTGCCGAAATACTTATTGTTTATTAATTACACAGAACAGCAGAATTGTAAGGCGGGAAAAAAATTTGAAATAAGCCTTATATCGACCCGTCTTGTCAGCTGGTATAGTAAGCCAAAGCCGACTAACACTTTTGGAATAAAATTACTTATACACATCGACGCCCTACTCTAATGAAAATACAGCATCGATATACGAATATAGGATGTACCAGAAAATCTTTCAAAACATAAAATGGAACTATCTAATCAGTAATTCGTCGAAACAGAATTATTCAGAGTTCGTAAAAGTATTGCTTTTACCTACATATAGGTTAACTGTATCCGCTGAAGCTTCGCGTAAACCTATAGGTAATGTTTATTTTTGGGCAAATACCTATTTTTCCGAATTACTAGCAGCCTAAGGCCCATTGAACTCTACTATAAACTAGCAACCAGCCCCGTATTCGCACGGATACGATGGGCATTGGCCGTTCTAGTCATGCTTTTTAATTTTCTGACATCTTCTAAGGTATCCATTTTAAGTATATGCTATATAATCAAAAATTTTAACAAAAACACAACCGACTTCAATAACTGGACCAATGGTACGTGCTTGAGGAGCGCTTCCTCGCTAAGGCTGGAGTGTGTCTTTTCGTCAGGGCGGATGTTTGTTGTCGCCGATTACGTTGCCTTGAAGACCCATCCTTCTCCACTATTTGGCTACACGTGGATACCGGCTCCATGAGCCGAATCTACGTGTGCCTATACCGATCCCATTCTGGAGACTACGAGACAACTAAACTTTTCGAACATCTCAGTCAGGCAGTGGATAAAGCGCAGGAACAGTTCCCGACCGCTGAACTGGTGTTTCTGGGAGACTTTAACGCCCACCATGAGTCCTGGTTGGGATCTTCCAGAACTGACCACGCGGGTCGGACTGTCCACGCATTCGCTCTCACGCATGATCTCACCCAGTTGGTACTCCAGCCCACCAGGATACCAGACATACTGAGTCAAGCGCCTTCCTTGCTGGACCTTCTGCTGACGAGTCACCCAGAGCAGTACAGTGTATCGGTGCTCGCCCCTCTGGGATCCTCCGATCACTGCCTGGTGTCCACCACTGTGCCTCTTGTTGCCCTCCCACGAGCAGTGGCAGCAAAAAGACGGTTATGGCACTACTCGTCTGCAGACTGGGATGGAATGCGGGACTACTTCGCATCTATCCCGTGGGCACAACGCTGCTTTAAATACAGTGATCTGTCGCAATGTGCGGTTGCTGTGGCCGGCGAGATCACTGTCGGAATGGAATACTACATTCCCTACAGTGAGGTCGCCGGCGCAACAACCCGTCGCTGGTTCAATCGCGAATGCGCCCATGCTGTTGCCCAAAAGCAATCAGCCTACCGCGCATGGACCAGGGCCCGCGCTCACGGCCACCCCGACGTGGATCGACTAAAAGCAGCGTTCAACAAAGCCACTAGGGAATGCAAGAAGGCTTACATCACAGCGGATGCCCAGCGCATTGCGCGGCTTGGCCACGAACTCGTCGCATACCCTACGGGTAGCCGAAAGTTCTGGCGATTGGCTAAAGCCGTGCAGTCCAACTTCTGCCAGCCCACGCTACCACCGCTTAAATATCCCGACGGATCACTTGCCCATCAGCCGCAGGAGAAAGCGAAACTGCTTGTCGATCTCTTTGCGGCTAACTCCCGAGTCGATGACCGCGGCATGCACCCGCCTACCATTCCCGCCTGCGATGCAACAATGCGGGATATTCGCATCCGGCTGAGTGATGTCCGTGCGGAACTTCGGTCACTCGACGTTCGGAAAGCCAGTGGACCCGACGGTATCCCGGCGGTGGTTCTTAAGAACTGTGCACCAGAGTTGTCTCCGGTTTTGACGCGCCTGTATCGCCTGTCATATTCCTCGGGAACTGTTCCGGAGGCCTGGAGAGAGGCGAATGTTCAACCCATTCCCAAAAAAGGCGACCGCTCCAACCCGGCCAACTACCGCCCAATAGCTGTCACCTCCATTATCTGCAAAGTATTCGAACGGATCATAAACAAGCAACTGGTCCACTACCTGGAGGATCACACCCTACTTAATGATCGTCAATATGGTTTCAGGCCGAACCGATCCACGGGTGATCTTCTAGCGTATGTCACACACCTTTGGGGTGAGGCTATTGACAGGCACGGGGAATCTTTGGCTATTAGCCTGGACATGGCCAAGGCCTTTGATAGGGTTTGGCACCGTTCGCTTCTCTCCAAGCTACCGGCATTCGGCTTGCCCCCCAAACTCTGCAACTGGGTTGCCGGATTCCTGCACCAACGTCGCATCAGAGTACTTTGTGACGGCGCTGCCTCCGACGTTCAGTCGATTAACGCAGGAGTACCACAGGGTTCCGTCCTGTCGCCCACGCTGTTTCTTCTGCATATCAATGACATGTTAGACCTTGGCAACATTCATTGCTATGCAGACGACAGCACAGTTCATGGACGATATATTGGGCGCCCTGCGGCAAAACCGGTAGATGTAGAGAAAAATCGACAGGAGCTTGTCGCTCAGCTCGACCATGTTCTAGGCCGCATTTCACAATGGGGCTGCGAGAATCTGGTCGAGTTTAGCGCCAAGAAAACACAGGTGTGCGCGTTCTCTGCCAAAAAGTCTCCATTCCTTCCCCTTCCGACTTTTCAGAACACTCAACTACCATTACGAGGCAGGCTCGGTGTCCTGGGCATGGACATCTGCTGCGACCTCAACCCGCGCGAGTACGTTGAGAGTGTCACTAAGGCGGCCTCGCGGAAGTTAGGAATCCTTAATAAGGTGAGACGGTTCTTCTCGCCCGGGCATCTGTGTCTGCTTTACAAGACCCAGGTTCGCTCCTGCGTGGAGTACTGTTCTCATCTTTGCGATGGAGCCGCGCAGTATCTGTTCGACGCTCTCGACCGGTTGCAGCGGCGAGCCATTCGCATTGTCGGCAGTCCCCAGGCCACCGAGTCCCTTGAGCCTCTGCAGTTGCGTAGAGATATCGCCTCTATGGCAGTCCTCTATCGCCTTTACCATGGAGAGTGTTCTGAAGAGCTGTTCCAACTGGTCCCCCCTTCTCCCTTCCTCTACAGGACAACTCGTGCTGGCCTCAGAAGTCACCGCTTCAGAGTGGAAGACATACACTCTCGCACTCATCGATTCGGCTCTTCCTTCCTCTGCCGAGCGGTCAAAGCCTGGAACTCACTGCCAGCGCACGTGTTTCCGTCCCACTATGATCCCGGGTCCTTTAAGCGGGGCGTAAAAAAGCATCTCACTAGGCCGCCATAGTGCTGGTCGCCATGCTGCACTGTCCTTGTTTGCATTGAGGATGGTGACCACCACTCTTGGATTCTGCTGGTGCTTTCCATCAGGCAGGGCAGAGTCATTTTGGTAGCTCATGTATAAAAAAAAAAAAAAAAAAAAAAAAAATAAAAAAAAAAAAAAAAAAAAAATGGACCTGAAATGGGACCACGCGGGAAGCACCAGCTTTCAAATAAAAAAATAATCATCAAAATCGGTTCACCCAGTCGAAAGTTATGAGGTGACCAACATAAAAAAACAGTCGAGTCGATTGATAACCTCCTCCTTTTTTGAAATCGGTTAAAAAGAAAGCGTCAGCAATAACCTTTATAGCCCACTGCTGGACATGGACCTCTATTTATGAAGTAGATTTTGGCGCACTATAACTACGTTTAACCGTGGGAGAGCCACGCTACGACATGAATGGGCCGGCTCGACCGGAGTGATACCACGGCCTCACAGAAAACCGGTGTGAAATAGCGCTTGCGCTGTGTTTCACCGAGTGAGTGAGGATACCGGAGGCCTATACCCCATCCCCTCCCCCATCCCCCTCGCCATCCCCTAAAGGCCGGCAACGCACTTGTGACGCCTCTGGTGTTGCGTCTGGCGATACGTCTGGTCGTTTGTTCCGTATACAATAAAAAAAACTTTGGCTAGACAGGTTTTCGTGTAGTTTGCCTTCTCTTTGCAGTGATCCTGCCTCTTATGACACTCATGGGATGAAAGGGGTGCTATACCGTCTAAATATCATTAAAAAGATTAATTCCTTCCTCAGTTTAATTAAAAGTGAATTATATCTGAAATCAACCCGTTTGAACGTAACAGACAATCAAATAGCTATTGTTGTGAGATCCAGCAAACGTTAAGGTTGATTCGGAGCGGCAAATTAATTTGTGCAGACGCCGAATTGAACCGCAAACGGAAATGGCATTGATTATCTTGTAGACAGTAGTATTTTATGCTATTACTAGCGACCCGCCCCGGCTTCGCACGGCTGCAATGCTGATACTAAATTAAATACACTACAGAAAAACTATGAACGTTGTATATAAAAACATAGCGGCCCGCTCCGACTTTGCACGGGCATAAAATAGAAACCTCTAAAATTAGCAATGTTGCCTTAGTATATGATGCATGTATTATACATATAAACCTTCCTCTTGAATCACTCTATCTATTGGAAAAAACCGCATCAAAATCCGTTGCGTAGTTTTAAAGATTTAAGCGCACATAGGGATATAGGGACAGAAAAGGCGACTTTGTTTTATACTATGTAGTGATTGAGCATTTATCAGAACTAGAGGACTTCTAGCAAATGTTTTTACACCGTTTTACAGTGTATGTTTGTCTGTAACGACTCCGTGGCTAAACCCGTGCACTGATCTTCGTGAAATTTGTTATTGAGAGACCTTAATGCTTGAGGAAGAACTTAGCTACTCTTTAGCGGAATAACCGAAATACATGCTTGCAGAGACGCGGCTATAAGCTGTTTATATACATTTCACACCCCATTATCGTAAATATGCCTTGAAACCATAAAACAATGGTTTCGTAACGTAACCTAAATAACAAGCCCAGTAATCCAGCGATTTACTTAACCATAAGATAATTCATGTTATGTTTCACGCCAATGTTCTATTCAAACTAAAATAGATGTTTGTACACAATTTGAAACATAAGCAGCAAGTAATGTGGGCGATTTATTGACTGTGTATCACAATAAACAGAGTTAAGATATTAATATCCGTGTAAGTTGAAATGTTAACAAGTTATAATTGCATAGATATTATACAAATTGACTGCATAAAGTTTCAAAATGTGATGTATTTTTCTAAACAGTACCTAGTTACAGCATGAATTACTGTGGATTTGATCATTGTATGTATTTTTTTTTTATTGAATAGGGGGCAAACGAGCAGACGTATCGCCTGACGATAACCGATTACAGCCGCCCATGGACTGCCGCCCATCGTTGCCAGCTCTCTCTCTCAATCTCTCGGTGAAGTACAGCGCATGCGCTGTTTCACAGCGATGTTCTGTGCGGCCGTGGTATCACAAAAAATAACTGCCTCGGTGGCGTAGTGGTAGCGTATGCGACTGCTAAGCTTGAGGTCTCGGGTTCGATACCCGGATCGGACTAAATGTTTGTATGATCTGCAAATATTTGTTTCGAAGTTTGGGTATTTTCTATGTACAAGGTGTCTCAAAAGAAATTTCATATTTAGTGGATTGATTAAAAAAAAAGGAAGCGGTATATAGAAAAAATGATTATTTATTGTTAAAATACACTTTTTGGGAATTCATTTCTTAAAAATAATATCGTCTAAATGTAAACCCTCACGTTGTTGGCACTCATTTAATCGAACAGTAAAATTACTTATGACTGCTCGACAGGTGGAGTGAGGGATGGCTGCCATTTCGTGACGGATATTTTCTTTCAAATGCGCCAGTGAAGTTGGTTTATTGGCGTAAACTTTAGATTTAAGATAACCCCATAGGAAAAAGTCCATAGGGGTTAAATCTGGGCTACGTGGAGGCCAATTTATGTCACCTCTCCGGGAGATCAATTTTCCTGAGAAAATTTCACGAACACGTGGCAGAGATATATTGGACGTGTGTGAAGTTGCTCCGTCCTGTTGAAACCATGTTCTTTGGTTATAGCCAGGAAAGTTTTGCAGTTCAGGTACCAAGAAGTTGTCTAACATCTCCACATAACGCTCTGAATTCACTGTAACTGTACGCCCCATTTCGTCTTCAAAAAAGTAAGGGCCGATAATTCCTCGCGCCGACATGGCAGCCCATACGGTCACTTTAGGCGAGTGTAGGGGTTTCTGATGTTTGCGTTTCGGATTGGCTGATTATTTACGTGGCCATTAAGATGAAAATGAGCTTCATCCGAAAACAAAATGTTGGTAAACGTTGAAAATCGCTCAATCATCTGATTTACGAAATTAAGCCTCTGACCGGCATCTTGGGGCTTTAATTCTTGCACCAATTGAATTTTGTAGGGGTGCCGCTTTAGATCTTTGTGCATAATGCGATGTAATGATGATCTATGCACATTTAAAGCACTCGCGCGCTTCCGAATTGAAAGGCTCGGGTCGTCACGTACAGATTGATTAACACTCTCCACGTTTTCTACCGTTCTTGATGACCTAGGTCGCCCGGATTTTGATTTATCCAGCGTTGATCCAGTCTCTTCAAACTTTTTAACCCAATGTCGAATGAGAGGAAGGCTTGGCGCATCATTTAAGTGGCGAAAACCTCGAATACTGCAGAATTTTCTACGCGCGACAGTTGTCGAATCACCGTTCTTGTAAAACTCTCGCACGCACAACGCGCGGTCTGCTCCCGAGAAACACTCCATAGCGACTGAATCCCCAAGAGCCAAGCTACCAATTGACATAACCCCCGCACCCCTCAAGTACGCAGCGTTCACGCAGTAAGCTAAACAAATATAAAATTTCTTTTGAGACACCCTGTATAATATGTATGTATTTTTAAAAAGAAGTATGTAAGTATTTATATCAGTTGTCTAGTATCTACTATCACAAGTTCTGCCTAGTTCTGGACTAGATGGCATTGTGTGTTTATTTATTAATTTATTTATCACTCTAGTCGAGCCGGCTCATTCATTTCAATGCGTAGCTCGCTCTCCCACAATAATTTTACGGTATATTTAAATGTTTACAATGGATTATATACAAATTGGAAAAGAAAAAAACAATCTTCTCTAAGCTTTACGATAGTTTTCAGTTTATAATAATATTTTCACACATAAATAATAGTTTTTATTCTTAAATTCAAGTAGGTATGTTATAAATATATAACCATGTAAAAAAAATAAAAAATAACATGTTTTATTTTAAAAACTTAATTCTAAAATCTATTATTTTGTGTCAGTCATACATTTATTTACCATACTAATAATTATGACAAGTTAATGAATAAAACCCAATAGATTCCGTTAAACAATGTTTATCCAAAACAGATTCATGATATATGGCATAATTTTGGTTTAACCGGGCTTACACCAAGAGGTCCACCCTCTGTTCCTGGCTGGCGCTCAGCCAAACCCACTACACTTTATTACGAGTATTATAAAACCTACAGCACGGCTCGAATAGCGACTTTTTAACTACATTCATATATTTTTTCCTGAATAATCTTTCACTAAGCGCCTTACGTTTTTTGTTAGTATAAAAATACTTAACTTTATACATTTCGAATATAACTAAACATTAAGTACCTATACTAACTTTAGTATAGTTAGATAATCGTTTAAGTTTATTTTCAACTATCGCAGCGTTTCTCTCGTTTTTCGTTCACTTTCCCAGCTACATCACTGAACAGAATTGGATGAATTTCGGTATAGAGATAGCTTAGACCTAGAAGAAAGACATAGACTACTTTTTATCGTGTTAACCGGCATATACTCGTATGTGGAGCCGCGGGCCAATGTTAGTTATAAAAAATCTATATCACGGAGGTCCTTACAAACGTACATATAACGGAAACAAGGAACACTTAGACTCCAACCAACAATTTGTAGATCACTCAAATTATTGTCCAATTATTTATGTTAAAGTATTTTAGATATTACAAAAGCTACCGTAGCGTACCTATCTAATTTCATAAAGTATTTTTCTGTTATTTAACACAATTACTTTTTTTTTATTGAATAGTGGGCAAACGAACAGACGTATCACCTGATGGTAAGCGATTACCGCCGCCCATGGACACCCGCAACACCAGAGGCGTCACAAGTGCGTTGCCGACCTTTGGGGGATGGGGAGAGGGATGGGAGATACGTTGGGGTATGGGCCTCCGGTATCCTCACTCACTCGGTGAAACACCGGTTTTCTGTGAGGCCGTGGTATCACTCCGGTCGAGCCGGCCCCTTCCCTTAAAATACTTAGATTAGTAACAATACAACATACTTCAATATTTTACATTGGTAAATTTTTCAAGCGCATTAATAGGAAATTCAACTAACACATCGTATGGATGCAATACAAGGCAGCTCTGTTTTTACCTAACTTCTAGATTATAAGAATACATATAACAAACTTCCCTAATCCTACATCTTGGCATTTAACCACTATCTCTTCTCTTACATTAGAAGTCCTCAAAAACTGTTCAGCCCTGATTCACATAAGCCTAAGGTACATTTTACGTCCACCCACATTTGATATAAAAAACTACTAAAATTCCAACGCCATATATTCTGCTATAACTAAATCAAATAGCAATTGCTGGCGGCAACGCAACACCGCAACACGCCGCTATGGCCATCCCGACTGGCAACTCGCCAACTTACTAATTACTAAGTATTTGATACGTTTTTGTACAGCGTGCTGTATGCAGCTATCAAGTGATTATGTTTTACTTGACTACAGCGAAGCGAAAAGGAAGGGTAATATGCAGTCTATGTATGTTGATATGTTTCACTGTAGCACAAAAATTACTTTTTTTATGATTTAAGGACAAACGAGCAGACGTTTCGCCTGATGGTAAACGATTACCGCCGTGCCTATGGACACCCGCAACGCCAGAGGTGTCACAAGTGCGTTGCTGGTCTTTGGGGGATGGGGAAGGGAATAGGGGGACAGGTTGGGGTATGGACCGCCGGTATCCTCACTCACTCGGTGAAACATAGCGCAAATGCTGTTTCACACCGGTTTTCTGTGAGGCCGTGGTATCACTCCGATCGAGCCGGCCCATTCATGACGAAGCGTGGTTCTCCCACGGTATGATCTAATGAACAAATTTTACTAAATGCGCGGCGTTTATATTAAGAAAATTATAACTATTTATTTAAGTAAGTGTGTTTTCAAAACCAGAGTAACAATGTAAGAATATTGTATCAATTGCGTTCTATATTTTGTGATCTTGCTAAACAGTTCTTTTAAAACATTTGTTATTAAAGGAGGAAAGTAGGCCCGTTTTTGTAAAATTTAGTATTTGCTAAATTCTGTATTTTTTTCATAATTTCACTACTACTATGAACAGTTCAAAAGTATATTATAGTCAATTGATTTGATACTTGAACGTTGTGGCAAATGAGACCAAAGTGAAGGATACCCGCAGACAAAATCTAGTAAATTTAAAAAAATACCGTAACTTTAAGAGCTGTTGTCGAGCTGGAAGTCGTCTTTTGTCGTCCCGCGACTTCCGCTGTTTATAGAGCCGGTAACGATCCAGCAATCTACGATAACGAATTGAAATATTCTGGTTACCCCGTATTTTTACTTTCAGAGGTAAGGATGGTTTGTTTGGGGATATTATCGTTTTCTTTTATTCTTATATTCCTGTGTATTTGTAAAGTTCATGTATGTTTGTAAAATCACCGCGAACTTTACGAACACATATGAAACGCATCCCCAAACTCAGAACAACGATTTGTAGAGCGCACAAAGTGATGTCCCAAGTGGGTCTGCATCCTCAACGCTCGACGCTTAAACCATACCACCATTATTATTATTATTTTATATATAGGTCTGCGAAAGTGACTCTATTCTGCCTGATGGAAAGCTTATGCAAAATCCAAGAGTGGTGGTCACTATACTTATTGGGAATGCAGTTAATGCAACAATGCAGCATGGTGGCCTAGTGATGCTTCTGCATCATTGGGCCTCCGGTCTCACAATCACCAACGAAACAGAACAGTACAAATGATGTTATTATAGGTTGATCTTCTGTGCGAGGATACCGCCCCGGTCGAGCCGAAATCAGTGTGGCTCTACTACCTTCTTTCCGTGGGAGAGCCACGCTTCGGCACGAATGGGCCGGCTCGACCGGAATGATACCACGGCCTCACAGAAAACCGGTGTGAAATAGCGCTCGCGCTGTGTTTCACCGAGTAAGTGAGGATACCGGAGGACCATACCCCAACCCCTCCCCCCATTCCCTCTCCCCATCCCCGAAAGGTCGGCAACGCACTTGTGACGCTATTGGTGTTGCGGGTGTCCATGGGCGGCGGTAAACGCTTACCATCAGTTGATGCGTCTGCTCGTTTGCCTTGTATTCAATAAAAAATAAAATACACAACGTAATGTTCTATATTGTCTACCTCTTTCTACAGACAAAACAATTGCCTATATTATTTCAATGTAACGATATAAACATGTTCAATTTCCTTATCAATATACCAACAAGTTAATCATGATCACGCAACTGTACCAATAATACCACTTCAATCAAAATCCTCCCAACCTCGCAGTTATTAAATCTTTACCTCACAAATATTTCCTCAAATTACAGAGAACCTTAATATCCGGCTTGAACTACCCCACACACCCCTATACGTAGGCAATTTAAATATTTATTTATGGCAACACGCGCTGATTACAAGTGGAACGTTTGAGTACACATGCGTTTGTCAACAGTGAATTGCCAGAGTAAATAATGTTCTTGTTATTCTGGGGAAAATTCACCTGAGGTTTGAATGTTCATTTAAAATTCGTCTTTTGTAATAACATATTGTTAATTTTCTTTATAAAAACCGGTCAAGGGCGAATCGGAATTGCGCACGAAGAGTTCCGTATTATTATGTATAAAAAACTTTTTTTGCATAGCTCCCTTAAATATTTAATTTATTCTATTTTTCATTCTTTGTTATTATAGCCGCATACAGAAATACATCATCTGTGAAAATTTCAACTGCCTAACTATCATGGTTCATGAGATTGAGTTTGCCTAATTTCTGAAATTAAGAACCAGACTGTATTTACTTCACTTTTATTTAATTTTCTTCTTGTGTACTCGTGACTGTATCTAAATAATATCATCAATCTGGATTAAGAATAGAGGGTAGAAAGACAGGATAATCCCTTATTAAAGTAAGATATTTCAGCTAAAAAGCAATAGCGGACTCTAGACACTTTTATTTATTTAAGCTGTGAATTAAGTGACTTGACTTGATATTGTTAATCGGCTCTGACGTCTAGACACAGCTAGTTTGCTGACGGTTAGAGCTTAGTGTTTACACTCACTAAAAGTACTACGTGTTAAAGTTACCTATAGTTTTGTTATGTTTAAACAAAAACGACTAACACATAATGCATATATCAGGCAAATGGCAAGAGGTAACACCTGATGGTAAGCGATTACCGCCGCCCATGGACACCCGGAACAACAGAGGCGTCACAAGTGCTTTGCCGGCCTTCGGGGGATGGGGAAAGGGAAGGGGATGGAGGAAGAGGTTGGGGTATGGGCCTCCGGTATTCTCACACACTCGGTGAAACACAGCGCAGGTGCAGTTTCAAATCGGTTTTCTGTGAGGCCGTGGTATCACTCCGGTCTGGCCGGCCCTTTTATGTCGAAACGTGGTTCTTCCACGGTGAAATTCATGAAACTAATACGAAGAATAGACTAACTCAGAACACTAATTTATGTGTCATGAAAGTATTATCCCGTAATTGAACCCGCAACACTCAGAGCAGTAGAAAGCGGCATTTATTCAATTTTGTTCAAGACTTTTAATGGTAAATTATTGATCTAAATAAATGAATTTAAAGTGTTTATTAGTAATTTGTTTATGTCAATTTATAATATCTTTCTACCAAATTCCTAACACTTAAGTGAAGAGAGAACTTATAATTTCCATATTAATAACAGACGATGGCGTATATCTTCAAATTAAAAAAAAAATTTAGACATTAACACACATCGTTACCTAGTCCAAAGCTAAGCAGAGCTTGTGTTATGGAAACTAGAGAACTGATAATAATACATATATACTTTTTTTTGTAAATACATACATAGAAAACACCCAAACTCCGAAACAAAGTTTGCAGATCATACAAACATTTGGTCCGACCTGGGAATCAAACATGAGAATAGTATTTATTTATTTAAACTTTATGCACAGATGTTGCAAAGGCGGACTTAATGCCGTAGGCATTTTCTGCCAGTTAACCTTGAGGCGATGCAGAGCTAAGTAAGGTAGATGCACGGAAATTGTAAATGATATTTTAAAAAATATGTATATATAACATAATCTACTACTATATAACACAAATACATATATATGCATATATACATATACATAAATATAACTACATACTATTCAATTTTGAAGGGGTGAGGCTAAGATTGTAGTGGATCCGAAAATGTGTCTATTAAATGTTTCCGCAACAGATATTTAAAACTCTGCCGAGTTTTTGCCATTCTGACCTCAAGAGGGAGCGCGTTCCATATCAGAACAGACTGAACAAGAAAAGTAGAATGTACAAAGTGAGAGCGGTGAGTGGGTGAACAGTATTCAAAGCATAAATAAGAATGTTCGTAACAAACGCCCTAAACAAGACAAATAAATAGACTATCACGCACATTTTCTTCTTTGTTTCTTTGGATTACTTGAAATTATTACATTTGTGGAGGTACGGGTATCATGTCCCTCCAACACAAAGGGAGGATCCTCCGACCAGGCGAGGTGATCATGCCTGGCGGACCACTGCCCAACAGTTGAATTTGGGATATTGTGTATATGATAATCGGCGTGAGAACTTCTACTGCGCGATTCAGGATTGGTAGTTTATTCATGTTGTACGTTGCTCCGTAGTTCAGTGTATCTTCGGTAGATGGCGCTGTATTTGGAGGTCGCCACACATTTAAAAAAACCTGATAGACCCCAAGAAGGTCCTCCTTAACATTACACAAGAAAAACTAAAAAAAAAGTAAAAGCCTCCGCAGTCTTAATGACTAAGTTAGCAAAGTAATCACTTAATTAATTTTGAGTTGGCACAAAGCGTCTACACTAAAAACTTTTAATATAAAACATTACGTGAAGCTTTACTGCCAACTCAAAATTATTTATATTACTTTATGAGTTTAGCAATTTACTATTTTTCATTTTTAGGTAACTTATTTTTTACATTATAATTTTTAAGTAAAATATGTTTAGTTCTTTACATAAAATTATACTGAAATAAATAAGTTTATTTCTTTGAGAGTTCATATAAAAGGCGTTATTAATTATGTTTATTCGTTTCCAGAAGTAATAACAGAAAAAAAACATCTTAAGTATGGATGACTGCCTCGGTGGCGTAGTGGTAGCGTATGCGACTGCTAAGCTTGAGGTCTCGGGTTCGATTCCCGGGTCCGACTAAATGTTTGTATGATCTGCAAAAATTTGTTTCAAAGTTTAGGTGTTTTCTATGTATAATATGTATGTATTTACAAAAAAAGTATATAAGTATTTATATCAGTTGTCTAATACCCAGTACACAACTCTGCTTAGCTTAAGTCTAGATGGCGTTGTGTGTTAGATGTCTGAAATATTTATTATTATATTTAAATATACTAAGTTTCAATTCCAATATATTTAACTAGTACTATATGGACATAAAGATGAAAGTTCATATAGATGGTAAATATATGTTAAATTTTCACGAAAAATAACTGAACGAATCGAATGAAATTTGGCACAGAGATAGGATTACAGTCTGGAATAGCAAACAGGCTACATTTCTAATTTAAAAAAATCGGCCAAGTGCGAGTTAGACACGCGTAGGAAAGGTTTCGTACCATTACAAATTTCAACATACAGCGTCTACATATTGCCTTTATTGACAATGAGCAAAAAATCACGTTCGTTGTATTGGAGCCCCCCTTAAATATTTATTTTATTCTGTTTTTAGTGTTTCTTGTTATATCGGCAACTAAATTACATCATCTGTAAAAAAGTTAACTGTCTAGCTATCACGATTCATACCATTTTTTTTTATTATATAGTGGGCAAACGAGACGTGTAACCTGATGGTAAGCGATTACCGCCGCCCATTTACATCCGCAACACCAGAAGCGTTACAAGTGCGTTGCCGATCTTTTGGGAAGGAGTACGCTCTTTTCTTGAAAGTTTGAAGGTCGTATTGGTCCAGGTACACCGCAGGCGACAGCTCATTCCACAGTTTTGCTGTGCGTGGTAAAAAGTTATATATTTAGCCTGATAACGGACAGACAGACGGACAGCAGAGTCGTAATAGGGTCCTTTTTTACCCTTTAGCAACAGAACCCTAAAAATATTTCCGTAGTACAACTCTCAGATTAGCTAGGGCATAGTTAGTTTCCTTACGTATAATAACTTAACGCCCTCCATCACAAACAAAGATAACTAAAAGAAACATATTTCCCCCATTTTTCATTACTAGGATATATTTCAAGATTACGAGAAGTGGGCGGATCATAATCCATTATATAACAATCCTGGACCAAGAGATGCTGTACTGATGGCATAACCTGCCTATTGCGGGATAAGATTCGATTAATCCCATCTCGTCAAGTCGTTGCGTAAATTAGTTAGAGGGAACTTAAAACTCTGATAATATGAATGTCTTAAGTTATAAGAGATAGCGTTCGGAATTTATTCAAGTTAATTTTTTTTTTAGATTTTTATAACGTACCCGGCTATTCCAGTGGCGGGAAGTAAATATAGCCGTAAATGAACACCTGCAACTCAAAATTCAAAAGTTCTCACCTTAGATTACCACATTCAGAGCCCAAATCAATCTTCCCCTTTTTTTATGCGTCAATCCCCTCGTATACCACTTGTGGTTATGTCGGACTCGAACCGAGTTAAAACCGCACACCTTCTCGGGTACTAGAAGCCAGGGAACACGGTGCACCGTCGGAAGGAAATCCCTGGAACCCCGACGTACCTCGGGACACCCACTGTTTGTAGGTTGCCCCCTCCTGTGTAGGAACCCTAATATTCCTATTCTATATACTATATAAAGGCGCGAGCACTTTACAGGGCTCGCGCCGCGACCGCGGCCTGCTTCTGTTAAGGTGACTGGTGGCCTCTTCCCCCTGATTAAGAGGAACATGGGTTTGGGCCTTCCTCCTGATTAGCGGAAGTTGGATTTGGAGTCTTGTTAACTCATTCACTATATATAAACATCTCTTAACATCGGGTTTCCGTTAGTAGGTGGTATCACTCCCCTCGATCCAGATCATGTGTGTTGAATGCATGGCTTTCTAATGTTAAAATCGTTATATTCAGTGATATAATGTCGCTATAAGCTTACAAATTAAGTTGGACTTAAAATATTAAATCCTTTACGAGTCCATCAAGCCTGGCAATAAAGGCTTATAAATTAATTTGTCAAAAACTTTGATATCTAGTTAAAATTGTTTATTTTTTGCCATTGTTTGTTCATATTGATAATGAAGTTGTAGAGTTTAGTGAGCCACAGATAATAATGGAATATTCGAGACACAAAAGGTATTTGGGTTAAGAATTTTGTTTTTGTTTGAACAATTGTTTGCGCCGATAATAATGGACTGTGGACTGTGGACGAACTTAGTTGGTTTCCAAGTTCAGAATGATTAAATTCTTTATTCGGGCAATGGTTAGGCTATGAAGAGAACTGTATTTGAAAACGAGCAGACGTATCGCATGATGGAAAGCGATTACCGCCGTCAATGGACACCTGCAACACCGGGGGCGACACAGGTGCGTTGCCGGCTTTTGGAGGATGGGGAAAGGGATGGGAAGGGGTTGGAATATTGGCCTCCGGTATCCCCACACACTCGGTGAAACACAGCGCAAGCGTTATTCCACACCGGTTTTCTATGAGGCCGTGGTATCACTTCGGTCGAGCCGGCCTATACATGCCGTAGCGTGGCTCTCTCACGGACATACGGGTTCTAATCACACTTTCCATTAGGCAGATAAAAAAAAATAAGAAATCACTTTATTTATGATTAAACTGATTCTAAGTTTTTATTCATTAATTTTTTCATGAAGATTTTATTAATCGGTTATAAAAACAATTTCACGATTCATATTTTTTATTTTACAAAGTAACTTCCTGGCAAGAAAACATTCCAAAGGTATTTCAGCAGGATCCGGAGAGCCGGAGATAATTGAAAGTAAACTATCATCCCGCGTTTTAACCCCAAAAGGGGGTTGATTTCTAAAGATACATTACTAATACACCTCCACACTGTCTATAGAGCATACATTTTAAATTTCAAGTTTCTTACTTCAAAAACATAGGACTTTCTTACAAACTTCCAACCCCCGTTTTACCCACCTTACGGGTGAAGTTTCGTAAAATCCGTTCTTCACAGATGTCTACACCCTTTATGGAACCTACCTGCCAAACTTCAAGTTTGTATGTGTTATAGTTTCTGAAATTTCGTGATAATCAGTGAGCGGTATTTCGCTTTTGTATAAGATAGCGCTATGTTAGATTGCCGAAATACTTATTGTTTATTAATTACACAGAACAGCAGAATTGTAAGGCGGGAAAAAAATTTGAAATAAGCCTTATATCGACCCGTCTTGTCAGCTGGTATAGTAAGCCAAAGCCGACTAACACTTTTGGAATAAAATTACTTATACACATCGACGCCCTACTCTAATGAAAATACAGCATCGATATACGAATATAGGATGTACCAGAAAATCTTTCAAAACATAAAATGGAACTATCTAATCAGTAATTCGTCGAAACAGAATTATTCAGAGTTCGTAAAAGTATTGCTTTTACCTACATATAGGTTAACTGTATCCGCTGAAGCTTCGCGTAAACCTATAGGTAATGTTTATTTTTGGGCAAATACCTATTTTTCCGAATTACTAGCAGCCTAAGGCCCATTGAACTCTACTATAAACTAGCAACCAGCCCCGTATTCGCACGGATACGATGGGCATTGGCCGTTCTAGTCATGCTTTTTAATTTTCTGACATCTTCTAAGGTATCCATTTTAAGTATATGCTATATAATCAAAAATTTTAACAAAAACACAACCGACTTCAATAACTGGACCAATGGTACGTGCTTGAGGAGCGCTTCCTCGCTAAGGCTGGAGTGTGTCTTTTCGTCAGGGCGGATGTTTGTTGTCGCCGATTACGTTGCCTTGAAGACCCATCCTTCTCCACTATTTGGCTACACGTGGATACCGGCTCCATGAGCCGAATCTACGTGTGCCTATACCGATCCCATTCTGGAGACTACGAGACAACTAAACTTTTCGAACATCTCAGTCAGGCAGTGGATAAAGCGCAGGAACAGTTCCCGACCGCTGAACTGGTGTTTCTGGGAGACTTTAACGCCCACCATGAGTCCTGGTTGGGATCTTCCAGAACTGACCACGCGGGTCGGACTGTCCACGCATTCGCTCTCACGCATGATCTCACCCAGTTGGTACTCCAGCCCACCAGGATACCAGACATACTGAGTCAAGCGCCTTCCTTGCTGGACCTTCTGCTGACGAGTCACCCAGAGCAGTACAGTGTATCGGTGCTCGCCCCTCTGGGATCCTCCGATCACTGCCTGGTGTCCACCACTGTGCCTCTTGTTGCCCTCCCACGAGCAGTGGCAGCAAAAAGACGGTTATGGCACTACTCGTCTGCAGACTGGGATGGAATGCGGGACTACTTCGCATCTATCCCGTGGGCACAACGCTGCTTTAAATACAGTGATCTGTCGCAATGTGCGGTTGCTGTGGCCGGCGAGATCACTGTCGGAATGGAATACTACATTCCCTACAGTGAGGTCGCCGGCGCAACAACCCGTCGCTGGTTCAATCGCGAATGCGCCCATGCTGTTGCCCAAAAGCAATCAGCCTACCGCGCATGGACCAGGGCCCGCGCTCACGGCCACCCCGACGTGGATCGACTAAAAGCAGCGTTCAACAAAGCCACTAGGGAATGCAAGAAGGCTTACATCACAGCGGATGCCCAGCGCATTGCGCGGCTTGGCCACGAACTCGTCGCATACCCTACGGGTAGCCGAAAGTTCTGGCGATTGGCTAAAGCCGTGCAGTCCAACTTCTGCCAGCCCACGCTACCACCGCTTAAATATCCCGACGGATCACTTGCCCATCAGCCGCAGGAGAAAGCGAAACTGCTTGTCGATCTCTTTGCGGCTAACTCCCGAGTCGATGACCGCGGCATGCACCCGCCTACCATTCCCGCCTGCGATGCAACAATGCGGGATATTCGCATCCGGCTGAGTGATGTCCGTGCGGAACTTCGGTCACTCGACGTTCGGAAAGCCAGTGGACCCGACGGTATCCCGGCGGTGGTTCTTAAGAACTGTGCACCAGAGTTGTCTCCGGTTTTGACGCGCCTGTATCGCCTGTCATATTCCTCGGGAACTGTTCCGGAGGCCTGGAGAGAGGCGAATGTTCAACCCATTCCCAAAAAAGGCGACCGCTCCAACCCGGCCAACTACCGCCCAATAGCTGTCACCTCCATTATCTGCAAAGTATTCGAACGGATCATAAACAAGCAACTGGTCCACTACCTGGAGGATCACACCCTACTTAATGATCGTCAATATGGTTTCAGGCCGAACCGATCCACGGGTGATCTTCTAGCGTATGTCACACACCTTTGGGGTGAGGCTATTGACAGGCACGGGGAATCTTTGGCTATTAGCCTGGACATGGCCAAGGCCTTTGATAGGGTTTGGCACCGTTCGCTTCTCTCCAAGCTACCGGCATTCGGCTTGCCCCCCAAACTCTGCAACTGGGTTGCCGGATTCCTGCACCAACGTCGCATCAGAGTACTTTGTGACGGCGCTGCCTCCGACGTTCAGTCGATTAACGCAGGAGTACCACAGGGTTCCGTCCTGTCGCCCACGCTGTTTCTTCTGCATATCAATGACATGTTAGACCTTGGCAACATTCATTGCTATGCAGACGACAGCACAGTTCATGGACGATATATTGGGCGCCCTGCGGCAAAACCGGTAGATGTAGAGAAAAATCGACAGGAGCTTGTCGCTCAGCTCGACCATGTTCTAGGCCGCATTTCACAATGGGGCTGCGAGAATCTGGTCGAGTTTAGCGCCAAGAAAACACAGGTGTGCGCGTTCTCTGCCAAAAAGTCTCCATTCCTTCCCCTTCCGACTTTTCAGAACACTCAACTACCATTACGAGGCAGGCTCGGTGTCCTGGGCATGGACATCTGCTGCGACCTCAACCCGCGCGAGTACGTTGAGAGTGTCACTAAGGCGGCCTCGCGGAAGTTAGGAATCCTTAATAAGGTGAGACGGATCTTCTCGCCCGGGCATCTGTGTCTGCTTTACAAGACCCAGGTTCGCTCCTGCGTGGAGTACTGTTCTCATCTTTGCGATGGAGCCGCGCAGTATCTGTTCGACGCTCTCGACCGGTTGCAGCGGCGAGCCATTCGCATTGTCGGCAGTCCCCAGGCCACCGAGTCCCTTGAGCCTCTGCAGTTGCGTAGAGATATCGCCTCTATGGCAGTCCTCTATCGCCTTTACCATGGAGAGTGTTCTGAAGAGCTGTTCCAACTGGTCCCCCCTTCTCCCTTCCTCTACAGGACAACTCGTGCTGGCCTCAGAAGTCACCGCTTCAGAGTGGAAGACATACACTCTCGCACTCATCGATTCGGCTCTTCCTTCCTCTGCCGAGCGGTCAAAGCCTGGAACTCACTGCCAGCGCACGTGTTTCCGTCCCACTATGATCCCGGGTCCTTTAAGCGGGGCGTAAAAAAGCATCTCACTAGGCCGCCATAGTGCTGGTCGCCATGCTGCACTGTCCTTGTTTGCATTGAGGATGGTGACCACCACTCTTGGATTCTGCTGGTGCTTTCCATCAGGCAGGGCAGAGTCATTTTGGTAGCTCATGTATAAAAAAAAAAAAAAAAAAAAAAAAAAAAAAAAAAAAAAAAAAAAAAAATGGACCTGAAATGGGACCACGCGGGAAGCACCAGCTTTCAAATAAAAAAATAATCATCAAAATCGGTTCACCCAGTCGAAAGTTATGAGGTGACCAACATAAAAAAACAGTCGAGTCGATTGATAACCTCCTCCTTTTTTGAAATCGGTTAAAAAGAAAGCGTCAGCAATAACCTTTATAGCCCACTGCTGGACATGGACCTCTATTTATGAAGTAGATTTTGGCGCACTATAACTACGTTTAACCGTGGGAGAGCCACGCTACGACATGAATGGGCCGGCTCGACCGGAGTGATACCACGGCCTCACAGAAAACCGGTGTGAAATAGCGCTTGCGCTGTGTTTCACCGAGTGAGTGAGGATACCGGAGGCCTATACCCCATCCCCTCCCCCATCCCCCTCGCCATCCCCTAAAGGCCGGCAACGCACTTGTGACGCCTCTGGTGTTGCGTCTGGCGATACGTCTGGTCGTTTGTTCCGTATACAATAAAAAAAACTTTGGCTAGACAGGTTTTCGTGTAGTTTGCCTTCTCTTTGCAGTGATCCTGCCTCTTATGACACTCATGGGATGAAAGGGGTGCTATACCGTCTAAATATCATTAAAAAGATTAATTCCTTCCTCAGTTTAATTAAAAGTGAATTATATCTGAAATCAACCCGTTTGAACGTAACAGACAATCAAATAGCTATTGTTGTGAGATCCAGCAAACGTTAAGGTTGATTCGGAGCGGCAAATTAATTTGTGCAGACGCCGAATTGAACCGCAAACGGAAATGGCATTGATTATCTTGTAGACAGTAGTATTTTATGCTATTACTAGCGACCCGCCCCGGCTTCGCACGGCTGCAATGCTGATACTAAATTAAATACACTACAGAAAAACTATGAACGTTGTATATAAAAACATAGCGGCCCGCTCCGACTTTGCACGGGCATAAAATAGAAACCTCTAAAATTAGCAATGTTGCCTTAGTATATGATGCATGTATTATACATATAAACCTTCCTCTTGAATCACTCTATCTATTGGAAAAAACCGCATCAAAATCCGTTGCGTAGTTTTAAAGATTTAAGCGCACATAGGGATATAGGGACAGAAAAGGCGACTTTGTTTTATACTATGTAGTGATTGAGCATTTATCAGAACTAGAGGACTTCTAGCAAATGTTTTTACACCGTTTTACAGTGTATGTTTGTCTGTAACGACTCCGTGGCTAAACCCGTGCACTGATCTTCGTGAAATTTGTTATTGAGAGACCTTAATGCTTGAGGAAGAACTTAGCTACTCTTTAGCGGAATAACCGAAATACATGCTTGCAGAGACGCGGCTATAAGCTGTTTATATACATTTCACACCCCATTATCGTAAATATGCCTTGAAACCATAAAACAATGGTTTCGTAACGTAACCTAAATAACAAGCCCAGTAATCCAGCGATTTACTTAACCATAAGATAATTCATGTTATGTTTCACGCCAATGTTCTATTCAAACTAAAATAGATGTTTGTACACAATTTGAAACATAAGCAGCAAGTAATGTGGGCGATTTATTGACTGTGTATCACAATAAACAGAGTTAAGATATTAATATCCGTGTAAGTTGAAATGTTAACAAGTTATAATTGCATAGATATTATACAAATTGACTGCATAAAGTTTCAAAATGTGATGTATTTTTCTAAACAGTACCTAGTTACAGCATGAATTACTGTGGATTTGATCATTGTATGTATTTTTTTTTTATTGAATAGGGGGCAAACGAGCAGACGTATCGCCTGACGATAACCGATTACAGCCGCCCATGGACTGCCGCCCATCGTTGCCAGCTCTCTCTCTCAATCTCTCGGTGAAGTACAGCGCATGCGCTGTTTCACAGCGATGTTCTGTGCGGCCGTGGTATCACAAAAAATAACTGCCTCGGTGGCGTAGTGGTAGCGTATGCGACTGCTAAGCTTGAGGTCTCGGGTTCGATACCCGGATCGGACTAAATGTTTGTATGATCTGCAAATATTTGTTTCGAAGTTTGGGTATTTTCTATGTACAAGGTGTCTCAAAAGAAATTTCATATTTAGTGGATTGATTAAAAAAAAAGGAAGCGGTATATAGAAAAAATGTTTATTTATTGTTAAAATACACTTTTTGGGAATTCATTTCTTAAAAATAATATCGTCTAAATGTAAACCCTCACGTTGTTGGCACTCATTTAATCGAACAGTAAAATTACTTATGACTGCTCGACAGGTGGAGTGAGGGATGGCTGCCATTTCGTGACGGATATTTTCTTTCAAATGCGCCAGTGAAGTTGGTTTATTGGCGTAAACTTTAGATTTAAGATAACCCCATAGGAAAAAGTCCATAGGGGTTAAATCTGGGCTACGTGGAGGCCAATTTATGTCACCTCTCCGGGAGATCAATTTTCCTGAGAAAATTTCACGAACACGTGGCAGAGATATATTGGACGTGTGTGAAGTTGCTCCGTCCTGTTGAAACCATGTTCTTTGGTTATAGCCAGGAAAGTTTTGCAGTTCAGGTACCAAGAAGTTGTCTAACATCTCCACATAACGCTCTGAATTCACTGTAACTGTACGCCCCATTTCGTCTTCAAAAAAGTAAGGGCCGATAATTCCTCGCGCCGACATGGCAGCCCATACGGTCACTTTAGGCGAGTGTAGGGGTTTCTGATGTTTGCGTTTCGGATTGGCTGATTATTTACGTGGCCATTAAGATGAAAATGAGCTTCATCCGAAAACAAAATGTTGGTAAACGTTGAAAATCGCTCAATCATCTGATTTACGAAATTAAGCCTCTGACCGGCATCTTGGGGCTTTAATTCTTGCACCAATTGAATTTTGTAGGGGTGCCGCTTTAGATCTTTGTGCATAATGCGATGTAATGATGATCTATGCACATTTAAAGCACTCGCGCGCTTCCGAATTGAAAGGCTCGGGTCGTCACGTACAGATTGATTAACACTCTCCACGTTTTCTACCGTTCTTGATGACCTAGGTCGCCCGGATTTTGATTTATCCAGCGTTGATCCAGTCTCTTCAAACTTTTTAACCCAATGTCGAATGAGAGGAAGGCTTGGCGCATCATTTAAGTGGCGAAAACCTCGAATACTGCAGAATTTTCTACGCGCGACAGTTGTCGAATCACCGTTCTTGTAAAACTCTCGCACGCACAACGCGCGGTCTGCTCCCGAGAAACACTCCATAGCGACTGAATCCCCAAGAGCCAAGCTACCAATTGACATAACCCCCGCACCCCTCAAGTACGCAGCGTTCACGCAGTAAGCTAAACAAATATAAAATTTCTTTTGAGACACCCTGTATAATATGTATGTATTTTTAAAAAGAAGTATGTAAGTATTTATATCAGTTGTCTAGTATCTACTATCACAAGTTCTGCCTAGTTCTGGACTAGATGGCATTGTGTGTTTATTTATTAATTTATTTATCACTCTAGTCGAGCCGGCTCATTCATTTCAATGCGTAGCTCGCTCTCCCACAATAATTTTACGGTATATTTAAATGTTTACAATGGATTATATACAAATTGGAAAAGAAAAAAACAATCTTCTCTAAGCTTTACGATAGTTTTCAGTTTATAATAATATTTTCACACATAAATAATAGTTTTTATTCTTAAATTCAAGTAGGTATGTTATAAATATATAACCATGTAAAAAAAATAAAAAATAACATGTTTTATTTTAAAAACTTAATTCTAAAATCTATTATTTTGTGTCAGTCATACATTTATTTACCATACTAATAATTATGACAAGTTAATGAATAAAACCCAATAGATTCCGTTAAACAATGTTTATCCAAAACAGATTCATGATATATGGCATAATTTTGGTTTAACCGGGCTTACACCAAGAGGTCCACCCTCTGTTCCTGGCTGGCGCTCAGCCAAACCCACTACACTTTATTACGAGTATTATAAAACCTACAGCACGGCTCGAATAGCGACTTTTTAACTACATTCATATATTTTTTCCTGAATAATCTTTCACTAAGCGCCTTACGTTTTTTGTTAGTATAAAAATACTTAACTTTATACATTTCGAATATAACTAAACATTAAGTACCTATACTAACTTTAGTATAGTTAGATAATCGTTTAAGTTTATTTTCAACTATCGCAGCGTTTCTCTCGTTTTTCGTTCACTTTCCCAGCTACATCACTGAACAGAATTGGATGAATTTCGGTATAGAGATAGCTTAGACCTAGAAGAAAGACATAGACTACTTTTTATCGTGTTAACCGGCATATACTCGTATGTGGAGCCGCGGGCCAATGTTAGTTATAAAAAATCTATATCACGGAGGTCCTTACAAACGTACATATAACGGAAACAAGGAACACTTAGACTCCAACCAACAATTTGTAGATCACTCAAATTATTGTCCAATTATTTATGTTAAAGTATTTTAGATATTACAAAAGCTACCGTAGCGTACCTATCTAATTTCATAAAGTATTTTTCTGTTATTTAACACAATTACTTTTTTTTTATTGAATAGTGGGCAAACGAACAGACGTATCACCTGATGGTAAGCGATTACCGCCGCCCATGGACACCCGCAACACCAGAGGCGTCACAAGTGCGTTGCCGACCTTTGGGGGATGGGGAGAGGGATGGGAGATACGTTGGGGTATGGGCCTCCGGTATCCTCACTCACTCGGTGAAACACCGGTTTTCTGTGAGGCCGTGGTATCACTCCGGTCGAGCCGGCCCCTTCCCTTAAAATACTTAGATTAGTAACAATACAACATACTTCAATATTTTACATTGGTAAATTTTTCAAGCGCATTAATAGGAAATTCAACTAACACATCGTATGGATGCAATACAAGGCAGCTCTGTTTTTACCTAACTTCTAGATTATAAGAATACATATAACAAACTTCCCTAATCCTACATCTTGGCATTTAACCACTATCTCTTCTCTTACATTAGAAGTCCTCAAAAACTGTTCAGCCCTGATTCACATAAGCCTAAGGTACATTTTACGTCCACCCACATTTGATATAAAAAACTACTAAAATTCCAACGCCATATATTCTGCTATAACTAAATCAAATAGCAATTGCTGGCGGCAACGCAACACCGCAACACGCCGCTATGGCCATCCCGACTGGCAACTCGCCAACTTACTAATTACTAAGTATTTGATACGTTTTTGTACAGCGTGCTGTATGCAGCTATCAAGTGATTATGTTTTACTTGACTACAGCGAAGCGAAAAGGAAGGGTAATATGCAGTCTATGTATGTTGATATGTTTCACTGTAGCACAAAAATTACTTTTTTTATGATTTAAGGACAAACGAGCAGACGTTTCGCCTGATGGTAAACGATTACCGCCGTGCCTATGGACACCCGCAACGCCAGAGGTGTCACAAGTGCGTTGCTGGTCTTTGGGGGATGGGGAAGGGAATAGGGGGACAGGTTGGGGTATGGACCGCCGGTATCCTCACTCACTCGGTGAAACATAGCGCAAATGCTGTTTCACACCGGTTTTCTGTGAGGCCGTGGTATCACTCCGATCGAGCCGGCCCATTCATGACGAAGCGTGGTTCTCCCACGGTATGATCTAATGAACAAATTTTACTAAATGCGCGGCGTTTATATTAAGAAAATTATAACTATTTATTTAAGTAAGTGTGTTTTCAAAACCAGAGTAACAATGTAAGAATATTGTATCAATTGCGTTCTATATTTTGTGATCTTGCTAAACAGTTCTTTTAAAACATTTGTTATTAAAGGAGGAAAGTAGGCCCGTTTTTGTAAAATTTAGTATTTGCTAAATTCTGTATTTTTTTCATAATTTCACTACTACTATGAACAGTTCAAAAGTATATTATAGTCAATTGATTTGATACTTGAACGTTGTGGCAAATGAGACCAAAGTGAAGGATACCCGCAGACAAAATCTAGTAAATTTAAAAAAATACCGTAACTTTAAGAGCTGTTGTCGAGCTGGAAGTCGTCTTTTGTCGTCCCGCGACTTCCGCTGTTTATAGAGCCGGTAACGATCCAGCAATCTACGATAACGAATTGAAATATTCTGGTTACCCCGTATTTTTACTTTCAGAGGTAAGGATGGTTTGTTTGGGGATATTATCGTTTTCTTTTATTCTTATATTCCTGTGTATTTGTAAAGTTCATGTATGTTTGTAAAATCACCGCGAACTTTACGAACACATATGAAACGCATCCCCAAACTCAGAACAACGATTTGTAGAGCGCACAAAGTGATGTCCCAAGTGGGTCTGCATCCTCAACGCTCGACGCTTAAACCATACCACCATTATTATTATTATTTTATATATAGGTCTGCGAAAGTGACTCTATTCTGCCTGATGGAAAGCTTATGCAAAATCCAAGAGTGGTGGTCACTATACTTATTGGGAATGCAGTTAATGCAACAATGCAGCATGGTGGCCTAGTGATGCTTCTGCATCATTGGGCCTCCGGTCTCACAATCACCAACGAAACAGAACAGTACAAATGATGTTATTATAGGTTGATCTTCTGTGCGAGGATACCGCCCCGGTCGAGCCGAAATCAGTGTGGCTCTACTACCTTCTTTCCGTGGGAGAGCCACGCTTCGGCACGAATGGGCCGGCTCGACCGGAATGATACCACGGCCTCACAGAAAACCGGTGTGAAATAGCGCTCGCGCTGTGTTTCACCGAGTAAGTGAGGATACCGGAGGACCATACCCCAACCCCTCCCCCCATTCCCTCTCCCCATCCCCGAAAGGTCGGCAACGCACTTGTGACGCTATTGGTGTTGCGGGTGTCCATGGGCGGCGGTAAACGCTTACCATCAGTTGATGCGTCTGCTCGTTTGCCTTGTATTCAATAAAAAATAAAATACACAACGTAATGTTCTATATTGTCTACCTCTTTCTACAGACAAAACAATTGCCTATATTATTTCAATGTAACGATATAAACATGTTCAATTTCCTTATCAATATACCAACAAGTTAATCATGATCACGCAACTGTACCAATAATACCACTTCAATCAAAATCCTCCCAACCTCGCAGTTATTAAATCTTTACCTCACAAATATTTCCTCAAATTACAGAGAACCTTAATATCCGGCTTGAACTACCCCACACACCCCTATACGTAGGCAATTTAAATATTTATTTAAGGCAACACGCGCTGATTACCAGTGGAACGTTTGAGTACACATGCGTTTGTCAACAGTGAATTGCCAGAGTAAATAATGTTCTTGTTATTCTGGGGAAAATTCACCTGAGGTTTGAATGTTCATTTAAAATTCGTCTTTTGTAATAACATATTGTTAATTTTCTTTATAAAAACCGGTCAAGGGCGAATCGGAATTGCGCACGAAGAGTTCCGTATTATTATGTATAAAAAACTTTTTTTGCATAGCTCCCTTAAATATTTAATTTATTCTATTTTTCATTCTTTGTTATTATAGCCGCATACAGAAATACATCATCTGTGAAAATTTCAACTGCCTAACTATCATGGTTCATGAGATTGAGTTTGCCTAATTTCTGAAATTAAGAACCAGACTGTATTTACTTCACTTTTATTTAATTTTCTTCTTGTGTACTCGTGACTGTATCTAAATAATATCATCAATCTGGATTAAGAATAGAGGGTAGAAAGACAGGATAATCCCTTATTAAAGTAAGATATTTCAGCTAAAAAGCAATAGCGGACTCTAGACACTTTTATTTATTTAAGCTGTGAATTAAGTGACTTGACTTGATATTGTTAATCGGCTCTGACGTCTAGACACAGCTAGTTTGCTGACGGTTAGAGCTTAGTGTTTACACTCACTAAAAGTACTACGTGTTAAAGTTACCTATAGTTTTGTTATGTTTAAACAAAAACGACTAACACATAATGCATATATCAGGCAAATGGCAAGAGGTAACACCTGATGGTAAGCGATTACCGCCGCCCATGGACACCCGGAACAACAGAGGCGTCACAAGTGCTTTGCCGGCCTTCGGGGGATGGGGAAAGGGAAGGGGATGGAGGAAGAGGTTGGGGTATGGGCCTCCGGTATTCTCACACACTCGGTGAAACACAGCGCAGGTGCAGTTTCAAATCGGTTTTCTGTGAGGCCGTGGTATCACTCCGGTCTGGCCGGCCCTTTTATGTCGAAACGTGGTTCTTCCACGGTGAAATTCATGAAACTAATACGAAGAATAGACTAACTCAGAACACTAATTTATGTGTCATGAAAGTATTATCCCGTAATTGAACCCGCAACACTCAGAGCAGTAGAAAGCGGCATTTATTCAATTTTGTTCAAGACTTTTAATGGTAAATTATTGATCTAAATAAATGAATTTAAAGTGTTTATTAGTAATTTGTTTATGTCAATTTATAATATCTTTCTACCAAATTCCTAACACTTAAGTGAAGAGAGAACTTATAATTTCCATATTAATAACAGACGATGGCGTATATCTTCAAATTAAAAAAAAAATTTAGACATTAACACACATCGTTACCTAGTCCAAAGCTAAGCAGAGCTTGTGTTATGGAAACTAGAGAACTGATAATAATACATATATACTTTTTTTTGTAAATACATACATAGAAAACACCCAAACTCCGAAACAAAGTTTGCAGATCATACAAACATTTGGTCCGACCTGGGAATCAAACATGAGAATAGTATTTATTTATTTAAACTTTATGCACAGATGTTGCAAAGGCGGACTTAATGCCGTAGGCATTTTCTGCCAGTTAACCTTGAGGCGATGCAGAGCTAAGTAAGGTAGATGCACGGAAATTGTAAATGATATTTTAAAAAATATGTATATATAACATAATCTACTACTATATAACACAAATACATATATATGCATATATACATATACATAAATATAACTACATACTATTCAATTTTGAAGGGGTGAGGCTAAGATTGTAGTGGATCCGAAAATGTGTCTATTAAATGTTTCCGCAACAGATATTTAAAACTCTGCCGAGTTTTTGCCATTCTGACCTCAAGAGGGAGCGCGTTCCATATCAGAACAGACTGAACAAGAAAAGTAGAATGTACAAAGTGAGAGCGGTGAGTGGGTGAACAGTATTCAAAGCATAAATAAGAATGTTCGTAACAAACGCCCTAAACAAGACAAATAAATAGACTATCACGCACATTTTCTTCTTTGTTTCTTTGGATTACTTGAAATTATTACATTTGTGGAGGTACGGGTATCATGTCCCTCCAACACAAAGGGAGGATCCTCCGACCAGGCGAGGTGATCATGCCTGGCGGACCACTGCCCAACAGTTGAATTTGGGATATTGTGTATATGATAATCGGCGTGAGAACTTCTACTGCGCGATTCAGGATTGGTAGTTTATTCATGTTGTACGTTGCTCCGTAGTTCAGTGTATCTTCGGTAGATGGCGCTGTATTTGGAGGTCGCCACACATTTAAAAAAACCTGATAGACCCCAAGAAGGTCCTCCTTAACATTACACAAGAAAAACTAAAAAAAAAGTAAAAGCCTCCGCAGTCTTAATGACTAAGTTAGCAAAGTAATCACTTAATTAATTTTGAGTTGGCACAAAGCGTCTACACTAAAAACTTTTAATATAAAACATTACGTGAAGCTTTACTGCCAACTCAAAATTATTTATATTACTTTATGAGTTTAGCAATTTACTATTTTTCATTTTTAGGTAACTTATTTTTTACATTATAATTTTTAAGTAAAATATGTTTAGTTCTTTACATAAAATTATACTGAAATAAATAAGTTTATTTCTTTGAGAGTTCATATAAAAGGCGTTATTAATTATGTTTATTCGTTTCCAGAAGTAATAACAGAAAAAAAACATCTTAAGTATGGATGACTGCCTCGGTGGCGTAGTGGTAGCGTATGCGACTGCTAAGCTTGAGGTCTCGGGTTCGATTCCCGGGTCCGACTAAATGTTTGTATGATCTGCAAAAATTTGTTTCAAAGTTTAGGTGTTTTCTATGTATAATATGTATGTATTTACAAAAAAAGTATATAAGTATTTATATCAGTTGTCTAATACCCAGTACACAACTCTGCTTAGCTTAAGTCTAGATGGCGTTGTGTGTTAGATGTCTGAAATATTTATTATTATATTTAAATATACTAAGTTTCAATTCCAATATATTTAACTAGTACTATATGGACATAAAGATGAAAGTTCATATAGATGGTAAATATATGTTAAATTTTCACGAAAAATAACTGAACGAATCGAATGAAATTTGGCACAGAGATAGGATTACAGTCTGGAATAGCAAACAGGCTACATTTCTAATTTAAAAAAATCGGCCAAGTGCGAGTTAGACACGCGTAGGAAAGGTTTCGTACCATTACAAATTTCAACATACAGCGTCTACATATTGCCTTTATTGACAATGAGCAAAAAATCACGTTCGTTGTATTGGAGCCCCCCTTAAATATTTATTTTATTCTGTTTTTAGTGTTTCTTGTTATATCGGCAACTAAATTACATCATCTGTAAAAAAGTTAACTGTCTAGCTATCACGATTCATACCATTTTTTTTTATTATATAGTGGGCAAACGAGACGTGTAACCTGATGGTAAGCGATTACCGCCGCCCATTTACATCCGCAACACCAGAAGCGTTACAAGTGCGTTGCCGATCTTTTGGGAAGGAGTACGCTCTTTTCTTGAAAGTTTGAAGGTCGTATTGGTCCAGGTACACCGCAGGCGACAGCTCATTCCACAGTTTTGCTGTGCGTGGTAAAAAGTTATATATTTAGCCTGATAACGGACAGACAGACGGACAGCAGAGTCGTAATAGGGTCCTTTTTTACCCTTTAGCAACAGAACCCTAAAAATATTTCCGTAGTACAACTCTCAGATTAGCTAGGGCATAGTTAGTTTCCTTACGTATAATAACTTAACGCCCTCCATCACAAACAAAGATAACTAAAAGAAACATATTTCCCCCATTTTTCATTACTAGGATATATTTCAAGATTACGAGAAGTGGGCGGATCATAATCCATTATATAACAATCCTGGACCAAGAGATGCTGTACTGATGGCATAACCTGCCTATTGCGGGATAAGATTCGATTAATCCCATCTCGTCAAGTCGTTGCGTAAATTAGTTAGAGGGAACTTAAAACTCTGATAATATGAATGTCTTAAGTTATAAGAGATAGCGTTCGGAATTTATTCAAGTTAATTTTTTTTTTAGATTTTTATAACGTACCCGGCTATTCCAGTGGCGGGAAGTAAATATAGCCGTAAATGAACACCTGCAACTCAAAATTCAAAAGTTCTCACCTTAGATTACCACATTCAGAGCCCAAATCAATCTTCCCCTTTTTTTATGCGTCAATCCCCTCGTATACCACTTGTGGTTATGTCGGACTCGAACCGAGTTAAAACCGCACACCTTCTCGGGTACTAGAAGCCAGGGAACACGGTGCACCGTCGGAAGGAAATCCCTGGAACCCCGACGTACCTCGGGACACCCACTGTTTGTAGGTTGCCCCCTCCTGTGTAGGAACCCTAATATTCCTATTCTATATACTATATAAAGGCGCGAGCACTTTACAGGGCTCGCGCCGCGACCGCGGCCTGCTTCTGTTAAGGTGACTGGTGGCCTCTTCCCCCTGATTAAGAGGAACATGGGTTTGGGCCTTCCTCCTGATTAGCGGAAGTTGGATTTGGAGTCTTGTTAACTCATTCACTATATATAAACATCTCTTAACATCGGGTTTCCGTTAGTAGGTGGTATCACTCCCCTCGATCCAGATCATGTGTGTTGAATGCATGGCTTTCTAATGTTAAAATCGTTATATTCAGTGATATAATGTCGCTATAAGCTTACAAATTAAGTTGGACTTAAAATATTAAATCCTTTACGAGTCCATCAAGCCTGGCAATAAAGGCTTATAAATTAATTTGTCAAAAACTTTGATATCTAGTTAAAATTGTTTATTTTTTGCCATTGTTTGTTCATATTGATAATGAAGTTGTAGAGTTTAGTGAGCCACAGATAATAATGGAATATTCGAGACACAAAAGGTATTTGGGTTAAGAATTTTGTTTTTGTTTGAACAATTGTTTGCGCCGATAATAATGGACTGTGGACTGTGGACGAACTTAGTTGGTTTCCAAGTTCAGAATGATTAAATTCTTTATTCGGGCAATGGTTAGGCTATGAAGAGAACTGTATTTGAAAACGAGCAGACGTATCGCATGATGGAAAGCGATTACCGCCGTCAATGGACACCTGCAACACCGGGGGCGACACAGGTGCGTTGCCGGCTTTTGGAGGATGGGGAAAGGGATGGGAAGGGGTTGGAATATTGGCCTCCGGTATCCCCACACACTCGGTGAAACACAGCGCAAGCGTTATTTCACACCGGTTTTCTATGAGGCCGTGGTATCACTTCGGTCGAGCCGGCCTATACATGCCGTAGCGTGGCTCTCTCACGGACATACGGGTTCTAATCACACTTTCCATTAGGCAGATAAAAAAAAATAAGAAATCACTTTATTTATGATTAAACTGATTCTAAGTTTTTATTCATTAATTTTTTCATGAAGATTTTATTAATCGGTTATAAAAACAATTTCACGATTCATATTTTTTATTTTACAAAGTAACTTCCTGGCAAGAAAACATTCCAAAGGTATTTCAGCAGGATCCGGAGAGCCGGAGATAATTGAAAGTAAAAGGGCTCGGGGCATATTTTGATACAATTTAACCCCTTATTTCAAAGTTTAATTCTCAAACTTCAACCCCTGAGTTTCAATAATACAGGAAACAGAACTACTTGTTATCTTTCCTGGAATTTCGAGAAACCTTCATTCCTTTAGGGATTGTTACGAATCTAAGTTCTAGAAAGACAAATAAAAAATAAACTTTTAAATAATATCAAAAACTTCGATACTCTTGCACCATGACGAATTGTATTAAACAGTATTACTAAATATTTTAATTTTCCACCATTAGTAGTGATTTTTCTACTCCTAATTCCGAATCAGACCAAACCAGACGAAAAAAATAATAAAAAATTGCTCTATACACAATAAAAAGGTTTGACCTACTATACCACTCTCCCCAACTTGCTACTTGCGACTTGGTAATAATGGGACTTGTGACTTAGTGACAATGGGACTTGTGACTTGGTGACAATGGGACTTGTGACTTGGTGACAATGGGACTTGTGACTTAGTGACAATGGGACTTGTGAATTGGTGACAGTGGGACTTGTGACTTGGCGACAATGGGACTTGTGACTTAGTAATAATGGGACATGTGACTTAGTGACAATGGGACTTGGTGACAATGGGACTTGTGACTTAGTAATAATGGGACATGTGACTTAGTGACAATGGGACTTGGTGACAATGGGACTTGTGACTTGGTGACAATGGGACTTGTGACTTAGTAATAATGGGACGTGTGACTTAGTGACAATGGTACTTGTGACTTGGTGACAATGGGACTAGTGACTTGGTGAACACAGCACTTGGTGACAATGAAATATTACCACTTCGGATCCCTTCGATTGTAAAAATAATTTTGGAAAGCAACCTAGAAATAAACTGAGAAAAGCGCGTGAGTGTCATTTATCGACAGACATTTTTTATAGCTTCGTTATAAAAGGAGCAAACGAATAAACGTCACATCGAATGGTTACTAACTACCACCGCCCCTAGAAGGGGTTAGGCAGGTTTTTGATGATGTTCGCTGCCTTTATTATCAAATCGTTTTACAAATTCTTGCCGACGTTACAGGAAATACGTTCAACATAAAATACAAGATAAAATTCACCTTTTTTCAATTAAAAAGTTAAACACTCGAAAAGCTCACTTTAACGTAGTTAAAACGAAGGTTCATGCGAAAGGGCCGACGACATAACTTTGTCAAATTATTTAAATTTACTGTGAAAAACTCCTTTTCAAACGTGAAGCAGGTAATTTAATGGAGGGAGTTGGGTGACGGGGATGTAGGCGGAATAGGTGACACAGGGGATAGTAAGACTAACAACTTTGAACACATTTCATTTTTTTTTTTATTTAAGTCTATTGAGATGATGTGCTCTGCTTTAAAACCGACTGCCACGTTGGTCTAGTGGTAAGCGTAAGCGAGTGCCGATCAAGAAGTCTCGGGTTCGATTCTGGGGTCGGGCTGCTGTTGGGATTTTCTTACAATAAATTATTAATAGCCGCCCGGAGTATGGAAGATGGCGGTGTTTCCCGCTCGTGCCTCGGAGAGCACGTTAAGCTGTCGGTCCTGGTTATCATTAACATCAATGGCAATCGTTACTGGGAAGTCAGGGCCCTCAAATATACTGATAACTAATTCAATCTTCGAATTCAGTTCACTCTCAGGGTTGCGGAGGTCCGATGCCAGTCGCTTCGTGGAAAAAGTGATATTCAGGTAAAATCGGTTGAACTAATAGCCGACCCCAAATACTCTTGGGAATAATAAAGTCTAGGAAGATGAGGTGATAAGATGATGTGTTATCAGACATGAACGTTCTAAACTTAAGACTAATTAGATTCCATTACAGTTAGCAAGCAACTGGTAGTTAGTAAATGCCACAGCCCATTGACATCAACTCGATAATCCACTGCCCTTTGAATGCCTCCCTCTACTATTAAAGGTAAGTCCGCGGTATCATAGAAAGCAGATAAGACAGAATAGTTGCCCATTTCAAAAGATACGACTACTTCTTTCAACAGAAAACGAGAAAGAGCTAAATCAACGTACACATATGAAGTGCGAGTCGTGGTTTAAGAAGTCCAACAAATCGCGGTGAGTCGGGAGCCGAGCCGATTGTTCTACCACTAAAGACTTGGCCCTTAAATTGAGAGATACTCGTAGAATGGTACCATTGCTCTCTAACATCATGACTGTTCTTTCAAATATATAAAACTAATATCTACACACAGGTTAATGTGCTGTGTGCTATCTTTTCAAGCCGTGTGTATTCCTTAGCTATACCAAGTATTGGCCGGCAACCGCAAGCTAATGAATACAAACCACTGGAAGTCCCTATATGTACAGTACAGCGCTGTATTCACCACGCTACCCCTATTTATGGCCACCCTTAATTCTACATACCTTGGCGCTTGTCAACTATCTGATTTCATGCATCGATAGGGATATTTAAGGTAGAGATATATACTATAATTACAGGGGTTTATCTTTAGTTTTTCGTCAGTAATCATTTTTTCGCTTGTATTTATACAGATATTCTATCAACATCAGTTTTTCTTATATATATAATCATGACTGCCTCGGTGGCGTAGTGGTAGCGTATGCGACTGCTAACCTTGAGGTCTCGGGTTCGATCCCCGGGTCGGACCAAATGTTTGTATGATTTGCAAATATTTGTTTCGAAATTTGGATGTTTTCTATGTATAATATGTATGTATTTACAAAAAAAAGTATATAAGTATTTATATCAGTTGTCTAGTACCCATAATACAAGCTCTGCTTAGCTTGGGACTAGATGGCGTTGTGTGTTAGATGTCCGGAATATTTATTCATTTAAATACCTGTATGGGTGATCAATGGCATGATACCATGAGCATCTCCGTGATTCGAAACTTACGTTAAGCAATCGGTCCCGGTTGTTATCATAGGATAACAGTCGTGAAGCTCAGTTGGAGGTCTTTGGACGGCTAAAAAACATCCAACAGCAAGATTACGAAGCCATCGTCGTCTTGCCAGTCCCCAACTCACACTCGGCCAGCGTGGGGACTGGCCTTAACCCTCTCCTGAGAGGAGATCCGAACCCAGCAGTGGGACATTATGGGTTGTTGATGAATTTGGTACATAAAAATGGTATAAACTTTATTCCACATCAGTTTCGTACATTCTAGAGTACATCAAAGTATTGTTTTTTTTTATGTTTTTTATTGTCTATTCAAGACGGCAAACGGACAGACGTATCGCCTGATGGTAACTGATTACCGCCGCCCATGGATACCTGCAACACCAGAGGCATCACAATTGCGTTGCCGGCCTTTGGGGTATGGGCCTCCGGTATCCTCATTCACTCGGTGAAACACAGCGCTTTTGTATTGTGCATTTTAACATAATTCTGTCATATATAAGTAAACATTTGACATTAGCTGTGGATTTTTTTGTCTGGCTATATTCTGTGACTATAAAGGCTTTAAACTTTCGATATCATGTAAATAAATTAATTAATAATGTGTGCAAATGGTGGCCTAATCGTTAAAAGATAAAGTCGCAATAAGCTTATTACATTTTTATACAAATTAATAAATGAAATCTTAACTTATAGAAAGAAACATTATTTGACTTCGAATATGCGTAAAAAATCTTTTTTAAGAGAAATCTCTTAATCTTATAAAATAAATAGCTCCCGAAATACCACTACCTCATCCTGATACATATTGTACAAATCCACAATAAGCACACAGACCATTTAACCCTCTTTACACACAGCTAACAAAAAATTTCACACAACATTGTCTTATCTGCTCGCGGCGAGTGCTCATACAATTTGAAGTAAATTGTTAGCCAGTAGCGGAAGGGTTGACAGCGTAGCACTACTGACAGTATTAACCTGTCAACTTGTCACCTGAGCACTTTCAAAACCTGTAATTCTTTAAAACGAGGGAAGATGGAACATATTTGCATGACATTTTTTTTTATTTCGTGTAATTTTTTTAGAGTTTCGCAAACCTGACAATATCTTATGATTGGTCTTTCAAAAATCTTCCAGTCTAAGGGGATATGAAGATGTTATTTAATAGACTATTCAATTATGATTCCCTTTAGGACATTTCAAAAATTAAATGGCCAATATACTAAAGCTAAGCAAATGATATAAATATTTTGGACTTCTTACACATAACGCCATCTAGTCCCAAGCTAAGCAGAGCTTGATCAAAAACATTTTTTTATAAACTTTCACTGTGCCATTGATTTCATACTCCTTCGTTAGCATAATTTTCTTAAAAATGGGTACAAAGATTATAGATTCCTAATCTATATACTCGTACATAGGTTCGTAATTCTTAATTTAAGCAGCTTATTACTGACGCGTGCTTGATTTAAAAACAACGCAGATAAAGACGTTTTAATCATTATTTTATATTACATTTTTAGTTTTAGATCATTACACGGAATGTCAATTACTTTCACGATCACTCCCTTTTTAATGAAAGAGAATACATTTAAATCGGTCAAGTAATTCCTTAGGTTAGTGCATTAGAATAACAAACAAACTTACTATGATAGCGTAGTAAGTTTTTTAGTCTTAGTCTAAGAGATATAGATCTGTACAGACTAAAATTTCTTCTATTCTGTCACAATAATTTAATAAATTGTCGCAGAGGACTTTACAAACGTACCTACATGAAACGGACACAAAGAACACCCAGACTCTCTATCTATCTGTTTGTTCCAGCAAATCTCTGGAACGGCTGGACGGATTTTAATATGCCGTTCACTAGCAGATAGCTAATAATATAAGGAGTAACTTGGCTACTTTTTTGTTAGACAGGCTTGTACACTCAGCGTTACCCTCGGCTGTTATTGTTTTACGCGGGTAAAAGCGCGGGGCACAGCCAATACATCTATGAAAAAAACACCGTCTATTTGGTACAAACAATTCGTCACATAATAACTCTGTTCTTAAACAGATCTTTAAAATTTCTCATTATTAGCTTTATTAGCTTATATTAGCGGAATATTGTTGCAAGTCCCCCCACAACCGTTGCAGCAGATCTTTGACCCCAATAATGAGGCCCTCGCAATACGAGCCTTAATAATGAAGGCTTTCTCGCAATAATAAAGTCGCTTCGAGGGTAATCCTTCAATCATCGCATAATACAGCCTCCAGAGCTAAGCTTTATGCCGTCTGCGTCGAGAATAAATTACTCTATCACTTGAAATAATAAATGAATAAAACTGCAATACTGGATTTGATATAAGCGTAATGGCAATTGACGTTTTAAGTTTCTAAGCAAAGCTTGTACTATGGTATACCTTTTTTAAAACACAAAAAATCAAAAAGAACCAAACACCCAAACTCCGAAACAAATATGTGCAGATCATACAAATATTAACTCCGACCCTGGAATTGAACTCGTGACACCACAGTCACCGAAGCAGTAAATAAGAAATAAAAAAATCTTGACAGTTTTACAGAGTAATGATTGTTGAGGGTCATATTCATCGCAGAGGGAAGGATCGGCAACCTTCGTCAAGGAGAGAAGCGAACTGTCATTCTTGACAAAGACAATCTATAAATATCAAAACTGGTCACGTGTCTCTAAAAATATTCGTGTTTACATTCTTGTTGGAGATCGCTTTTTGTTTTTTCGAAAGACGGTCCCCATTTCATGTCATCCACATTTTAAATTTTCCTTATCATTAATTTCATCACGACGACGACTTGAAGACTCGAAGACTTGATAATTGAAGACGATAAATACTTGAAATTGGCAGAAATAGCTGATCCGAGTGATCCGGTTGGTTGCCATTTCATCAAAAAAAAATACATTCTTGTTTCGTTTTTTATTTGAATCGTGATTATTTTAATTACATATTATATGCAACTGTGCAAATATAGATCTTCATATTCAAAGTATCAAAAATAAATCAAATTGAAATGTCTGTTTGTTATAAGTTGCGTTTAATGTACGCATTCTACGGCATTTATGTTTAAAAACATTTGTTTTATGTACTGGTTGTATTGGGTCAAAACCTAAATGTCAAATCCACATGTGATTGATTGCAATGGGATTTCAGTAGCATACCTTTTTAGACTACTTTTATCTAGAAAATAATAGAATTTAAAGAGAAAACTCCATAAATCTTTGAACGCAAAGAATAGTATATCTATTATACCACTAAAGTGTCAAATAGGTTGTTTAAAATAATAGTTAGTTCCGTTAGCGTCGATAGATGGCGATCTAAAAATAAACACTTTCTTAAAAGGCGATGTTAAGAGTCTCCAGTAGTTTATGACCTTGCAGACATTTTTTTTATTAAAATAGCTTTCATTGGAATACCTTAGTATTATTTATCCCAACCGTTCATCCCGTAAACATAGGTATAAGAAAAGCATCACCAAAACGTAACGCATACAAAAACCCATAGCTCCCCATCTTCCCACAAGTTCCCACACAATTTAATCAACTTTCTCATGGAACCAATTACGGCGCCCCATCCGTCAATCTATCAATGAAATAAAACAGACTCCGATAGTGAATACGACCTCATCTGATAACGACAATTAATTCCTATCAGCCCGACAGAGCTCGGAGTAGATAGTACTTAAGATAATGCAGAAGTTCAATGGCTATTTCATTGGTTTGAGTGATATTTAGATTGAGAACAGCTTCGTAGAGGTTATTATGCTATCGTTTTACTGGATGAAAGGTACGCCATTTTTTTTGTGTTACTGGCAAGTTATAGCAGGTCAGACATGGTCATGGCTCTTAGACTTGGATCTGGACATATCCTACTAATCAACTTTGCATATTTAATTGTTAAAGTTTGTTCCCAAAACGGCTCAATTTGTTACATAGCTGAAGACGTATATTATATAGCTGACCCACTTAACCTCGTTTGCGTCTTCAATTGCCCGAAGCGTGAAATTATCCCCCATTTTGAAACATTCTTCATTGGTGCTCCGCTCCTATTAGTATTAGCGTGATGAAATATTGCCTAAGCCTATAAATAGACTGTGGGGGAACGGGTATCCAATACTGAAATAATTTTTCAAATTTGACCAGAGGTTCCTGAGATTAGCGCGTTCAGACAAACAAACTCCTTAGTTTTATAATATTGGTATAAATTATGACTTTATTATCATTAAATTTATTTAAAAATCCGAATTCAGGAACTAGACCAAAATGAAACGGGACCACATTGAAAGCACAAACACAAATAAGAATCATCAAAATCGGTTCACCCGGTCGAAAGTTACGAGGTAACGAACATAAAACAACTAAAATTATTTTAAACTATTGACACATCATCAGCCTATCGCAGTCCACTGCTGGACATAGGCCTCTACAATAGCACGCCACTTAGTTCGATCCTCGGCTTCTCGCATCCAGCTCCTGCCAGCCGTCTTGCGCAGATCATCACTCCACCTGGCCTGTGGACGTCCTACACTACGTTTGCCGAGACGCGGTCTCCACTCAAGAACCCGTTTACCCCAACGGTTATCGGTTCGGCGGCAAATGTGACCAGCCCACTGCCACTTCAGTTTGCTAATCCTGTGGGCTATGTCGATGACCTTGGTTTTCTGTCGGATCACCTCGTTTCTAATACGGTCCCTTAGAGAAACGCCGAGCATAGCCCTTTCCATAGCACGCTGAGCGACTTTGAACTTGTGGACCAGCCGTACCGTAAGTGTCCACGTTTCAGCTCCGTATGTCATTACGGGTAGGACGCACTCATTAAAGACTTTTGTCTTTAGGCACTGTGGGATCGATGATGAGAAGACTCGACGAAGCTTCCCAAACGCTGCCCAACCCAGCCGGATTCTCCTGTTCACCTCGTCCTCAAAGTTGTTTCTCCCTAACTGCAAAGTCTGCCCGAGGTACACGTATTCTATTCTATTCTATTACTTGGGAATGGTTTCCGCACTTAGTCCTTAGAGTGGACCATTGTACGTGGGCCATGGCGGCCGTCACTCCAACCAGCCCACTTCCTTCCAGAAGCAGATCAGACTTCCCAGTCCTCTCAGGGCATCCGCGAGAGACCTTGGTGATCCAAGGGTTCTATCGCGGATCTGCGCGACGCCCGTGCACTCGAGTAGCACGTATGCCACTGTTTCCTCAGCCTCCATGCACGCTCTGCATAGAGGGCTGTCTGTGATGCCTATTGTGTGATAGTGTTTGTTTAATGAGCAGTGTCCGGTGATGGTCCCCACCACCAGGCGCAGACTTCCTCTGTCCAGACCCAGTAGGCGTCTAGTCAGTTTGCTGTTTAGAGTAGGCATGGCCTCTTTAGCTTGTCTGCAGCCTGGTGCTGCAGTCCACCAGTTCTCAGCCTGTGTGCGAGTGGAGTCTTGCAACCATCTGCGGAGCTGGTTGAACGGGATTGGCACAATTGGCTCAGGTCCGTAGATCACTGTGCTAGATCCTCTCCTAGCCAGTTCATCAGCCGCATCGTTACCAAGTGATCCACTATGTCCCTTTATCCACTGCAGTGTCACTGTGTTCCGGTTGAGTACCGAGACGCGTTCCAGTGCATTATGGCATTCAAGTATTAGTCCCGAGGTGATGTAGTTTCTGTTTAAGGATTGGAGGACTGAAGCACTATCAGAAAGTATACGGATGTGTGTGTCCGTTATCTTCCTGGCTTCTAGTGCAGTTGCCGCTTGGATAATCCCCACACATTCCGTTTGATAGACAGTGTTGAGTTTGCCCAGCGGCTTGGATATTCTTATGTTGAGCTCGTTCGAGAAGACACCGACTCCTGTTCCACTGTTGGTTTTAGAGCCGTCGGTGTAGATCCTCAGTTCCTTCTGCCCTGAGTGATCACCAGAATCTTCTGTGAGCTGTACTATGTAGTGTTTTGTAAAGTAGTGTGTTTTGGGGATTTTGTCATTTGGGGATGCCAACATGGGCTGTTGCTTGATGACATCCTCTTTTATGCGTATGTGTTTTATTCTTGAGTCTTTTCCAAGTGTTCCTGCAGCACTAAGTCTGAGGGCAGATAGAGCTGCTTCCTCCCGCACGATAAGGTGTAGGGGCGGCAGCCCCAGCATTGCTTGCAGGGCAGCAGTGGGTGCAGTTTTCATGCTGCTGGTAATTGCGACGCAAGCAAAACGCTGCAGCTTTTCGAGGTGAGGTACACGTATTTTTGAACAACTTCGAGAACGGCACCGTGTACCGCAACCGGTTCCGGTAGTACGTGTTCATTGAACATGACCTTGGTCTTGTCCAAGTTCATCCGTAGGCCGATGCGTACAGAAGAGTCAGCAAGGTCGTTCAGCATCTGTTGTAGGTCCTGCAGCGTCTCTGCCATGATGACAATGTCGTCTGCAAATCGCAAGTGAGAGATGTATTCGCCATTGATGTTGATTCCGCGTCCTTTCCAGTGCAGCGTCTTGAAGAAGTCCTCCATTGCATTAGTGAACAATTTCGGGGACATAACGTCCCCTTGTCTCACTCCTCGATGCAATGGTACGGGTCTTGTATGCTGATTCTGTACTTGGACGGACATTATGGCGGCTTTGTAGAGACATCTCAACACTTGTATGTATCGCCAATCTACTTGGCAACGCTGCAGGGACTCCAGAACAGACCAGATTTCTATCGAGTCAAAGGCCTTCTCATAGTCCACAAATGCTAGACACAGGGGCTGATTATACTCTTCGGTCTTCTGTATAATCTGCCGTACTGTGTGAATGTGGTCTATGGTGCCATATCCGCTCCGAAACCCAGCTTGCTCCGGTGGTTGGAATTCATCGAGTCTTCGCGCAAGACGGTTCGAAATGACTCTCGAAAACAGCTTGTAGACGTGGCTTAGAAGGGAAATAGGCCGATAGTTCTTCAACATGGTCTTGTCACCCTTCTTGACGAACAAGATGACCACACTTCTACTCCACGCCTATTATTGCCTACGCCAACTATTGACACACCTACATAAAAATACGACAAGCCTTATAGGTTCTAGGGCGTACCAAGAAAATATATAAATATACATAAATACCTTCTATCGCAGTCGGATAAACAGTCGAAATGAAAACCTTCTCCTTTTTTGAGACTGTTAAAAAAAGAAGATTTCTGGCATAAATTCTGGACTTTTAAATTATTAAGTAGTCTATAACACGTCATTAAATATTTCCACACCATCTTGCAACACTATACAGTGTTAGAAGGTTCTCCAGTAAACCTAGTCAGATTAACGGCGGTACATTTCCCGGCAACAGGTGTATTACGTCGGCAACACCGTATAAGCACTCCGTTGCGCCCGAAACTACCGTTATCTTACAAGAAAAGGAAAACTGTCTAAATTGTAACAGAAGTTACTTGACAAAAATCATTTTTAAACGTTAAAACCTTCTCATTTGCAACTGAATAATAATTTGTTTGTCTATTTGAAGAAAAGATCTCTTGCATTAAGCAGTGGTCTGACCGCAGACGAGGCTACGACTAAATATCAGCGAGTTCCTCTCTCAATAAACACCATCTTCATCATATTCCTAGACTTTTTTATTCCCAATATTATTTAGGTTACTAGTTCAAATTCAAAATCATTTATTGAATTAAGATGCTAAGTGATATTTATGAACGTAAAATTGAAGCTACAGTTAAAACTCAGATCGATACAAACAAACGCCACAAAATGTACTACTCGTAGATTGTCAGGTGGAAACACCAGCCCTTTTTTTTTATTGGATAGTGGGCAAACGAGCAGACGTATCACCTGATGGTAAGCGATTACCGCCGCCCATGGACACCCGCAACACCAAAGGCGTCACAAGTGCGTTGCCGACCTTTGGGGGATGGGAAGAGGGATAGGGAGAGGGGTTAGGATATGAGCTTCCGGTGTCCTCACTCACTCGGTGAAACACAGTGCAAACGCTATTTCACACCGGTTTTCTGTGAGGCCGTGGTATCACTCCGGTCGAGCCGACCCATTCATGCCGAAGCATAGCCTGCCTGTGTCGATTTATAACTTCCAATTTCCTAAATGCGTAGAGTCTTATGAGAAGAATACTGGCAAAGAAACTCTTGGCCACTCTTCTTAAAAGTCAGATCTTCAGGTACAATAGTGTTAGTTTTACAAAAAGTCCAACCTGAATATCAGTTTTTCCACGGAGCGACTGGCATCGGACCTCCGCAACCCTGAAGATGAACTGAATTCGAAGATTGAACTAGTTGTCAGTATATTTGAGGGCACTGACTTCCCAATAACGATTGTCATAGATGCTCATGACAACCGGGACCGACGACTTAACGTGCTCTTCGAGACACGGGCGGGAAACACCGCCATTTATCATACTCCAGGTTACTATTAAGAATTTCTTGTAAGAAAAACCCAACAGCAGTCCAACCCCGGAATCGATCCCGAGACCTCTTGATCGGCAGTCGCTTACGCTAATCACTGGACCAACGAGGCAGTACAGTAGGCAGACTTAATATACGACAATAAATATATACTCGTATTCCATGTAACCGAAAGAGATGTATAAATTAGTAGTTGATCTCTGGCCTATGTCACTCCTACATAGTGTCGCTTTTTGTTAGTGAAAGAATTTTCAAGACCGGATCAGTACTTCCGAAGATGACCCCCAACAACCATACACAATTAGAAACTTTACCTTTTTATAATATTAGAATAGATAATTATATGGATAAATCTGATAACAAAACTTTTTTTAATGCAATTTCACTATTTTATTCTCAGTAAAATTTTAATACCCGACCCGGGTATTCGCTTACACTGAAAAGAAAATGTCACAATGCTTGACCGAACCAAAAGGATATTGCGAACTGTACTAGTGTGAACCAACCCTTATAGAAGTCCGGAGGTATTAGGGGACATTCCAGTTTAAGAGGGTAACAGGGTAACAGGATATTGGGCCGCCTACAGGCTTTTTTTCACGCGAAATGAGTTTTCCATTTAAGGATATTTGTTCTGAAGCTTTTGTTCGCAAATGGGTTTGTCAATCGATTTTATTGGCTTTAATGGAGGATATTTCTTTTACATTCAGTGGATTTATATCGAAAGTATTCTTGTAGGGGATATTGTATCCAAGAAATACTGAATTTATTTACAACCTTATTATTAATAATTTTATGTAGTACTAACTGATCTCCGGAAATTAGTCTGCATCTACCAAGGAATTAATATTACCCATTTTGTGAAACATTCTTTCTTAGATCCTAGGCTCCTATTGATCGTGGCGTGATGTTATAAAGCCTATAGAAATTCTCAATATACGGGCTATACAATAAAGTGAAAGTGTCGCAGGTACTACTCTCGTGGAGATTTTTGGTATTCTTTATATACCTATGGTATTACTATTTACGTTAAAAGCTATTTACATCACGCATACAAGTTAGAATCAAAAAAAAATCCCGTGCCTGAAAATATCTCCAAAATATGACTGATATGTGTCAAAGGAAAGTATGTCCAAAATGTTCGCTTAATCCAAATATTGTCATAAATTAAATCGCCGCTCTTGTCCACACAAGGCTCCAATTCAACCAGTTGTGTGGTCTCATAGATAACGGAGATTAAAGTATTGTCCGCTCGCTCCGTCAAAGCCTCCGTTGAATAATTCAGGCTTTGTTTGTACCCCTGCCTGCCGGGATGCTTCCTAACTTTCTGGCGGCTTTCAAATTTAGTCATAGTTTGGATAAAGTTTCAAATTTTCGGCAAAGTATTTTGTGTTTTGATGATCCACATAGTGTATAGGGTTGCCGACTTATGGAAAAGTTTGCTCCGCACAATTTGCGAAATAAACTGCGGCAAAGATGAAGGTATGGTGTTATTCTACGAATGCCCTGGTAAAATAAGAAGATCAGCATTGTATAATAGACCAAACCTCCTTTACAAGGAGAGCTTAGTGTCCAACAGTGAACGACGAAAGGTGATGATTTTGAATGTCATCAAACAAGTCTCATAGTTTTTATTTCTTAATGTTTTAGCTGTCAAATAGACTGCTCTGCCTGATGGAAAGCGCGAGCAGAATCCAGGAGTGGTGGTCACCATCTTCAATGCTAATAGCGGCCTAGTGAGATGCTTTTTCACGCTCCGCTTAAAGGACCCGGGTTCATAGTGGGAGGGAAACACGTAGGTAGGTAGGTAGTGAGTTCCAGGTTTTAACCGCGGTTGAAGCACTGTGTTGAAGCGGTGAGTACGAGATCGTATGTCTATCGCACGTATTATCCTGTAGGTAGAGGGAGGGGGAAGTGGGGACCTGTTGGAACAGTTCTTCAGAACACTCACACACTCAGACTGTAAACTTACATTTCTCACGTCTGAGCTCAAACTAATCCCAGTCTGTGACCATTTACAATTCCCGCATTAGAAATATACATACTGTGTCGCGGGGGAGTTCACAAACATACATGAAACGGACACAAAGAACACCCAGATTTAGAACATCAATTTGTACACATGTGTGTGATCATACAAAGTGTTGTCTCATATAGGATTTGAACTAACAACACTGATCAGAAGAAAGCGGTGCGGCGACCACTTAAACCAACCGTGCAGTCCTGAATTCCTAGTAGTGGTGTGCAATAAAGTCCGTATAGGTACATTAAAAAGTATGTGGTGACCTCCACATACAGCGCCATCTACCGAAGATACACTGAACTACGAAGTAACTACACGGAGTAACTATCAATCCTGAATCGCGCAAATAGACGTTCTCGCGCCGATTATCATATATACAACATCCCAACATCAACTGTTGGGCAGTAGCCCGCCAGGCATGATCACCTCGCCTGGTCGGAGGATCCTCCCTTTGTGTTGGGTGGAACACAATGCCCGTTCCCCCACAAGTACATCGCCCAAATCACAGAATTGTTAGTTCTGGAAAGAACTTATGATCCCCGTCTACGCAAAAACGATCACCAACCAATATTCCTGTCAACTTATATTATCAAGAATACCCGAAAATGTACATCAATATCGAATTTCCAACAAAATTATGGCAATTATACGTATAAATTGATTCCTTACCAAAATAATTACCTACATAATTATTTTGGGGAAAAAAATATACTATTGTTTTTCTTACAGATAATTAGCGGCAGAATAGAAATATATTTTTGTATTCTCAAATAATAAGTTAGCTACACAAAAATATATAATCTTTTGTTTTCTTTTCTCCTCTCCTCGGCGTGGGGGGAGGCATCACATAACTAACAATTCAGTGTTACCCTCAATGAAAACAAAGTACTTTGTGTTTTTAAATCTGAAATATTTCGTAACAAAAGGTAAGATTTTGCTATCGTAGCGAGATAAGAAATATCTTGCTTTGTTTAGCAGATTTAAAAGGCATATTACAAAAAAAGCTGATACCTTAAGGCGAATCTAAATTATTTTTATTTTTATTGATCTCAATTTCTTTTTTTTTGTATGTATCGTTTACTTTTTATTCTCAAAGTTAAACAGTGTGTGCTTATATTCCTCGAACCTCGCGGTGCATCCCACGGTACGACAATAACCGCGGGTAACTCGGGGTAACGCCGCGAGACGAAGCTCGAATCTTTATAAATTGTAGCCTATGTGTTATGCTGATGTATAAGTTATATTAAAAGAAAAGTTATGTGTTATTATTATTCATCGTTTGAATGTAGTGGCTTTGCTTTGAAAAAAGCGATATAAAGTGACCGTACCTAAGCGTATGGACTATAATACAAACTAGCATGTATTTTTTATTGTACAATAAAATTTAAGGGTCGAACACACTGCAGAACATAGAATGGCGTCTGAAAGGGATTTCAAACACAAATGTACACGGGTCTCTAGGGATTATGGTTAAGCTTTGGGATTGGTGAGTGACATCTCAATTTATATCATTTCTAATATACTGAACATGTCGTTATCTTCGTACTATGGGTGAACGCACGTAAAGCTGTCGGTCTTGCGCCTGATCTCGTTCCGGTCGTGTCGCTTAACCGTCCCATTGGATTATGAGAGAGATGGAACAGAGAGTGCACCTGTGTTTGCGCACACACTTGTGCACTATAATATCTCCTGCGTAGTTGGCTGGTCTCCTTTGAGACTGGCCGCCGTGGCCGTAATCATCTAGGAGACCATCATCACTATGGGTGTACCTAATATAATACCTTCTAACTGGTGTAACATACATATACATCTCTCCGTGAGATAACTGATTGAGAACACCGAGTGTCTTCCTCCCCTATACAACCCACGGCTTTTGTTGGTGCGACTTATCCCGCCTACACGCCCACCACTGTGACACCTTTTTTTGTGCGGATATCCCCTCATATACTACCCCCTGGTGGCATGTCATACTCGAACCGACTAAAACCGCACGCCGTCTCAGGTACTAGATACCGGGGAACCAGGTGCACCCTATAAAGGAAAACCCTGGAAACCCGACGAACCTCGGGCCACCTACGCTTTGTAAATGACCCTTCCTGTGTGAGAACCCCCATGTTCCCGCTACTGTCCTCTAGGGCGCACACGCTCCGCAGCGTCTGCGCCGTCACTCGGGCATTCTTCTGCTAGGGTGACAGATGGCCTCATCTGTCACTCTTATCTGTCTTGCGCTTATACTTGGATTGATTTCAATTTAAACCTTTGAGTTGAATCGAAATCAATCTAAGCTCCGGTAATTCAAATCATTGATTACTTGAGTTACATCCTTTTATCACTGATCAATTCAGTACTTGAGTTTTATTTTATATTTGTATTAATAATGTTTGATGTTTGTATTTTTGACGTGTTCAAGTGCCTTTTGGGGCCTATGGAAATAAATGATTTGACTTTGACTTTGACTTATGGAGGACGGAGGTCGTTCTGCGATCTCATCACTGTAACCCCTGTACACTAGGATCAACAGCAGTGCAACCCACTAATACACGGAGTTATGACACTCAAAAAGTCCCAGGAAAAATTAAACTGTCTTGGAACTCGCAACGAAATTAATCAGAAGAAAAACTGGAGGAGTTGGAAATATAATAAGTCCACTTCCCTCCTTAGCAAAGCGGGAGACAAAATAAAGTCATAATATGCAGAAATCTTTTTCAAACCGGGAAGCACCACGGACAAAATTTTATGAGTCCTTAATGAGCTATATATGATTACTATAGTATGTATAGCATACATATTGCATACAACCCACGCGTGACGTAAAAGGCGACGAAAGGAGCTAACTACACAGGATAACAGCTACTGCACAGAGAAAGAAAACTTGAAAGACGTCCTAAACCAACCCGTCTTATGTCTGTACGTGATAAATACAATTTAATTTATTAGTAGGGTAGTGGGTTTCATTCCCTAGCTACAAATATTCCAAGACAACGCTGGCAAGGAATCGGAACGGGCTAGATTGGTATAGGTACTAGGGTAAAACTAATTTCTAAGCAGAAAGTTGAATAAAAGTAATTGAATAATATGGGCATGAATGAATCGTTTTAGAGAATACTTAAATACACATAAGTACATTTATTTTAGTACTTCACTAAAGATATAAAGCACTCATCGACTAAGAGCATTTTACGCAACTCCCACGTTACGAATAACCCCAGAGAATATCCATTCGACATGTGTAGATGTATCGTGTACCGACAAATGAATCAAAAATGCTTGATAGGATAAAAGCTTCCGCACTATTTGTGTGTCCATTACACCACGGCTTAAATATCGGGACAATTAAGGATGTAACGCAAAATTCACATTATGATGAATTGTAATTAATTATATATATACTCTTAATTTTTTATTTTTCTACCTTTACGCAATGGGTTTTTTCAATGGAACAGATCAAGATGTTTATCTTCCCATTATAAAAAAAAAACGGTAACTGCACGTTTGGCCTAGTGGTTTGGTAAGCGGTCGCCACGCCGTTTCCTACTTCGCCAAGTGTTGTGGGTTCAAATCCCACATGGAATAACACTTTGTGTGATACGCAAATTGTTGTTCTAAGTCAGGGTGTTCTTTGTGTCCGTTTCATGTATGTTTGTAAAGTCCCCCGTGACACAGGAATTATTCCAAGTGTGGGAGGTGCCTTTAAAAAAAAACATCCTATTTTGCAAAGGTCTACCAGAAAGAAAGCGATCTCCAAAACAATAATTCTGTTGAATCGAATAACTTATATAAGGGAAAGAAAAAACCAACTTATGTATCAGACAAACTAAAAATAACATTTTTGTAACGGTTTTGATACAAGACGACATGAGACAAAAGAAATAGGCTTCTACAGTCTGCTAACTAGTTATAGGACCCATAGGAGCACTGGAGTCTCATGATAATGAATTACTACTACAGCCCATGAATACTTGCAACTCAAGAGAGAATAGTATCTCAACATGTAGACTTGGGTTATTCCTGAACTAAGTACTACAAAGAATTCAATCCTGTTATCCGAAGTACTCAATCAACTACGATAAACGGCGCTAAGTGTACTACGTATTAGAAAGCATATAGTTTATTTATAGAGCCAAAGAACGATCGCCTCGTTTAATCAAACAATTCATTGCTCTTCTCTGAATCAACTACTGTACTTAATGTACTAAAAGTACTAGTTCATTTGGCTAAATGAACTAGATCGTATCGCTCCGTATAATGTCCTAGCAAACACAAGTCTATCAACATATAGCAAGCCATTATTTCATTGTAATGTCGTGAAACAAGGGACACAAACCTAGACGGGTCGTGTACGTAGATAGTGAAATGAAAAGATGTTGGAACATTTGTAGGTATTGTGTGACCCCGTATCAGTGTAACGTAACGGAATAATATCCGATACCATATTTGTTCGATATTCACTTATGTCGGCTAAAGTGCCTTTGAAGATATAGCAAGTTATGTATTTATTATTAGACTACTCAGTTTATTGGAAGTTTTATTTAAATTTGAACTAGTAACCTGTTCTGGGTTCGCACGGAAGTCTTTCAAATTCTCGGATGTCTTCAACTAAAATATGCGTATGTTATATATGTAAGCCTTCCTCTTGAATCACTTTATTTATTGCTGAAAACTAAATTAAAACCCGTTGTCTAAAAAATCTAAGCGAACAGACAACCTAAGTGACTTACATCCTAGTGACATCGTATACTGTGTAAACATATACAAATGTAAGATAAAATTGAATGGAGAAAGATAATAGTTAATTTCAAGTGTAACATTGTGTAACTAAAATGAACTGCGTGCGTACGTGTGTGCGTGTATGCGTGTGTATGCGTATGTACTCGTATTCAGTTATACACGCCTCATTTTACAACTGTTTTAATCAAATTACCTTATTATTTTGCAGGATCAACCAAGGCAAACTTGGTAACGTACAGTGATGGGTAAGATGCGAAGCATAGGAGAGATGTAAGTGTTTCGATTAAGAGTCGGACAGGTTTGAGATAAATACTTATTTTAAGAAAAAAAAAAGAAGTTTAGAAAGCCTTCTTCGCATTGCTTGTGGCTCTTATTATATTTTTAATGTTGTCTGAGGATTTATCAGATGTCCGACTACACAAATAATGTGTAATTCACAAGTCTAGATCTTCTTTGTGGCCGTTTCAAGTATATAGTAACCTCCACAGGACACATGTTATATTCTTAATTCAGGAGTAGTTTTATCCAATATGAAAGGCCTCGGTGGCGCATTGGTAGCGTGAACAACTGCTGTTGGGGTGCGGGTGTCCATGGGCAGCGGTAATCGCTTACCATCAGGCGATACGTCTGTTCGTTTGCCCCCCAATATAATAAAAGAAAAGGAATTCTATTTTGTAACAGGACCAGGCAACTCCATATAGAATTACAACCGCAAAACGCTAATAAAAACCTTATGAAGAATACGTACAAGTAAAAACTAGTAGTTCAAGCGAACATTACCACGCTCGTAACTAAGATGAAACCGCATTCAATTAATCGTCCACATCTCGATGTGTTCCACCTTCCATGGATGCTGGCTACTGATAATAATTAACCCAATATATTGTACAGTATTATGACTGCGATGTTTTCTTGTATCAGCTCATTTGCGGTTTATTTATGCGTTTTTATTTTCAGAGTAAGGAAGAGAAAATACATTGTCCTGAATGATGAAAACACACACTAGTTTTGCCCACCGCTCTGTCCGAATTCACATCAGTTATCGCGACTAAAAGTAGCCTATTTCCTTGTCCAAGGTCCAATCTACTGATTTTTGAGAGATTTATTCGAGAAAGAGTAAGACAGGTAGAGTTACTTCTTCTTCTTCTTCCTAGCCTTTATTATTCCCAATATTATTTGGGGTCGGCTACCAGTTCAACCGGTTTTACCTGAATATCAGTTTTTACACAGAGCTACTGGCATCTGACCTCCGCAACCCTGAGGGCGAACTGAATTCGGTGGTTGAACTAGTTGTCAGTATATTTGGGGGCACTGACTTCCTAATAACGATTGCCATAGATGTTCATGACAACCGGGACCGACGGCTTAACGTGCTCTCCGAAGCACGGGCGGGAAACACCGTCATCTTCCATACTCCAGGCTGCTATTAGGAATTTTTTGTAGGAAAAACCCAACAGCTGTCCGACCCGGGAATTGAACCCGAGACCTCTTGATTTGCAGACGCTTAGCTAACCACTAGACCAATGAGGCATAACACAAGCTCAGTTTAGCTTGGGACTAGATGGCGTTGTGTGTAAGATGTCCGAAATATTTATTTATTTACTATTTATTATGGCGGTTCTATTGGTCTGGTAGTTTGTGACCCTGGTAGACATCCTGGAGAATGGAATTCCGATTACATTTCAGTACAAACAACTGTGTGATGAGTACGATTATTTCCAAGGTAAGTAGAGCCACGTTGATTTCAGCATTCGCAACGAGTATGGTGACCACCACTTTTGGATTTTGTTTATGCTTTCCATCAGGCAGTGAAGAATCATTTTGGTAGGGCCATACATATAAAATAACCTGCTTCTATATGATAAAAAAATTGAGAGGTGTCAAGGGACACCCGGATGGAACGAAGTTCGAAATAGAAAGACTAAACGAAAATATCTGGTTTGCTTTTTATAAGAGAGAGAGAGAGAGAGAGAGAGAGAGAGAGAGAGAGAGAGAGAGAGAGAGAGAGAGACAGAGAAAGGGTAATGATTCCTGACAATTTCAGGGTGTGTCTCCGAGCGATAGTTTCGGAGATAGAGGGGGTGTCTTCCATAAGGGATGATCTTAGGGGCTGGGGGTGACCGGGGTAGTGGGGTGAATGGATTGGGGGTGCTACGCTAGATAAAAAAGCCCCAAAAAAGGGGTTGGAAATATAAGTGTGGGTGGTGGGGGGATGAAAGTATTAGGTGGGGGCACCTCGACTGAGAAGTATGGCGGTATCGAAGAACTCGACTTCACGATGTGACGAAGTAGGCAGGCAATCCAGGAGTATGTGGGGAAAATTTTATCCTCCCTGTGGTACCACTAAATTTCTTGAGTAGGTAAACATACAATATGGTATAATAAATCCGTCTTGACAAAAAGTGTCGTTACAATTCCGTCTAGCCCCCTTTAGCAACGCGCGATAAGGAACTTCGTTCCAATATTAGCTGCATTCTATTTTCTCGTTCTTTTTCACCGAGAGACTGACGTTATAGTTTCTTATTTTATGAGACAACACACTCGTGTATCTGTATCATGCTCACGTAAGCCTCGTTTGCCTCCAATGTCATAAAAAGAACTGATGAGGGTAGTTGTCTGCAAAACCAAGTTTTATTCAAACAATCCGTGTGCATTAAACGCTGGGTGGAATTTAAGAAGCCTATTTAGGAACGAAGCCAAGAATTGAGGATGCTTTGGCACAGACACCAGCTTTCGACGCTGCAACATGCAATTTGGTGATATCGAATACCAAACGATAATGGATATACATAAATTTTATTTCACCAACTAGATGCCACGACGGACTTCGTTGTGTCAAAGTTATTGGCATTCAGCAGTTCAATAGAAAAAAAAGTGTTGCTTTTTCCATTATCTTCGCATTTTTACGTTTTTTTAACCGACTTCAAAAAAGGAGGAGATTATAAATGTATCTGTATTCTTTCAAACAGACCTCATGACTTTCGACTGGGTGAACCGATTTTGATGATTATTTTATTTGAAAGCTGGTGCTTCCCGTGTGGCCCCATTTCAATTAGGTCGATTTTTGTAGTCGAGTTATGAGGTAACAAACATAAAAAATACAGTCGAATTGAGAACCCCCTCCTTTTTTGAAGTCGGTTCAAAAGAAATAACCGAATTGGTTTAGCGGTTTTTGAGTATTGCGCTTAGCAACACATTTGGTGATAAATTATTATTTAACCAGATAAGGTAGCAAATAGCATAATGAAGTTGGTATATGGAACTGTGAATAAGAACAAATGTTTTGTACATACAGTATGTTGTCGGGACTGTTGGTGTAGTGTTTATTGTGTCTGACTGTTAAGCCTGCGGTATTGAGTTCGATTACCACTTTGGACAAATAATTTATCTATATTTTATTAGTTGTCTGACTACCATAATACAGGCTCTGTCTAGTTTGGGATCAGACGGTCTAATGTGAGATATGTTAGAACAATATTATATATTATGAACAAATACATACGTACACAGACAAAAATCACTTCTATATCCCCGAAGGAGTTGGTGGAGGCGTATAAAAACGTAAAATAAATATTTTGCCAAATATATTGTATTTGGCATAACATAAATAATATTTACTAACTTATTGTTATCACTTATTGACATCAACAGCCTTAACTATACAAAGTTGAGGTGACAGTGGGCCGGTCATATCTCCAGGCGCACTGATGGTCACTGGAGACGACAAGTGTAGGAGCGCCCTGCGACACGATATACTGACGACTTGACTGTCAGCGGATGGATTCGGACTGCCCAAGACTGGGATCACTGGTGCTCTTTGGGAGAGGCCTTCGTTCAGCTGTAGACTTCAATAGGCTAAAGAGGAAGATACCAAGCTGGCTAAACATGTTCGTATAGGGTTTATTCCAAGTTTTCGTTCTCCTTGCAGTGATGTTGTCCTGGGCAGTGCTGGATTAACCCTTAAGCAAATTAAGCAATTGCTTAGGGCATCACGTCTTGGGGGGACAAGCAAAAAAGCTCGATGCTTTATCAATATTGTACATAGAGTCAGATATGCTAAAAACGTTGGACTTAAAAACTATTTTCCGCGAATTTAATGCCCGAAAAAGTCGCAAGTCGTATATCAATAAAAAAATGTAAAAAATGCTTCGGTTTTTATTGTATGTAATACCTTCTCCACGTATGTCTTTCGACCTTCATACATATTCTAAGGTACGTAATTTATGATACTAGTTTACTTATGGATAGGGGGGCCCCAGAGGCGTGGATTGCTTAGGGCATCAAGTAGTCTTAATCCGGCACTGGTCCTGGGTAGTTTGTACCTTAGTCACCTCTTGCGACACCCATGAATACGGGTGGTATAATTTCTGTTCAATATAATAGCTACTTATTTTAGTTTATTTTTATTACTAACGTCTTATTAATATTTTTTTGAATTAAAACAGCGTTTTTTTATCAACGAAAAACACAAATATGGTGGAAAAATATCAAGAATATTTCTCATGGATACATAGAACATCAAAAGAAATATGTTGATAATAAATTATTTTGTAGGTTACATTTTCCTTGTCAAGTGTTTTTATTGAAATATTTATATGATACGGGGAGTTGGTTTGCCTTTTAAAACGTGTGTATAAAAGCCGTTTGATCGTCAGTCATTCAAACCCCTCCCTCTGTGGAGAGCATCAAAAAAATAAGGGCGGGAGCTTGGCTGTCATTAATAAACGTTAATATACGAGTATATAGTTAGTTAGATATTTTAGGATATAGAAAACACTTCTACTAGCTCACGAAAACCTGCAAATGAATTACCGTATACCTTATTTCCATTTCTTATTGTATTGCCAGGGCAAAATCTAACAACAAAATAATATTCTGTGGGGGAACGAGTATCATGTTCCACCCGACACAAAGGGAGGATCCTCCGACCAGGCGAGGTGATTATGCCTGGCGGGCTACTGCCCAACAGTTGATGTTAGGATGTTGTATATATGATAATCGGCGCGAGAACTTTAATTGCGCGATTCAGGATTGGTAGTTTCTTCGTATTGTAGGTTACTTCGTAGTTCAGTGTAACTTCGGTAGATGGCGCTGTAGTATGTTATGTTGTATGTGGAGGTCGCCACAATTCCAACCGATCAAAAACCCGCCCTCCTAACCTAGTTGACATTCTATAAACGTAAAAAATTGTAGAAAACTAACAAATATATGAGATCGGCGTCATCTCAATGTAAGTGACGATGTCAACATATAATATTAACCAATAATACAAGAGAATAGAGGCGTTAGCGATTGTAGAAAGAGATTCGACGCGGACCATTTGCATTTTAGCTAGCAGGGTTGTTTAACTACTATCAGAATTAAATAAACCAATAATAAACCAAAAACAAGACAGAGTAAAATATATTTTCGATTTTTTTAACACCAATATCAACAGATTAATTTGAAAAAAAATCTTTCCCGCGCTTTTGACGAAAACTTGTGACAACACTACGAAATGTCACAATTATCAAAATGCAATGTCAATTATAACACTGTTATAATACAACCATTGTTTTAAACAGGAAAACAATAATCAAAAGTATATTATTTAGCTATGGCGGATGTATATGCGTATAATTTACAAGCGGATATCGCGTACATTGTCTCAATTCAATCCGTCTAATGAAGGCGGGAACGAGTGACGTGCGTCCGCCATTACGGCTTTGTATTAGGGTTGAACGTAATGACTTAGATTATAAAAAAGAGGATTTTTTACTATGATAACGTAAATATAGAATACTAGCTTTAGCCCGCGGCCAAGCCCGCGTGTATGTCAATTATCGCAGTAAAAAATAGCCCAAGTTCTTCCTCAAGTATCAAAGTATCTCCATATCAAATTTTATTGAAATCGGTGCAGCGGTTTAGGCCTGAAAGCATAACAGACAGACAGAGTTACTGCCGAATTGATAATCTTAATATGTATTTAGTGACGTTTATGGATATTTTCTGATATAAAAATGTTGACATATACAAATTTTTATGGCCCTATTTGTCTGCTGGTTAGTGAGCCTGACTGCTTAGCCGAGGGTAGTGTGTTCGATTCCCATTTAGGTTAAAATATTGTGTGATGAGGACGATAATTTTTCTGTGTCTAGATGTAACTCATATTATAATGTGTAAATATATAATTCTGTTTATCAACAACAACAGTCTAATTGACTATTCCCAAAGATTAATTTGGAAGAAAAAATCTTAGTTTAAGAACCGTCTTTAGTACCTGTCTAACCAGAATAACAATTTAAGCGGTTGATACTAGACAAATATGCTAAAGTTTGCAAGAAAACTGAAGAGCCGTTGCTAAAAGTCCATACTGAAATTGTATACTAATATTAGTATTAAGAAAAACAAAACATCAGAGGTTCGTGCTTTAGCTTAAACACATACAATTTTAATACACCAGTGTTTATCAACATAAAAACTGTTTGGCTCAAGAAAATTCAGTCGACAGAGTAAACATTATTAAAAAGAAAACTTGGTAAACGAAATATAAAAAATATTTTTAAAAATAATCTCTTTACACCTTTCTTCGAGAATTTTTAATTAATTTTAAGAACGGGCAACCCTGAGTGATAATGGCGGGAAAAAATCTACGTCAGAGGCGCGTGTCCCGAGCTGGCGACGTTGTTTGTTCCATTGTAGTGAAGCGCTGCGCCTCTTGCGATCAAATCGTCCCGTACTTTTACGTATCTAGTGCACTCGAAACAATGATGTTATTTTTTATTGGCTTGTATGTTACGTACAGTATGATATGTTAAAATTATAATTATTTTGGTTCAGTGTAGCCTAGTTGTTGTCATTCCAACTTTAGCGCAAAAATCTGTGACAAAATTCATCGGAGTTATGATCTTAAAATATCATTATTGTATTGAAATTATAAACAATAATTAACAACTATGTTTGAGAAATATGTAAACGTTCTTTAAATCCTGCGATAGGGTGGTAATTAAATAAATAAAATTAATAAGAAACAGGTGTTGCTACTCTTTAAAATAACAAATTAACCATGTACTGTAGCGCCTAAACACAAGAATAAGGTGTCAGGAGATTTGTAATCATAGACTACATATAAATAATAAAAATAAAAAATTTTTATTGCCATAAAACGTTTTTTACAAATTATATTGAGCTCCCTGATCTCGGAGCTAGGTTCAATGACCTGTGTTACAGAGATCAGTGTTCTCTCTCGGAATTACATGATATAATTTTGATTTTATGGAAAAATAAAATAAAATACAGAGGTTAATCACAAAAAAAAAGCAAGAAATACACTTATATACAAGGTGTCTCAAAAGAAATTTCATATTTAGTGGATTGATTAAAAAAAAGGAAGCGGTATATAGAAAAAATGTTTATTTATTGTTAAAATACACTTTTTGGGAATTCATTTCTTAAAAATAATATCGTCTAAATGTAAACCCTCACGTTGTTGGCACTCATTTAATCGAACAGTAAAATTACTTATGACTGCTCGACAGGTGGAGTGAGGGATGGCTGCCATTTCGTGACGGATATTTTCTTTCAAATGCGCCAGTGAAGTTGGTTTATTGGCGTAAACTTTAGATTTAAGATAACCCCATAGGAAAAAGTCCATAGGGGTTAAATCTGGGCTACGTGGAGGCCAATTTATGTCACCTCTCCGGGAGATCAATTTTCCTGAGAAAATTTCACGAACACGTGGCAGAGATATATTGGACGTGTGTGAAGTTGCTCCGTCCTGTTGAAACCATGTTCTTTGGTTATAGCCAGGAAAGTTTTGCAGTTCAGGTACCAAGAAGTTGTCTAACATCTCCACATAACGCTCTGAATTCACTGTAACTGTACGCCCCATTTCGTCTTCAAAAAAGTAAGGGCCGATAATTCCTCGCGCCGACATGGCAGCCCATACGGTCACTTTAGGCGAGTGTAGGGGTTTCTGATGTTTGCGTTTCGGATTGGCTGAACTCCAGTAGCGGCAGTTTTGCTTATTTACGTGGCCATTAAGATGAAAATGAGCTTCATCCGAAAACAAAATGTTGGTAAACGTTGAAAATCGCTCAATCGTCTGATTTACGAAATTAAGCCTCTGACCGGCATCTTGGGGCTTTAATTCTTGCACCAATTGAATTTTGTAGGGGTGCAGCTTTAGATCTTCGTGCATAATGCGATGTAATGATGATCTATGCACATTTAAAGCACTCGCGCGCTTCCGAATTGAAAGGCTCGGGTCGTCACGTACAGATTGATTAACACTCTCCACGTTTTCTACCGTTCTTGATGACCTAGGTCGCCCGGATTTTGATTTATCCAGCGTTGATCCAGTCTCTTCAAACTTTTTAACCCAATGTCGAATGAGAGGAAGGCTTGGCGCATCATTTAAGTGGCGAAAACCTCGAATACTGCAGAATTTTCTACGCGCGACAGTTGTCGAATCACCGTTCTTGTAAAACTCTCGCACGCACAACGCGCGGTCTGCTCCCGAGAAACGCTCCATAGCGACTGAATCCCAAAGAGCCAAGCTACCAATTGACATAACCCCCGCACCCCTCAAGTACGCAGCGTTCACGCAGTAAGCTAAACAAATATAAAATTTATTTTGAGACACCCTGTATTACAATCAAAATAATATTTTTTTATGTGTGTACGCGTGTATATGTGTGTCTGTGTGTGTGTGTGTGTATGTGTCTGTGTGTGTGTGTGTGTGTCTGTGTGTATGTGTGTGTGTGTGTGTGTGTGTGTGTGTGTGTGTGTGTGTGTGTGTGTGTGTGTGTGTGTGTGTGTGTGTGTGTGTGTGTGTGTGTGTGTGTGTGTGTGTGTGTGTGTGTGTGTGTGTGTGTGTGTGTGTGTCACAAAACTAACAATTCACTTTCTTCATAATTAAGTCCTAACAACCAATGTTTGGTAATGGTTTTAACTTCGTGGCTTGATTTGGGGTGAACATTTATAATTTTATTTATTCTATTATATAGATACACCGCTTTATATTTATATTGCCGCCTAGCCGCAGCTGTTCGACAAACCACATTTGGAATAATATTTCTTATTACCCGCTGCTTATTATATTCGTCTTCATGATAGGGGATGAGCTTATGTTGTTGGATAACTAATTGTAATATGTACAGTTGCCTAACTGTTAGCACTTGACATTTTTCGTACAATTTTACCGTGGAATATCTGTACGGACTAAAAGTCATGACCTTCAAGACAGAGCGCTGGGCTCTTTCCAGATCAATCACAAAGGATTTACATGCACCACCCCACACCCTTATACAATATCCAAGCACAGATTGAACCAGTGCATAGTATATTTTACGCAAAACATCCATGTCAGCAATATGCCTCAACTTCTTGAAGACCCATATAAATTTCCTGGTACGGGCGATAACACTGTCAATGTGTAAGTGCCAGTTAAGTTTTTCATCTAAAATTATACCTAAATATCTGACATTAGTGGATCGAGCAATCTGAAAACAGGAGCAGGTAAGAGGGGAATTATGGTAGTCGCATGCGTGAACCTTGAGATTAATGTTAGGTGGTTTGATATTGCCCAAAGAGAACTGCAGGTAGGTTGTCTTTGCCAAATTTAAAGTTAGCAGATTCGCACCAAGCCACTGATTAATCTTATGAAGTCCCAACTCGGCATAGTGGTGAACATCGTCCCAACTCTCTCCGTGGAATATAATCGCAGTATCGTTAGCGTATGAGAATATTTTGCCATTTGTTATTGACTGCTCACATAGATCGTTCATATAAATCAAAAAGAGAGTTGGGCCGAGGATACTGCCCTGTGGGACACCACAGACAAGCGAAGCATCGGAACTGATAATATTTCCGATTCGGATCCGCTGAGTACGATTAGTCAAGAAGTCTTTATAGATGTTGAAGGCATTTCCACGTATACCAACACGTTCTAACTTATTTAGAAGAATCGGAATAGAAACACAATCAAACGCCTTAGCTAGATCAAGGAAAATGCCCAGGCATTTTTGTTTTGATTCAACCTGTGTAGTTACAAACTCTGTCAGCTCAACGACAACATCCTCAGCGGATTTCCCCGATCTAAAACCATATTGAAATTCAGAAAAAAACTTATTGCGCTCCAGATACTTAACTAGTCTGATGTTTAATGTTCTTTCTAATAGTTTCGATACAGATGTCATCGAATTGATATTGGTCTATAGTTCGACACCTCGTCCAAGTCACCTCCTTTAAGCACCGGGGTGATAAGTGATCTCTTAAAGACGTCAGTAAAGACGCCCTGAGTTATACATAGACGAAATAGCCTAGACAGTGGAGGTACTATGATATTCTTAGCTGCTTTGAGGAGTTGGACTGGTACCGAGTCCCAGCCAGATGCACTGCTATTTTTAAGACCAATAATCAATTTCTCCAACTCAGCCTCGTCCGGCGGTATCAGCACGATAGAAAAACATGCAGTAGGAATTGTAAAATCGTAAGAAGCACTGTTTGTTCCTCTAGATGCAAGAGCAACGTCGGCCAGCCGTTTCCCAATGCTTGAAAAATAATAATTTATGGTTTCTATAGACTCTCGGGAATTATTGTTACAACCCAGAAGATTCTCAGCAGAAGCTTTTTGTTTGTTGTAGTTAATTATAGATTTAATTACATTCCAAGACTCCTTATTAGATTTAGCATTACTAAGGAGTGTTTTTTCAAAGTTTCTTTTAAGTTTTTTTAATATAGTATTGCAGAAATTACGGTACCGCTTGTATGTAACCTCAAGAATTACATTGTGTATTTTTCTATTTATTATTTTTTCATTACATTTCCCTGTTCCGGATACACCGTAGAAGACCAGAAGTTATCCAGGGCTTAAGGGTACGTTTTTTACTAGGAATATAGTGAGATTTAGAAAACAGTTTAACGGCAGTAGATAACACATCAATAAAACTACAAGCAGCCGCATTAGCATCACTACCAGACGATACAAAGGAGAAATCAATGGTGTGAAGGTACTCAGTACAGGCCTTAAGATCGATTCTGCTGCGGAAGTTTAATTTTTTGGTTTTAAGTAACGTGTGTTCTAAGCTAAGTAGCACAGATGCATGGTCCGTGATAGTGGAATCTATTACAAATACAGAGGCCTGGAACTCAGTTTTAAGTATTATATGATCAAGACAGTTGAGCAGTCTGGTAGGGTATGTATGACCAGTCAGTAGACCAAGCTCAGCAGTCAAGTTTAAGTACGCTGTGCAATTTCTATCGACAGAATCGGCCTTGATATCAATATTAATGTCACCTGCAATTATAACGTTTTTAGAACGCAGGGGACGTATAATCGCCTCCATAGAATTCAAAAAACCCTCTGTGCTATGTATGGATGGTGGTCTGTAAATAGCCAAAATGAATATATTTGGTTCCAATTGAATAAGCATAAAATTGCCTCCAATTGGTTCCGGTTCAGTGATGTGACACTTCAGGTTATTCTTCGTGTATATGACTATTCCATCATTTTTATTAAGACATCTACTCGAATAATGGCAATCGTAGTTGTCGTCTAATTTGGGAATAGGCTTGTCTTACATATGTATGTCATAGGCTATATAAATTTATGAAAAGTTTTTAAACTCTCGAGTTACTTTTTTTTTTTAAGTCCATTGATTCCAACCAGTCATTTCATCTTCAGCTCTAGTGGACCGATTTCCCGTGGGGGTTGCCAAGCAGAAAATACGTTTTGTTTATGTTTTATAGAATTTTCATTGTTATTCGGAGTGGTTATAAATTAAATAACAAAATCGGAAGCGAAACTAACCCGTCTTTTTTTATCTATCTATCATCACGCTACTACTAATAGGAGCGGAGCACCAATGAAGAATGTTTCAAACACGGGAAAAAATTGACACGCTACGGGCAATATAAGACGCAAACGAGGTTGCGTGGGTTAGCTAGTCTATAAATTTAAACAATATATACCAATTAGTATGCACAAAAGACAAGGATGAGAAAGTTCAAACCATTAGTTGAAGAATAGCTTTTATTCATTCGTTAATAAACTTTTACTTTGACATTTTAAAATGCATTGCAGTGAAAGTCAAGATGCTCAGGACTATTACTATGCAGTCCGTGTCTTGAGCATCCAATGGCTTCGTATTACAATAATTAGTTAACTACGAAAAGTATTTTTAAGATACGTAAAGAGAAAATACAATTTATGTCGAGCTTAAATTGGAACGTGAGAGAAAAATTGGCTAAATTGATTTGGATCATAAACAATTAGCTGGTCACCGCGATGTTATCCGACTGTTGCTGTACATTTACTCGTACATACGCGGTACACGCGGAGCGAAGCTTGTCTAATAAATAGTCTAAGTTACTCCAATCATGCTATCAGCTGCTGTAATTTGCGTCAAAATGGCCAGCCGTTCCAGACTAGCCGGAACAAAGAGGCAGAGAAGAAAATTTAACAAATATTTTTGATGTAAGAATAGATCATTTGCTTAGATAAGGTTACCGTTGTATGAGTGCGGCAAGCCGCCACAAAATCAAAGGGCTCGCCTGCGTCGTACACCCACAAGCAAGTATGTTTTCTCAGTTTACGCCGTTGTTGGAATTAATACGAGTATATTCAAAACAATAACCACAATTGCGTGCGGATACACTACTCTATCTACACGAATGGACTATACCGTGTGTGCTTTCAGACACTTTATATTTATTTATTCGTATTGACAATAACCTCATATTATCACACTGCCGTCTAATTCTAAAGTAGGAAAAACATTTGCTCAGCTAACCAGGCTAATAGATAAATTACACCCTGAAACAAGAAATGTTGGTGGACATCAAAAAGTTATTGGTATTAACTGAAAATCAAATGCTCGACTATCAGGCCCGTCGTAATCTCTAAAAACAAATAACATTGAAGTGTCTATTTGTAATTTCAAATTAATAGTGTTGACTAAATGCGTACTCTAATGTGTATTACCAATTCTCTTTACACACCTAACACTAACAGCGTTGGGTCTTCATTTTCTTAGCGCGACTTTCAAAGGGGAAGTTAAATTGTTTGAGTTGCGAAGTTCAAGGATCTGAACTTACATCTTAATTGCATGACCTACCCCATTGCTAACAAGACCACATGTGATCTTCAGTTAACAACTAAATTAAATATCTATGGCCATTTAGGTAGGAGTTGCAATAAGAAAAGTTTGAAGGATAATAATAAAGAAAATTATTAATATACGAGAATATTAATATCGGAGTCATATTTATATTTAGCTCAATGCCACAAATGCGCGTAAAAACGATTCGAAATATTTTTGGTAAACTTTCTCATATTGAAAGCAGATCAATGTTTCCCTAAAAATAGAATACATTTCCCTGGTATACGTACGATTACATTCATCAAAATAATACAAATTTATAATACAGGAAGTTTAAGTGAATAAAACTAATTATCTATGTTTACCAGCATCTGAATATAAGTGCATCTTATAGTCCACGGGCCCACGTACCAGGGATTTCAGTGATTAATAACAGGCTGAAAGTTTATACACAGCTTCGTTTTGACGAGACCTCCAACTTTTATTATTGTACCAAATTCTGATAGTGGCAGGAAAAAGCGGGATAGGGAGCGAAACACGTCGATTTGGTGAGTGTCCCAAATTAATAAATAACAGTTTCTAAAAATCAATACTTCGAGAAAATACGATGGAAAACTGAGAAAAACTTGTGGCATACAAAGTGAATGGTACCTTCCCGAGTGACCCCCAGCTCTAACATGTCAGAATGGTGACTTGAAAAATTTTATTAATTTTGCCATGTCAAAATGCATCGGCATACAAATTCGATGGTAATTTTTTTGAGAAACACTAAAAAATATTAACATAATCTTGACAACTTTCGAGTGTAGGTCTCAAAAAAATTACCATCGAATTTGTATGCCGATGCATTTTTTATGTAAAATATATATTTTGCAAGCCCCAAAACAAAAATCAGTTTGTTATTAATGAAAATGAATAAAATTTTCGTAGTAAGTAAAGTATAAGTTTTGTGAATTTACTTTTAAAGTCGGTTCTACTTACTTGCAATAATACAGTCTACCATCTCTCCCCGTGTGCACCGTCCAGCCCTCCTTCAATTCAGCCTGAATTCTCTCCAACGCTGTCTCGTCTTCCAAAGCAGCTCGCCCTGGTTTTGGACTGCCGCTCCCAAGGCGAGGACTCCCATACTTCGGGCTAGCCCCCAATTTTGGACTATTGGCGCCCAACTTGGGGCTGTTCGAGCCAGACGCTCCATCACTCAAACTTGGACTGCCAGTCAGTCTCGTTCCGAAACTTGGACTCTGATTAGGCCTCGGACTGGGAGCTAGCTTAGGACTGGCCGTGCCGCTTGGACCAGGCGACGACGACGCCTGCTGCAGCAGCATCGTCACGTCATCGTACCATATTTTGTATTATACGCATCTGAAACAAATAAAAAACCCTAATTAAAACGTCTATTAGGGAGAATTGTTGACATTTAAAATAAGAACCATTGAAAAAGGACAGAAAATGAAACACGTTCGTCGGCGAGCACTCTGAAATAGCAACACCGATTAAAAGTGGCCACAAAAAGTCCAGTTGAAATACCGTCCAAATTGCCGCGAAAAAAAGAACCCAACCGTTGCCTCACAAACCGTAATCGTTGGTACGCGACGAAATATGAATGAAAATGGTTGCCATTTTCGCGATGGCATTTTGTTTACGCGCGGTTTTTTCCCACTCGATAAAGTGGAGATTAGGCTATTTTTGAAATTAGGGTCGACCTTTACGGCGTTCGGCGGTTTAAATAAATAGGTCGATCTAATATAAGAACGTTTTAAACCAAAAAAGACGAAATTACCGACATTTGCTTCAAGAAGTTTCGAGCGTGTATCGCTTCGATTGATTAAACAATGAGTGTCGGTCAACGACTGAATTGAATGAATATTTTTAAATGCGTCCATTGAAAAAGAATGTTGCATTTGTGTTACACCGTTGTCTTTTTAAACTATTGTTTGAAACAAAATACGTTGGTTCACATGAAAGGTAAAATAATATAACATTCATGAATTCTGTCTGTATGTCTGTTTCAAACTGCACAAGTCTGATTCAAACCTAGGCAGAGTGGGTACTATACCAGACTGATTACGTTGTTTTTATACATAACTAGCTGATCCACACAACCTCGTTTACATTTCCTCCGTTTTTATAACATTCTTCATTCTTGCTGAAAGAATTTTTCAAATCGGACCATTAGTTCCTGAGATTAGCGCGTTCAAAAGGAAACAAACAAACTCTTCAGCTTTATAGATTAAATACACGGATTATCACTACTTCTATTTATCCCGTGGATGTCGTAAGACTACAGCTCTGTAAGGAGTAAGCGTCGTACCTTTAAGTAGGTATATTTAATACTCCAAACGTGACATTGTACATATTCTCTTTTCTTAGGAATGTTCTCTGTCCATAAATAGAATATTAAAAACGATGAGACCATAGACTATGCGAGACCTTCATTGGCAAACTCAGACATTTCACAAACGATCAAGTATATTTTATAAACTTATTTCAAACGTAATAAATGCCATCAATAAAGCTCTAAGCCATCCCCACTCTGAAGGGATAAGGATTAACCGACGACAATTTATGTATATCATTTATATTTAATGTAGGTTTATAACTTTTTACTAAATTTATTTTCTTTGCACCTACCAGTTCTTATTTCTACATCACCTGAAGGTTGACTGGGAGAGAATGCCTCAAGGCATTAAGTCCGCCTTTGTACAACATGTGCAATAAGTTTAAATAAATAAAAATAAATAAATATTGGACGAGTGGCACATAAAACTGTTTTTCCCGCCAATGTTTTGATATTGTAACAAATTGACAGTTGTGTGGTGTTGCTAGGTAAATAACTGTATTTCTCAGAGCTAAACGATTTTTTCTTCTCGGTAGGCTATACATTTTTATTTGTAATGTACTTGGTCTGTAAAAAAATAGAGTAACATACCATTCAATAAAATAATACCTGGGTGAATTAAAAAAAATGGTCTAATTAATTATCGACTTAATAGTACAATATTAACAACTTCAATTTTATATAGTTGACTGATTTCTGTCTATGCATAAGACATTATTTAGATACATCTGACAACCTTAGCAGCAGGCAGTTCAAGACGCATTAATTTGACCTGCTGGAGCAACAGACCCCATCCAACTAATTCCATTAAATTACGATTCTTTGTACATTTTTACTTATTTACTTCAAACAAGCAGGAGATAGGCCCTGTTAAAGTATGGCAGTTTAATGTGCGTCTGCTTACCCCTGTAGGCATACAGGCGTGAATAAATATATACCAGGCAATCAATCAAGTATCGATAAAGGTAAAAAAACATGCCGGTACCTATAAGTTTTACAAACGATTTCAGAAAATCATCCATCATCATCTGCCTAGCTTTTATTATTCCCAAGATTAATTTGGGTCGGTTTCTAGTTCTCCGCAACCCTGAAGGTGAACGGAATTCGAAGATTGAACCAGTCTTCAGTATACTTGAGGGCACTGACTTCCTAATAACGATTGTCATAGGCGGCTTACCGCCATACTTCGGGCTGTTGTGAAGAATTTCTTGTAAGAAAAACCCAACAGCTAGATCGGCGGTCGCTTACGTTAGCTGCAAGACCAACGAGGCAGTTTCAGAAAATTGATTGTTTTTTTTTTTTAAAAGACAACTCCCACATTAGGAATAAACATCCTGTGTCGTGGGGTACTTTACAAACATACATGAAACGGACACAAAGAACATCCAGACTCGGGACAACAATTCGTGGATCACACAAAGTGTTGTAGGTACCGCGTGGGATTTGAACCCACGACACTTGGCGCAGTAGCAAGCGGCATGGCGACCGCTGACACCACTCGGCCAACCGTGCAGTCAAAAAATCATCCGAAAATAAATGAAATATGTATTATAAAATACGTAAACTACGCAGGAAAACATCATCCGAAAGAGAACGAAGAAGAAGAAGAGAAGAACTCTATACGAACCCGTCTGGCCAGTAGACCAGAACCTCCTAGCTGAAGAGAGGCCTATGTCAGTGTCAGTGTCAGTAGTGGACTATTATTAGTTGTTGACGACGATAATATTGTCAGAGGTTTTCTAAAGACTAGCGACCCGCCCCGGCTTCGCACGGGTGCAATGCTGATACTAAATTAAATACACTACAGAAAAACTATGAACGTTGTATATAAAAACATAGCGGCCCGCTCCGACTTTGCACGGGCATAAAATAGAAACCTCTAAAATTAGCAATGTTGCCTTAGTATATGATGCATGTATTATACATATAAACCTTCCTTTTGAATCACTCTATCTATTGGAAAAAACCGCATCAAAATCCGTTGCGTAGTTTTAAAGATTTAAGCGCACATAGGGATATAGGGACAGAAAAGGCGACTTTGTTTTATACTATGTAGTGATTAGTAACAACTTAAATTTTTACCCCGAATAAATTCCGTAACAGATAGACAAAATCCAAGAACACCTAAGTCTATCTTTCGACTGCCTCATGGCGCAGTGGTAGCGTATGCGACTGCTGTGCTTGAAGTTTCGGGTTTTGGATGTCTTCTATGAATGTATTTACAAAAAAAAATAGTATATATGTATTTGTATCGTTTGTCTAGTACCCACAACACAAGCTCTGATTGCTTGGGACTAAATGGCGTTGTGTGTAAGATGTCCGAAATATTTATTTATCTCGAAGAAATAGGTTAACATAATCCTATTGAAGGCCTTATCAGTCCCAAAAGCTTAATCGTATGTCAATCATCCCGCGGCTATCGCCCCCGCCATTAATTCAGGCTATAGAGGAAAGGGACATCTGTCGATACTCTCATGGCATTCAGCGAACCCTTGTAGATGTCGGACTGAATTATGTGATAAATTACATATGATGCGAAAAAGAATCTGTCTCGAGATATTGGTTTAGGAGTTTCATTACCTGATTTCTGTCTTTAGTACAAAACTTTTGAGATTTTTATATCAATTTACTTTGTTGTCAGCTGAGACATAAATCATTGGGTGTAGAAATTTGTGGGGGAACGAGTGTAATGTCCCTGCAACACAAAGGGAGGATCCTCCGGCCAGGCGAGGTGATCATGCCTGGCGGGCCACTGCCCAACAGTTGATGTTGGGATGTACATATGATAATCGGCGCGAGAACTTCTATTGCGCGATTCAGGATTGGTAGTTACTCCGTGTAGTGCGTTACTTCGTAGTTCAGTGTATCTTCGGTAGATGGCGCTGTAGTAGGTTACTATTGTGTTGTATGTGGAAGTCGCCACAAATTTATAATTAGTATTATCTTATTCTGTCTTTCTTCTGAAAAGTGGAAGAGCCATGTTCACCACGGCATCTATACCTACTTATGTAATACATCTGGACGTCCGCTTTTTACCGTAAAAGAGCCACGCTTTGGTATGAATGGGAAAGCTCGACCGAAGTGATACCACGGCCTCACAGAAACCGGTGTGATACTGCGCCTACGCAGTGTTTCACAGAGTGAGTGAAGATATCGAAGCCCATACCCAGCCCCTTCCCCCATCGCCCAAAGGCCGGCAATGCACTTGTGACGCCTCTGGTGTGGCTAGTGTCCATGGGCGGCGGTAATTGCTTACCATCAGGCGATACGTCTGCTCGTTCGAACGTAACTACACGTTCGAATGCAAAAATATACTTGTGTGTTGGACAAATAATTGGAGAAAGGCTAAAATTATGATACAATCAATTTGAGCACAGTATTAATGAGAAATGATTCAACAACGGGAAAAATTTATTATTTTCTTTATTGTCGGCTGGTTACAGAAAACCGCTGCTCCACTCCCTGGTTGAAAAGCAAGCAATTCTTGCCCCTCTTTCATCGACTAAAAATCCCCCTTCATTTACAGTTACGAAGTGAGTCAGTGAGAGAGAAATACACAAAAAGCGGTAATGTACTAAATTATAATCAAAATTAACTGACCAGTCTCCGTCTTTAAATTTTTCGGGTTAATAAATAGCCTACGACATTCACAAAAATTGTGGCTTTTTATTGGTAAACTAATTGTAGAAATTAGTTCAGTTAATCTAGAGATTACCCCCTACAATCTCACAATTTTGCCTCTTTATAGTCTCATACTCTTACTAATAATATAAAGTTGAAGAGATTGTTTGCTTGACCGCGCTAAACGCAGGCACTACCGGTCCAATTGTAAAATTATTTCAGTATTAGATAGCTCATTTATCAAGGAAGGCTATAGGCTATATATCACTACGGTAAGACCTATAGGAGCGGAGTACCAATGAAGAATCAAAAACGGGGAAAAATTATCACGCTACGGGCAACAGGAGACGCAAACGAGGTTACGTGAGTCAGCTAGTATTAGTATAAATGTGAACATTGTTATTATATGTATTACTAGCGACCCGCCCCGGCTTCGCACGGGTGCAATGCTGATACTAAATACACGTTGTATATAAAACATAGCTGACCCACGCAACCTCGTTTGCGTCTTATATAGCCCGTAGCATGAAAATTTTCGCAAAATAAGTAACTTTTCTGGTTGATTTTTACACCTTGTGTCCGAAAAACCCAAATATCTTACGGAACCCTATTTTTTTCCAAAATAAAATATAGCCTATGTTACTCGTGGATAATGTGGCTTTCGAATGGTGAAAGAATTTTTAAAATCGGTCCAGTAGTTTTTGAGCCTATTCATTACAAACATACAAAGATACAAAAATAGGTACAAATCTTTCCTCTTTATAATATTAGTATAGATAACACAATCACACTCACACTCACACACACAGACACACAATATTGTCCCGCCAGTCACTCAGTCAGTTACACAAGCTGACTTTGAAACGACAGCTATCACAAATACCAGTAACAAATAAGGAAACCGTCGAGAAATCAATGTTACTCTTTACATATAAGGCGGGAAAGTGTTCCCTACACGTCTTTTTCGTTATCAAGTCAAGAAAATATACCAGGTGGTGTACTCGACTGCACGGTTGGTCGAGTGGTTTCAGCGGTCGCCATACCGATTGCTACTGCGCCAAGTGTCTTGGGTTCAAATCCCACGCGGTACAACACTTTGTGTGATCCACGAATTGTTGTCCCGAGTCTGGATGTTCTTTGTGTCCGTTTCATGTATGTTTGTAAAGTCCCCCACGACACAGGATGTTTTTTCCTAATGTGGGCGTTGTCTTTTTTAAATACACAAATACAATACAAGACTCGGGACAGGTGACACCCCGGTGCGGCCCGGGGTGTCGTCTAGGGTGATTACAGTGTAGAACAGTGTGAGGCGTGACAGCGTCCTGCCTCTGCAGTGTGGTGTCCCCGAGATGTACCTCCCTCAGCCGTGACCGCGGGACCACAGAAGCCACCGAGGTAGGCCGCCGTGGGGTTTAGTGCGTCTCCCCACGGAGGGTATAGTGCGAAAAGCATTGCCAGCGTAAAAAAAAGGTGGTATGAAAAGGTTCCGACGTAATATGAAGATAGCAGCTCTCGTTAGTAGAAACTATGTAATTGTGCATCTTAGCATTTGTATTGTGCAACGCGAAAAGTGTGTAGTTCAAGAAGACTATGTAGAATAATAATAATACCACCTTCTGTTGGCATGTCTACCCCAAAACGACTAAAACCAAACGCCATCTCGGGTACTAGGAGCCGGAGAACCAGGTGTACCCTAGTAAGGCAAAACCTGGAACCCCGACGACTTGTCTGTCCCCTGTACCAAAAACAAAGGACTATAACAGTTCGACGATACCGGTACCACGAACCTTTCTGTCCTGTAATGTAAGAAATTTTCTACGACATTCTAAGACCACAGTGCCTGTTAATACGAATACCGCAACACGCAATATAACAGAAACGGAACTATTCAAAAAAATTAATCGACATAAAACTGCTGGGACAAGATGCCAAATTCTTTTGAAAAGGAACCATCGAATTCAAACCTTGTTATATATCACCCGTTTACATACTAGGTATTTAAGTAAAATCGTATATTCAATAAATCTATTCAAACATTCATAGTGTGGTAAGTTACTTCATGCATGCTACTAAAACTCAAAAAGTAATTTTTATTTTTTTATTGAATAGTGGGCAAACGACCAGACGTGTCACCTGATGGTTAGCGATTACATCCGCCCATGGACACCCGCAACACCAGAGGCGTCATAAGTGCGTTGCCGACCTTTGGGGGATGGGAAGGGGGATGGGGGAGGGGATGGGATATGGGCCTTCGGTATCCTCAGTCACTCGGTAAAACACAGCGCAAGCGCTATTTCACACCGGTTTTCGTGAGGACGTGGTATCACTCCGGTCAAGCCTGCCTATTCATGCCGAAGCGTGGCTCTCCCACGAAAAAAGTATTATATGCACTGATGTACAATAACAAGGCGCTTCAAATATGGTTTTTATCTATTTCTCGTGTCAGTTTTGCACATTATTTCGCTACAACGAAGCGTGCCAGGATGCAACTAGTGGTGTCTACATCTATTTCTTTATATAACGAGGTAAAGAATTTTCTAATATATAAAACAGCTGACTCAATGCTGTTAAACTAATTTGTTAAGTACCGACAAGCGAGCTACGTTTTATGTAGCCTGTCAGATGTAATTAGTGACCTTTATCGGAGAAAAGAGAAATGAGTTTCATTAGCATAATTTCTGTAGATTTTTTCGTTTAAAAGTCCAAAACAATTTGTTATTAACTAAATCATCTGGCCTCGAATTATCTTTGGGTTATCACCACCCCTATTTTTCACGTAGGAGTTGTAAGAGCCGATTAAAAGTGCAAACTGCGCAAAGCAACGGCACTGCAAAGAGAAGGAAAACTTAAAACAAAACCAGCAGCAGTTCAGAACTATAATAAAGACTAGCTGACCCTCGCAACCTCGTTTACGTCTACTATTGCCCGTAGCGTAATAATTTCCCCCCGTTTTTTAAACATTCTTCATTGGGGCTCCGTTCCTATTGGTCTTAGCGTGATGATATATAGCCTATAGCCTTCCTCGATAAATGGACTATCCAACATTGAAACAATTTTCCAAGTTGAACTAGCGGTTCCTGAGATTAGCGCGTTCAACCAAACTCTTTTCAGCTTTATAATATTGGTATAGATGGTGAACCAAGAAGTTACTGTCTCATTAGAAGTAACATATTCCTTGAAAACTTAGAAGAGAAGTCATTTAACTATGTGCTCGATACAATAATTCAATAAGCTTCAATCCAAAAGGCAGCACATACTAATAAAGACATCAAACTCCTTGGTGTGCAAAATGATATTGACACAGCGCCAATATGAACACACAACCCGAATAAACCACAACTAATCGAGTAACAAAGTATCTTGTTGGAAAACAACGATTAAGAACTCTTCACAATACTTGTCAGTTACACGCTCCACAATAGGTGGGATAGAGATAGAATATATGGAAGTTTATGTGTTAGAACGAGGTAGGTAGGGGTTTCATGTGACGGGTAACAGGTCGTTGAACTCCAAGTATGAACGGATTTTGTAAATGTAACCGAGTTGGCGAGACATCCTAGTGGGGCATAACGTCACATTGATTTCTAACATATCGGGGTTCGATAACAGCTCGGATAATTTAATACTTCCTGCAAATACTTTAAAATGGACTACTTAGCATTGTTAATGATTATGGGTTTCCTAAAAGAAATTGAACAAATATTAATTGTCAGATATTAGAGCTATGCTGAAGTCAGCACGAACGTACCGTGGGAGAGCCACGCTTCAGCATGAATGGGCCGGCTCGACCGGAGTGAAACTACGGCCTCACAGAAAATCGGTGTGAAATAGTGCTTGCTCTGTGTTTCACCGAGTGAGTGAGGATACCGGAGGCCTATAACCCCAACCCCTCCCCCAATCCCCATTCCTCAAAGGCCGGCAACGCACTTGTGACGCCTCTGGTGTTGCGGGTGTCCATGGGCGGAGGTAATCGCTTACCATCAGGCTCGACTGGGGCGGTAGTACCCTCGCACAGAAGATCACCCTAAAATGACAGCGTTCGTGCTGTCGTGTTTCGTTGGTAAGTACGAGATCGGAGGCCCAATGATGCAGAGGCTGGTGCCAGAGTATGTATGGATTACCACGCTGCATTGTCTGCATTCGCAGTGAGTATGGTGACTGACTCTTGGATTCTGCTCATGCTTTCCATCAGGCAGAGTAAAGTCACTTAGGCAGGCTCATAAATAATTAAAAACCTCAATAGGTATAACGTAATATAACCTATACAACACAAAGTAATATCCTGACACTATCCTAATGACATTCACTCAGTCTATTGCCTCTTAATTGTCTATTTTGACTGCCTCGGTGGCGTAGTGTTAGCGTATGCGACTGCTAAGCTTGAGGTCTCGGGTTCGATTCTCGGGTCGGACCAAATGTTTGTATGATCTGCAAATATTTGTTTCGGAGTTTGGGTGTTTTCTATGTATAATATGTAATTATCTATTTACAAAAAAAAAGCATATAAGTATTAATATCAGTTATCTAGTACCTATAACACAAGCTCTGCTTAGCTTGGGACTAGATGGCGTTGTGTGTTAGATGTCCGTAATATTTATTATTATTTATTTATTTAATGTTGGATGAAGACCTCCCCCAAGGAGCGTCTGACGACCCGGTTCTGGGTCCGCATCCTTTATTCATATTGGCATCCCAATTGTAATTAACCATATTTAATTTAATTGATCTTCACTTACTGCTGGGATATTTTTGTTGTCCAGTTACATATTGCTACTGTTAAAAATAATTTGTTTACTGAGTAACTTGACCTATTATCTTTATGGTAATCTGTGAACAATGTGTTGGTTACATGTTCATAAATTTTGTGTACACATTGTAACTAGTTATAATCTAATATGTATCTGTATTTTTTCCAATAAATAAAATAAAATAAATAAATAAACAAATCTCACTCACAATCAGACGATTCCGATGATAAATATAGGTAGTTATAATATACTAACTTTTGTTCGCGGCTCCGCCCGCGTATATGTCAGTTATCACGTTACAAAGTAGCTCTCGTCCTTCCTCAGGAATCAAAGTATCTCCATGTCAAATTTCATTGAAATCGGTGCAGCGGTTTAGCCGTTAAAGCGAGACAATTTTATTAAAAGAAAAAGACTTACTGAGACCCGCGGGTAATGACGGGGGACTACGCTAGTCTAAAAAAAAGTAGCCTTATATCATCAGCTATGTGCCAGTGAAAGTCTCGTCAAAATCGGTCCAGTCATTTCAGATATTAGCCCGCACAGTACACAAACACAAATGTGAAAGATTAAACAAGGAATCGTAGACAAATACTTATTGTTATAAGAAGTATTTTTTGATCCCCTTCAAAGACCTGTAAGTACGTCCGAGTCTGACCTAATACCTCGAGACATAACAAAACCTGACTTACATTATAGACTAAACAAATATTGTACAATATAATAATACATTTTAATGTTTATTACTTATAAACTCTTATGAAGCAGATGTTAATCCACACATTTAATAAAACTAGATAGATAGGTAGACAGATAGAAAACTCTTTATTTGTACACCTTTTTACATATTATAAGATGACATTTAAATATAATGTAATGTACAAAGGGCGGCCTTATTGCTGAAAGCAATCTCTTCCAGGCAACCTTAGGATGGATTAAAGTGTATCAGAGAGACAGCAGCAGTTGACGGTGCAATTGATTTTAAGAAATATTTAAACTATGTTTACGTCTCTTCTTGCCCGTAGTGTAATATTTTTTCCCGGTTTTTGTAACATTCTTCATCAGTACTCCGCTCCCATTGATCTTAGCGTGATAACATATGTATACTTGTTTGAAGCGCTAATCTCAGGAAAAACTGGCCTGATTTGATAAATTCTTTCAGTATTGGATAGTCCATTTATCGATGAAGGGTATATATCATCACGCTAAGAACAATAAGAACGGAGCCCCAATGAAGAATGTTTAAAAATCGAGGGAAAATTATTACGCTACGGGCAATAGTAGACGTAAACGAGGTTGCGAGGGTCAGCTAGTCGTATATAAACTACTGCCGATAAACAAATAAACAATCCCTTCATTACGCAATCATAGCTGTTTTCAAAGGCGACTTTAGACTGCTATTTAACTCTAGATTATTATCGAAAGTTCACAATTGTCTCACAGGACCCAGTCTAGTTAATCGACTTATACCTAGTCTATGTATCGATTTATGACATTCAATGCCCTTTACGAAGGGCCGCGGGCTATTTAATTGGGTCAATTTAATACCAATTCCATGCTTTACTTTATTCTTGCGTTCGTAAAGCTACAAAATTAAATTACAAACATTTTAGAGAAAAACGAAGATTTCATTTTTTCTATTGTAATTTTTGTTCTTTTTTTTATATTAAATAGGGGGCAAACGAGCAGACGTATCACACTCGCAACACCAAAGGCATCACAAGTGCGTTGCCGACCTTTGGGTAATGGAAAGAGAGATAGGGGAGGGGTTGGGGTATGGGCCTCCGGTATCCTCACTCACTCGATGAAACACAGTGCAAGCGTTATTTCACACCGGTTTTCTGTGAGGTCCCTTCCTTCCTTTCATCCTTGGTGTATCGTGTGCGTATTATTTCTAAAAATCTTTGCACCTAGAAGAATTGTTATAACATAGTAGAAACAATCATTGTGCGAATCTTTATTAAAAACAAAAATACTATTTAATATTTCGCCATACAATTTATTTTCTTCTAATAACGCTGATGGGCGGCTGCGATGATGATACTTTTAACACATTTGTAACTAAATTGGGCCACCCAGAAAAGCACTAATATATAAAGCAACACTATGCAGTGATGTTTATTGTATCAATAAACATAATAACAAAGGAAATTGTTAGTTTATGTAATCATTACAGATATGTTAGCATAATGTATAAATTTCGGTAATTGAACACAGTACGTCCGGGATGTAGCCTCATCGTTCATACAATTAATCTTGTAACAGATATATTTTTTGCTAAAATATTTCAACTAGATCTGGTTTTCCTGTTGTTGTTTGTTTGGCGTGTGTGTTAAATGTCCGAAATATTTATTTATTTATATGTAAGTACCTACACTACATAGAGGTGGACTTGTTATATTTCAAACATCTGCGGATTTCTTCTGATTAATTTTGTTACGGATTCCAAGACGATTTAACTTTTCCTGCCACATCCCGAGTGTCTAAGTCGGTAAGTTCGTGGGTCACTGCTGTTGATCTTGGTGTACAGGAGTTACAGTGGTGAATTAGTCCTATTGAAAAAAAATTAGCATATATACCTACCTACTCCATGTATTATGTACATAACATATATAACCTACTTGTAGTCCGTGACAATTTGAACTATTCCGTCCCTTGAAAATTCCCGGTCGGGTCACAATAACCTTTCGTACTTCCACAACTCGGACGGAATAACAAATAGTTTGTGTGTTTTTCTTTCCATTTCTGCAAGACCAAGCGACCTTTGAGAACGCACAAAGTTTTAGAATTTACTGTTTGTGAACATCAAGAACGTTTATTCAGTTGGAGACTTCAATGTTGATAATTAGATAAATAGCCATGCTTCGGCATGAATTCGGCTCGACCGGAGTACCACGGCCTCACAGAAAACTTGTGTGAAATAGCGCTTGTGCTGTGGTTCACCAAATGAGTGAGGATACCGGAGGCCCATACCCCTGTTGTATAATTTAATAGTAACACTAATTTATTGAACGTCAATAAAGCGAAACTGTAGCACCATTTTCTTTGTTTTTTAAATGGCAACAAATTTTACCCTTTTTTATCTTTTAGTGATCAGCGGGCCAACGAGCAGACGTATAGCCTGATGGTAAGCGATTACCGCCGCCCATGGACACTCGCAACACTAGAGGCGTCACAAGTGCGATGCCGGCCTTTGGGGAATGGGGAGGGGGAGGGGGAAGGGGTTGGGGTATGGGCCTCCGGTATCCTCACTAACTCAGTGAAACACAGCGCTAGCACTATTTCACACCGGTTTTCTGTGAGGCCGTGGTATCACTCCGGTCGAGCCGGTCCATTCATGCCGAAGCGTGGCTCTCTCACGGGAAAATCCTACCCTACTCAGTTCATAGTAAAATTTAAAATTGTCCAAATCCACAATAAGCATTCTACTTGCAATATTCGATGTTCAAGTTAAGCAAAACTAAGTCTTGAAACCAGCTAACACTGCAGTCCATAAAGTTGTCTGGATAAGCTGATTTGTAACTTAACAAGTTACTTTCAATACTCTTGACGTCGGTATCTCTTTGTAGTTCTAAGTTTCAAGAGCTAAATGACCTAATTTTCCATTCAGAACTATCTATCCGAGACAGATAATAGTTACCGATGGTGTTTGGCTGAATACGTAGATATATTGAGTGGGATGTCTGCTAGCTGCTAGGTAATATTATTATAAGTGTGTCATAAGTTATGACTCATAACTATTAATACTAGTGGTCATTCGTGTTCGAAATTCGACCATATTTCATTTAATATTCTTTTTTTTTTATTTCTGCATTTCTCGTAAAAAGGGGTACAAAGTTTTAGTTATACGTTTAATATATAGATTGCTTAATATTTAATTTGTACAGGGTTTTATTAAAGGCTAGCTGAACCCCACAGTGTTACCCGCGGTTTATTGTCGTAACCGCGGGTAACGCTGCGGAGCGAAGCTAGTCTAAAAAAGTAGCCCAAGTTACTCCTTATATCATCAGATACCCACTAGTGAAAGTCCCGTCAAAATCGGTCAAGCTGTTTCAGAGATTAGCCGGTACAAACAGACAGATAAAAATTTAAAAAATATTTTGGTATATATGCGCCGTGTATACATACATATACATTTAGTAATAAGCGGTTATTTAAATATTACAAACAGACACTCCAATTTTATTTAATTACGTAGATGGGTATCTAGAGTCCTAGATAAGATGGCAAAGCAAGGTAGGTAAGGAGTTCTGCTTATATGGATGGGTAACTCAGAGTAACATAACAGACAGAAAATTCAAGCTAATCTAACAGCGGATGTTTTATTCTAATAAACCAAATTCAAACAAACATCCGATACATGACATTTAGCTCATCTTCTTTTCAGAACTTCGCGGGGATTCCCCAAACGTCATATACTTTAGCCTATCGCCAAAACTCCTTAAGCGGACATCCTACTATATACTATTATAAAGGCGAAAGTTTGTAAGTATGGATGTATGTATGTATGGATGTTTGTTACTCTTTCACGTAAAAACTACTGAATGGATTTGAATGAAACTTTACCACAATATAGCTTATACATCAGAATAACACATAGGCTACTATTTATAAAGATATAGCTTCGCCTCGCGGCGTTGCCCGCAGTTATCATCGTACCGCGGGTAGCACCGCGGGGTTCAGCTAGTAGATAATAAAACAACAAATTTATTTACGCGTGCTGAGTCACAGCGCGTGGGTTAAGGTCACCCGGCACTAATGTACCATCTCGGTACGAATTAGTGACGTCATCGCAAGCTGCGTACGCGCAACTATTTTATATGTTTGCCTATGTGAGTTTTATATTGGTATTGCGTATTTAACTTGACATTTATTACGGTAATTGAGGTTTGAATATAAAAAGGTTTATAGATCCAATTACGGCGTTGGTAGATGGATGGAGAATTAATGGTGTCATTGGACTTCCTGAAACAGAGCGCCATCAGACTTCTGTAGTCAAGTATGTACCTGGCGACAACTAATTTATATAGATAGACTATTATGGGACTTTTTGCCCATAACGATAACCGATAGATGTTTGTACGGGGATCGACGGCTTTTCATGCTCTCCAAGCTAGCAAGCTGACCTGGCTAGGATTTCGTAACTTTGCAATGTGTTTAGCTGCTAGATTGCCACTTAGAGACTATTACCATCTATTTGAATGGAGTCAAAGAAAGAACTGGGTTCACAGAATGAATACTTCTTCTCGGAAAAAATACACACAAACACTATGAAAATGCCTTTTCTGTCCGAGAAATATTATCCCAATTTTTTCTTATGGATTAGTGGGTAAACGAGCAGGCGTATCGCCTGATGGTAAGCGATTACCGCTACCCATGGACACCCGTAGCACCAGAGGCGTCACAATTGCGTTGCCGGCCCTTGGGGGATGGGGAGAGAAATTGCATATTTATGGAGACCACCTGGTTGGGTCTCTATAAAATGTGAAAGAAAAAGTTTAAAAAATATTACCTGACTACGTAAAAAGAGACAATTTAAATAGCCTATATCACCCAGGCCATTAATACAAATCATTCACTCATTCATCAACATCAGGTGCGTTTAAGCTCCACGGTAGAACATAAAAAATATACATAGACTGCCAAAACCATTACTCTTCCTCTTGATTTCGCCGTAGTCGGATAAATCGTACTCATCGCTTCGGTTCTTCCTTCCTATACCGAGCGGTCAAAACCTGGAACTCAATACCTGCGCACGTGTTTCCTTTCACACGATGTTTTTGATTCCGGGTCATTTAAGCGGGGCAGGAATAAGCATCTCACTAGGCCGCCATAGTGTGGGTCACCATGCTGCATTGTCATTAATCGCATTGGGGATGGTGACCACCACTTTTGGATTCTGCTTTGCTTGATGCTTTGTTTTGGATTATGCTTTCCATCAGGCAATGCAGAATCATTTTGGCAGCTAACACATTTCATCATGAACAACTAAATAGTCCATTACTGGATATACGAGTAGGTTTCTTATTAAAAAGGAGGTTTTAAAAATTTCATGATGTTGATGATTATGTGAATATTCAGAGGCTAAACCTATTACAATTTTAATCATCACATCAACAGCCTTTATTAGTCCACTTAAGTCTTTCCTTAGAAAATAGGTTTGGTCCTGCTATATCACGCTGGGTACACGAGTAGGCATAGGATTCATTTCAAGTTCTCCTTCTCTTTACAAAGCTGTTGTTCTGCGTATTTTGCTCCCTTAGTCGCGTCTTACGACACCCATGAGATGAACAGGGATGGTGACACATCGTATTCTTATTAAATATAAATATTTTGGACATCTGACACTAAGCAAGCTAAGCAGAGCTTGTATTATGGGTACGAGACAACTGATATAAATACTTATATACTTTTTTTTTGTAAATACATACATATTATGCATAGAAAACACCCAAACTCCGAAACAAATGTTTGGAGATCATACAAACATTTGGTCCGACCCGGAAATCGAACCCGAAACTTCAAGCTTAGCAGTCGCATGCGCTACCACTACGCCACCGAGGCAGTCATTTCATCACCTCACGGATTACACAGTTCTAATTTTATAAACAAATATAAACCTATCAATTTTTGTTTTTGCGTGCATTCGCTTAGTGCATTTTAACTTCTTGTCGTCCTTGAGTTAAAGTTATAAAAAGCTATAAACCTGATTCCCATAACTAAGACAGCTACATAACATAAAACTATTTCTCTCTTACTTCAATTCCACTTCAAAGTCGTTTAAAACTATATTTCGTTTAACAGCTACCCTAGCAATAACGTGTTAAGTTCCATTACGCGTCTACAACAGTAACATCCTAAGAATGGTCGATGAAAACCTTCAATGGAAGTTATCCACTTCTAAAGTGCGCACATTACTGTAGCACTTATCCTTAGTATGGTTCAGTCTCTAGAGACCACTAACTGTTCGCCGTGGCTTTGTCTTTTAAGCAAATGATTAAAAGTCCTATCATCGCAGAGCGGTAATATTTTACTTGCTTTACCAAGGTGTAAAAAAAAGAAATGTTAATACGAAAAAAATATTACTTATTAAAACTATCTGTCGATTTTGTTGCCATCATGTTTCGTCCTGACACATTGCAAAAATGTGGACCGCCATGGCATTATCACCTTCCCTGGTCGAAGGATCCTCCTTTTGCGTTGGAGGGATATATATGACACTCGTTCCTCCACAGTGGTGACCCCGATGTGATTGGAAGCAGCCTTTCCTTCTAACCTTGATAACTGTTTAATAACCCTATCTTTGTTTTTTTACCATATTAAAAACACAGGTCATAAAATTGCCGGATATAACGTCCATATCTAGCCCATTATCCGGTCCTCGCAATAAAAGCACCATAAACGCGTTTAGTGTTAGAATAAAAGCAGAATAAAAATTGCGCGGGATAATGCCGCCATATTTTGCATGTATGACTTTATTCGCTTCGTTCAGTAATAAAGTGACAGTTTATGACGTTATTTGAGTGTGTGACGGGTATGAGAACTTTTTTTATGACGATTTCAATACTTGACAGTTGGGGAGTGATTCTTGGATAGATTAATATTGCCGTTGGAATGAGGAAAATTTTTATTGGATATAAATTTTAGTGGTACTTATAGTTTGACTAGCTTTTGAGCGTGATATCTTCCCAGCATGTGTTGATATCAACTCTATTAGTCCAAATACAGCTTCTCTGTGACAATCGTCACTAGTCTATTTGTGACATTACATTGTGCATTTTCGTTGTTTTTTTATATTTATAATGTGTTTTGTTTTGTATTGATAAAAGTGACACGTAAATAATGAAAATATAGATGATGCAAAATAAAACCGCTTGTTCAAAGGTACTTCGTTGTTAGGTATGTCTTATATTATATTTTTTTTTTCATTTTTGTATAGGTAGTATATTACTAGTTTGTTTTATTTGTATTCTTTTAATTATTGAAGTGAAACTTCTTTAAAATCGTTATGATTTCAAACCGGATGCAACAGAAAAAACGACAGGTAAGAGACACAAATACAAAAAGTCGCCTGTAATTAGTGAGCCAGAGCGAGAGAGTAAATGTCGGTCTCATTCTTTTGTCGATTTACTGAAGTTTCAATTCTATCGTGTGTGAATCGCGCACACACCTTTTTTTTCTTTTTTTTTCTCTATTAATTGATGTAATTTACCTATGAATCTTGTGTTTGAATTAAAGAATTATTATTATTATTATTATTTCTACATATTACATTTAAATATACATATAAATTACATTTTTAAATATACATATAAAAATAAATACATTATATTTTTATTATTAATGTTATATATATAAATACATTTTTTTATGGTGCGACTACCGCCATCCATTACCACACACTGCGTTAGCCTCTTTGAATGGAAATTCCTCCTGGAGATCAATGGTATCTGCCTTCCTCTATGTACGTATTTTTAATCCCCTGAGAGTCAAACAAACTTTAGGCAAACTCCTCAACATTTTTGCGCCGAAGATTTTGAAAGCCTAATAAAGAAATTTGCCCCAAATATCTGGCCAAATATCGCCTCATATTTGGCCATCAATATATCAACGTAGACGGGTTCGGTAATATTTACTTACAAAATGCCTCTTTCTTATACAAATATTTCTAGGGTCTACATCAAAATGGGCCTTTTGCCTTTTGTTGAAGTCGGATGGAGTAACATTTAGGCAAAATTGCGTCTAGGCATTTGAAATAGATTTAGCGGCTGTATACTGGGTCAAACAGGGTTAAAATTTAAAGGTTAACCTTCTTATAATATATCGATAGGATAGGATATAGAAGGAGGCACCTTTGTAATTTAGAAAATGCATATTTTTACCAATAAAATATATTGTTAAAATGTTGAGTATTATAAGCACTAATCACAATTGTGAGAATGTATGGATGTTTGTTTCTGTTTCACGCAGAAACCACTAAATGGTTTTACATGAGATATATACATTACAGTAGAAAAAAAAAAGTTTTGTGAAGAAAAAATAAAGTGTAGTGTGGAAAATGAAAGTAAAGATATTGTCGAGTATATATTTAATGTTGATATAGGTATACACAAATAAAATTGAAGTTTCCGTTAGTAAAATATTTTTTTTTTACTATTTATGTATAAACGGTACATTCACCAAACTCTGTAACCGCTGGACCGATTTCGTCGGAACTTTCACTGATAGGTAGCTGATGATATATGAAGTAACTTAGGCTCCTTTTTTAGACTAGCTTCGCTCCGCGGCTTTACCTGCGCTACGACAAGAACCGCGGGAAACACAACGGGGTTCAGGTTGTATAGATATACTCGTAGTATCTGAATCTCTCCAACGATTTGCATGTTTAATATGCAGTGGGTTTCATGGACCTCCCGTATCCTTACTCACTAGGTGAAACCCAGGGCAAGCGGTATTTCACAACGGTTTTCTGTGAGTCCGTGGTATCGCTCCGGTCGAGCCGGCCGATTCATTCATGCCGAAACGTGGCTCTCCCACGGACTGTCGGTCTTTGAGAAACAAGTACGATATGTGTCTCATTTCAATTTCATCTCTTCCAAACCATAACAAGTAAGTGAAACAAATCTGATCTAATATCACCACGATATGTAAAAGAGATTGTAGATATTGCCACTTAGTACATACAATAATTCGGATTAGTGGTCTACAATCAAGCGCTTATCATGGAGATGATCCAGCTATGCGCCGCGGTTGACCTGAACACTTGACGCATTTGTGCGGCTTCGAAACTCGCTGCACTGTTTGTATAGAGACACGACATAGAGACAAGTTGATACTTTTATATCGAAGGAGATTTCTGACGATCTTGATATTTTTATGTTAATAGCTGACCCACGAAACTACGTCTGCATCTCTTTCAATCAGGCTCGGCTCCTATTGGTCTAAGCGTGATGTTAACTAACCTATCTAAGGCACGTAAGCAAAATACACATTTAAAGAAAAACGTGAAATTGGTAAGATATTTTGGGAGTTCGGAGATATTTTTAAATTTTCACCCATTTTTCTGTAATTTATCAAAAAACAAAATAGTGTGATATAATTCAGAAGAGTCGATACCTTTACTTGAAAAAATATTCCAATTCATTTTGATACTTATCAGTTCGAACATTCAAAGTTTTCTAATAAACACAATCTAACTCTTTGAATTTTTATTTTTGGTACATAATCAAAGTTATGTATTGTGTGTATATAAACAGTCCTCGCAGTTTTTATATCAACTTCTTAGACATTGTGACGTAAGTAAGATATATTCCAAATGTGCAGATGCTTAATTATCATAATTAACTATACTGACCTCTAGACGGTCATATTCTTGTATCATAATTGTCATAACACAATCAATGAGTACAGTTTAATTCGTGTTTGAGACTACTATCTCAGCTTGTATGAGCTCAGTGTGTATGAGTGATGGTATATAATATGTCCCATAATCGACTGCATGGAGCTAAATCTAGGCTGTACGAAGGATGGGTAAACATTTGTATCTCTGAAGTTGCCAAATAGTTTAAAGTTCCAGCAACTGTGCGAGCGGGCGCGTTATCTTGGAGAAAAATAATGCCTCAGACACCGCTCCTTGGGCGCTCGCTATCCACCTCTCCGAAAGCTTGAGGTAGACAAACTTCGCTATACCATTCACTAGTAACTGCTTAGTTTGGGACTAGATGACATTGTGTAAATGTAAATTAACATGAAAAATCTTCTTAGAAGAAAACCGCATTAAATACCAAAATAATTATTCAAATCTGTCTTATGGTTTTTTTTTAAATTTATTCACTTGGGGGCAAACGAGCAGACGTATCGCCCGATGGTAAGCGATTACCGCCGTCCATGGACACCCGCAACACCAGAGGCGTCACAAGTGCGTTGCCGGCCTTTGGAGGATGGGGAGGGGATGGGGTATGGGCCTCCGGTATCCTCACTTACTCGGTGAAACACAGCGCAAGCGCTATTTCACACCGGTTTTCTGTGAAGCCGTGGTATCACTCCGGTCGAGCCGGCCCATTCATGCCGAAACGCGGCTCTCCCACGGTTAGAGTTTAGCTAGAGGTTTCTGAGATTAGAGCACTTATTCAAAGAAGGCATTGAATTATAAATAGTAGTTAATTCTAGACATGTTTCGTAATATTACGGCATACTGCTAATTAAACGTTAACGTTGTTTATTTGGGATGTCATTGTTTTATACACTATTATATCATAATTGTCTTTACACGGAAGGAGTTAATCTATAAGAGTCTATAAGAAATTTAATGTTATATCCTGTATGAATATGAATTCTGTATTTTACATTATAAAATTCTCGTGTCACAATGTTAGTTACCATACTCCTCTGAAACGGCTGGACCAATTCTCATGAAATTTTGTGTGCATATTCGGTAGGTCTGAGAATCGCACAACATCTATTTTTCATCCCCATAATTGTTAAGGGTAGTCGAACCCAAATTTTTTTTTTATATATATATTTATTATTTTTTTATTTTTTATGATACAGCATTAAAAAATACTCGTACATACAACCCTGAATTTTCAACTCTCTACGATCAACCCCTATTTTTCCATAGCGATTTTAATTGACCCACCCCTAAAATATATATTCCTTTTTATGGCAAAGCAACGTTTGTCGGGTCAGCTAGTATAATATACATACGACCACTTGTTAATATTGTAGGCTTTCGGTATGGTGACATATTAACAATACAAAGTATGACCACCCCTATTCATCCCATAGCTGCCGTAAGAATCGACTAAGAGAACAAACTACACACAACAATAGAGTAACAAAGACAAGACAGAATGCCGATTCTCACCAGTGTCATCTACCCATGGGTGTTGAAGAGTAGATTTAGGGAGCAAATTACGCAGGAGAACAATACTGCGAAGAGAAGGAAAACTGGACACAAATCCCATTCCAACCCATTTTGTCAGCGTGGTATATTGAGGCTGATGCGGAGATGTTCTATAGACTATGATGATATTGTACATCCATAATAGTACGAGATCCGGCAGTAGAATCAGTACATTCATCGAGTGTTTGCTGAAAACCAAATTTTTGCGCATATTTATGATTAGAAGAATGTATATCTACCAAGTTGCCTATCAAAATGTGGCCGTTAATATTTTTAATTAAATTATTGATTGTCAATGCTTTTTTTATATTGTCTGCCTCGGTGGCGTAGTGGTAGCGTATGCGACTGCTAAGCTTGAGGTCTCAAGTTCGATTCCTGGGTCGGACCAAATGTTTGTATGATCTGCAAATATTTGCTTCGGAGTTTGGGTGTTTTCTATGTATAACATGTATGTATTTACAAAAAAAAAGTATATTAGTATTTGTATCAGTTGTCTAGTACCCATAACACAAATTCTGCTTAGCTTGGGACTAGATATCTACCATTGATAATATCTACACACAGTTGGTGTTTTACTTGGCACCGACATCAAAATTATAAAATAATTTTGATCATAATTACTTTGTGCGAAGTAAATATATAATTAGAACAATATAGTTAGGTTATAATTACGTTGACTTCTCATCTCTTAAGAAATTAATAATTTCAAGTGGTAAGTTGACACAAATTAAATTAAACTATAACATGTAGTTTAATTTGAATAGCACAACTTAATAACAGCTAGCCCGTAATCTGCACAAACTACCCTTCAAGCTACCTGCACAGTTTTAAAAAGAAGGGTCCCTTACACACTTAATATACCGTATCTTTTTTAATACCAAATATAAACACAATTTTACAAGAACATAAGCCAGTTTGCACAAACCCCTGAGAATAAACTGTCCTAATCTCAGCGGGATACCGCCTAAAATAGACCGAAAACATCCTAAAACGCTATCCTCTTTCTATTATTTATCTGTGGTGTAACATGGCGGGCGAGTAACCCTTCAGATTTAATTAGGTGTGTTGTCAGAACACAAAAGGCCGGCCCAAGCCACAATTACTGTATTAATCGCATTGTCTGGACAAACTTTCCGCACGTAATATAAAGAACTTGTTTGTTAATAACTTGCTGATTCAGCGATATTTTGTCAAGTCAACGGTTTAGCGTGGGCTGAGAGGATCGGTTAATGATACTTGCAAGTTGACCATCAACAATATTGACTTTTGGCAATTTTCAGCGGCTTAAAATGTGATATGAAAAGAAGCAAGGAAACATAATAGAAATGAAATCCACCATTAATATCTGCAGCTCGAGTCAGGAATAAATCGCTAACGAGCGATAATAGCGAGCGAGATTTTCTATATCGCGATTTAAGATTATTAGTTACCTCGTATAGTCCGTAGTTCGGTGTGTCTCTGGTCGATGGCGATGTAGTATGTTTTTTTTATTGTATATGGAAGTCGCCACAGAGGCAATTTGTTCCATAGACTAAAGCATAACAAACAGCAAATATTAAAACCTTGTGTTCTTTGTTTATTTAACCACACAATTAATACAGCTCATTTTTATACATCAAATAACTTCTTGAAAAGCGCGCAGTTATCTAAATGATGGTGATAAAAAGCTGTGCGGTCTTTTATACTGAATAATTATTCAGGGCACTCTCCGTAATATAGGAGATAGAGAACACAAAGTGGAGATGTATCACTTTTGAACATTCCTTATAAGTATTGAAAACTAGCAGCTCCGAGAGACTTCGTTCTGCCAAAAGTTACTGGACAGTCACAGTCCAATAGAAAAAATAAATAGGTGTTGTTTTCACTATTTTCCTAGCAATATTTACGTTTTTTCTCTTCATTAGAATCGACCTAGTGCTAAGACAACATTAAAATAAAAAATACCGAATTGGTCGAGTGTTTTTCGAGTTTTGCGCTTAGCAACACATTTAGCTATTCATTTTTATTTATATAGATGTAGTGAAAGTGGCGGGAAACCGTTAGGTGCCTTTGGAGAGCCTTGGGAAAGACCTGTGTTCAAAAATGGACGTCTTTCGACTAATATGATGACCGCATCTACAAAGGCTGCTAGCAATTAAATGTGGCATAAGAATTAAACTTACTAGACGATGTATGGGATAACTACTAATATTACATATTATTAACTACAAATTACAACATAATATATATAACATCCATATCGTACCGTGGGAGAACCACCCTTCAATATGATTGGGCCGGCTCGACCGGAGTGATACCACGGCCTCACAGAAAACCGGTGTGAAATTGTGCTTGCGCTGTGTTTCACCGAGTGAGTTAGGACAACCCCTCCCCCATCCCTCTCCCCATCCCCCAAAGGTCGGCAACGCACTTGTGACGCCTCTGGTGTTGCGGGTGTCTATGGTGATACGTCTGTTCGTTTGCCCACTATTAAATAAAAAAAAAGTAAAATCTTAATATCAAATAACCACATACTTAACACAATACATTTTTAATCTCACGCCACACTCAAATATGATACATTTAGTGAACAATCAAGTACTTGGTATTCTTCAAAGAATTGTTAAGTATTCGTAATGAAATTCCATCTTTCAATCTAGCCGCCTAGCGCCACAGTTTCAGATATTGCGTGTACCCTTTGTTACTGCAGCTATGTGAACAATATAAGTGCCTTTTGACTGGTCTGGTAGTTAGAATTCTGACTGCTTAGTGGTCGTTTGTTCGCGTTCCTACCTAAGACTAATAGTTGTTATAAAAGCGATCATTTGTTCTGTATAAAATTAAAATTATTCATAATACACTCATTTGCAAAAAAAACGGGCGGTTTCGATTTTCTTCCTGGCTGAAAAAAATAAAATACCAAAAAGGTTTTAATCGTGTGAACATGTTACTGGCCAGTTATAAAAGTGCCATAATGTTTATAAGAGTACATTCCAAATTCAAATTTTTGACTGAGCCTGGTTTTCAAAGAAAACAACTTTTAACTACATTTTGTGGCGCGAATTCCCTATAGTTAATATCGACTCTAATTAACTTTTTGTCAATTTTTATTAAATTATCTGATGTCCTTAACATTTAAAAGTATTGTTATTGCTGTTTAGCAATCTCGAAAATGGTAGATAAAGAGATAAAAGCGAGCAAAATTATTGCGCTGCTTGAAGAAGGCTGCAGCCAATGCTTCGTGGCTCAGAGGCTAAATGTGAGTCGGTCGACAGTTCAAAGGACCTGGCAGCGCTATCAAGAGACCGGTTCCGTCAAGAGAAGGCCTGGTTCTGGCAGAAAGACATGTACCGAACCACGGGATGATCGTTTTCTAGTTAGTCAAGCGTTGAGAAATCCCAAATCTTCTTATGTGGACCTCAAGAACAGCCTCGAAGAAGTAAGAAATGTGCAAATTAGTCTATGGACGGTCAGGAGGAGGCTTCTCGCTGCTAATATACACAGTCATCGCCCGGCACGCGACCCTAAATTACTCCGTGGACATCGAGTTTCCAGGCTTAGCTTCGCTAGAAATTGTGTGTCATGGACTCATAAAGACTGGGATAGGATATTGTTCTCCGATGAAGCCAGGATATCTCTGCATGGTGAAGACCGACGTCGGCGAGTGCTACGTAGACGAGGAGAACGCTTTGCAGAGGCATGTTTTGAAGAAATCACACCTTATGGAGGGGGCTCTGTTATGTTTTGGGCAGGAATAAATTCCATGGATCGTACGGAGTTAGTCTTCATAGAAAACGGTACACTGACTGGACACCGATACATAACGGAAGTTCTAATTCCTTATGCACAACCCGCTTTAACCGCTCTTGGCGAAAACTCATTTTTTATGGACGACAACGCTCGCGCCCACCGGTCTGGCGATGTGGAAGCGTATGCTAGAAGTCGGAATTCGTCGTTTGGACTGGCCAGCTAGAAGTCCGGACCTCAATCCCATAGAGCATGTCTGGGACGTTCTGAAGCGACGAGTGAGATCAGTGCAGCCGGCTCCGCAGACCATCAGAGAGCTAAAGAATGTGATTACCGCGGAGTGGGAACGTATTCCCCAAGAAACCATAAAAGATATACTCGCTAGCATGCCCAGACGAATGCAAGCCGTGATTTCAGCAAGAGGGGGTCACACTCAATACTAAACTTTTATCTGTTTTTAATGTATTCAAGAAAAACAAAGAAATTAACGCGTTTTATTTTTATTTAGCGAGCAGGTACAATAATAGTGTTTTGAGCTTAAACATTATTTCTCAATGATTTAATCAAAATGTTATGATAAAACTGATGATACCTATTCCTTCCTAATTAATTTATGAAATTCTGAGGATAACAATACCTAAAATTGTCAAACAAACTGATAGTAACTATAAAATAGTTATTTGCTTAAGTGCCCGTTTTTTTTGCAAAAGAGTGTATGTGTTCGTTTGATAGCATATAAATATCTTTATCAACAGTCTGATTATTTAAGATAATTGTCTCTATATGTCCGTCTGTCACGTTTTCGTCGGTAAGCGATTACCGCCGCCCATGGACACCCGAAACACCAGAGGCGTCACAAGTGCGTTGCCGGCCTTTAGAGGTTGGGGAGGGGGAGGGGATGGGGAGGGTATGGGGAGGTGATGGGGCAGAGGAGAGGATTGGGAGGGGAGGGGGTATAGGCCTCCGGTTTCCTCACTCACTCGGTGAAACACAATGCAAGCGCTATTTCACACCAGTTTTCTGTGAGGCCGTGAGCCGGCCCATTCATGCCATAGCGTGGCTCTCCCACGGTTAGCTTGTGACGCCTCTGGTAATGCGGGTGTTCGCGGGCGGCGGTAATCGCTTACCATCAGGTGATATGTCTACGCGTTTTGCCCTGATTTTAATTAAACTCGCATGGAAATAGATTGACTCTTGTAGAAGGATACAGGCTACTCTGTACCGCGGTAACTGACATACATACAAGGACAAAAGCGCACACTACCATACCACACAATGTCATAATCAGTTCTCAAAGAGACCCTCTGACTGAATTTAAATAAGTTTTTAATTAAAATTAACATGCGAGTTGGAAAACAATTCCGTTAGAGATGATCCCCGGGAATCTTCTAACTTTCTCGAAATATAATCTATTAGTAAACCTGTCAATGGGGATGGGGATTATGAGATTAAGGGAATGGAGATATAAGAGGGAGCTTGGATAGGGAGTGACTTATTGAAATGAAGGAAAGGAATTGATTGAATCGAAGATATTTGCTTCTTTTAATTTTAAAGTGTCTGAACTAGTTAGTTACTAATTTTAGTATACTAAGGTCCAAGTTCTAGGCTTCTTATTTTTTTAGGCTTCTAGTTATGGAAGATCTATGGATAGGCTGATGTCGGACTTTTTAGGGCTCCTGTGTTTGTCCACTTTCCGAGGCGCGACGGGGTCTTGATGCTATAAAAATTTATGACACGTATAAAAATCTGACCGAGTTCCAATTGTTTAACTTTGAGCTACTTGGTTACCATGTTGCCACAAGTCCGTACCCATACATTTTATTTCATGATATTCCTATCAATATCCGAAGCTAACTTAATAAAAGCCGAATAATTGAACTAAAGACCCAAACTCTTAAAAAAAGAACGAATGTTTTTTTAAACTCTATTGCTTAATATACAAACGTACCGAATTCAATCTACGTCAAGTGTAACCATGGTGTTTTATAATTTATACTCTTGACTGTCAGCACTGGGTGGAACTCGTTCAAATATAGCATTAAAACAAACTCATTTTCATCCTCCCATCTCGGAAAGTGTATTTTTGCCCTTCGATATCTGAGTGCAAAATGTGTTTTTATCCGCTAGAGGATAAATTAAATTGAATTTAGAGCATCGTGTGCACTAAGTTTTTGAATTCTTTTGAATCATCATCATTAAACCTATTTACTTCAACCTCCATGGTGACGAATTTATCATACAAAATTTTTTTATTTGTTAATAACTCAGACACGGAACCTTCTTGCTGTACTTTTTTTTAAATTTACTTAAGTAACTGCAGCAACGTTACTTTCAATTTTTCTTAAATATACCTAAGTGTTTATGTCTAGCAGTGGGCTATTAAAAGATACTTGTAACTGGTATACAATATAGCATATCTATACTAATAATAAAGCTGAAGAGTTTGTTTGTTAGTTTGTTTGAACGCGCTTATCTCAAGAACCGCTAGTCCGATTTGTAAAATTCTTTCAGTGTTGGATAGTCCATTTATCGAGGAAGGCTATAGGCTATATATCATCACGCTACTACTAATAGGAGCGGAGCAGCAATGAAGAATGTTTCAAAAACGGGGGAAAATTTTCACACCACGGGCAATTGCGTGGGTCAGCTAGTTCTATTATAAGATCAAACACGTCAAGTTAATTTGATTTAAATTCGTCGAATAAGTACAAGTGAGTTTGTTTTCATAATACGATGTTTTATTCGGTTTAGTTTTCACCGTGGCGAGTGAGTTCTCGATACGGCCGACTGGCCGAGTTATTCGATTTCAATTTACAGTGAAATTCTCCGAAATCACGAAAGAGAAGGATAGAAATATACACTGTTACTGGTAAAAGCTGAGAGGTAAATAAAAAGGTTGTATGCCAATTGATTACCTACTAAACCACTGCCGCTTTAAATACGAGTAGTTTACCTGCAATAGAAATAAACATGATTAATTTAGTTTTTCCTTTCATACCCTGAAAATACTTTTCCAAGATGTTTAAGGAGGGTTGGTTTTATTTGGATTGAATCCGTAAATAACACAGTTTCAAAGCCAACTCTAATAATGTACGCAAATCATATTGAAAACTGGCCAATCAAAAATTTTGTCGATTAAACTAAATCCCGATTTGTTTGCTACCTGTGTTTGCTCACACGCTATAATAGTTTCTACTAAAATCGCTGCTTTTTCATCATACATTTATGAACTACAAAAATGTCCAATAACCCCTCAGGTAAATTGTAAAACTTAATTTACACTAGCTGACTCACGCAACCTCGTTTGCGTCTTCTATTGCATGTAATGTGAAAGTTTTTTCCCGTTTTCGAAACATTCTTCATTGGTGCTCCGATCCTATTAGTAGTAGCTTGTTGATATATAGCCTATAGCCTTCTTCGATAAATGGACTATCCAAATCTGAAAGAATTTTTTAAATCGATCCAGTGGTTCCTGAGATTAGCGCGTTCAAACAAACAAACTCTTTACCTTTATAATATTAGTATAGATTTTTTAAAACCATATTACAAAAGTTATTGCGAAGGGTAACCTATTACGCACTATGTAGACAATGCAGCATGGATCATGGTGACCCACACTATGGCTGTTAAGTGCGATGTATTTCCTCGCCCCGTTTAAAGGGACCAGCATCACGGAAAACCGGTGTTGATCAATTCTTCGTTGTTTTTCATCAGATGGGTGACTTGCAAAGGCTAGAAACATACTTGTGACCCTCGAATTAAAGGTTTATAAATCCCTATAAGCAGCCATCACTTATTATCTGGTCATCCGTCTGTGTGTGTTTACCTCTTATCTACGTACATTAAACTCGTTTATCCTAAAATAACCGTTAAACGAGCAATTATTGTATACTAGCTAAACCTGCTACCCGCGTTACGACCAAAACCGCAGGAAACGCTGCGACTCGAAGCTACATCTTTATAAATTGTAGCTATATTATTGTAAAGTTTCATCAAAATCCATTCGGTAGTTCTCGCGTCAAAGAGTAACAAACATCCATCCATACTTTTTTTTTTTTTTATTGAATTGTGGGCAAACGAGCAGACGTATCACCTGATGGTAAGCGATTACCGCCGCCCATGGACACCCGCAACACCAAAGGCGTCACAAGTGCGTTGCCGACCTTTGGGGGATGGGAAAGGGGATAGAGGTAGGGGTTGGGGTATGGGCCTCCGGTATCCTCACTCACTCGGTGAAACACAGCGCAAACGCTATTTCACACCGGTTTTCTGTGAGGCCGTGGTATCACTCCGGTCGAGCCGACCCATTCATGCCGAAGCATAGCTCTCCCACGGTAAAACAAATTACAAATTTCGCGTTTAGGTATAGGATAGTAGGATATTTATTCTGAATATCGGAAGCGTCGATTTTTATTAAATTTAGTATGTAAACGGTTTCGGGGGAGATTAATACATACCTCGTTACATAACTCTTTGACAAAGGCAGTAGATCCTCATGTTTCATTGTACATACAGTATATCCTTATAACGTGCTACATTTCTTTACATTTAGACAAAAATATGCTGTAAATTAAATACAACAGTATTCACGATGATAAGGATAACAAAGGGCGGTTTATGTCGCATTATCGTACAGCCAAACCTAAGGGCTAAGAAACAAAAGTGTTATTTCGTATTGTTTCAGGTATTTTGTGAGATTCATACACTTTTCTTGTTAAATTTTAATAAATGCGAATAAATTAACTAACATTGTCGTTCTTTTAATTATCATTTACATTAAATTGTTTTTACGGTTCCGTAAATCAAAAGTAAAAGCGGAAGGATAGGATTTCTTATAGGATCACTTTGTTGTCCGTCTGTCTGTCCGCCAAGACCTTTTTTCTACAGGGTACTTCTCGTGAACTTGGAATCTCGAAATTTGGTATAAAGCAACGTCATATAATACCTACAGGTTTGTACGGAACCCTCGGTGCGCGAGTCCGACGCCAATATACTATGTTCTACCGTATTGTCTACCGTAATGGGATAGGAAAGGGGTTGGGGTATGCCCCAACCCCTTTCCTATCCCATTTCGGGAGGCCCATAGGCCTCCGATATCCTCACTCACTCGGTGAAACTCAACGCAAGTGCTGTTTCCCGTCGGTTTTCTGTGTGGCCGTGGTATCACTCCGGGCGTGGCTCTCCCACGGAGATCATATCACGAACTTCTAAAATGACGCTAATGACAACTGCTACATAGATAAAGCTATATTTTGAGGAAACGGATATGCAACAAGCTTTCCTTCAATCATTACCCTGCCGTGGATGAAGTTAAACATATAACCTATTAAAAAAAAGAGGATTCCAAATGAATTAAAATGGTCATACCAGCTATTCAAATTACAATTAAGACAGCCGTGAGGCGAAGCTATCGTTATACTAATAATAAAGCTAAAGAGTTTGTTTGTTTGTTTGAACGCACTAATCTCATGAACCGCTGGTCCGATTTGAAAAATTCTTTCAGTGTTGGATAGTCCATTTATCGAGGAAGGCTATATTTCATTACGCTACTACTAATAGGAGCGGAGCAGCAATGAAAAATGTTTTAAAAAACGGGGGAAAATTTTAACGCTACGAGCATATAAGACGCAAACGAGGTTGCGTGGGTCAGCTAGTATCTTTATAAATTGATTGTAGCCTATATATTATTCTAATGTATAAGCTATCCATTCAGCAGTTTTTGCATGAAAGAGCAACAAATATACTCACTTACGTGCTCACAAACTTTCGCGTTTATGATATTAGTAGGATTGTAACAATATGTTCATGACTGCTTTTCCATCTTTTACTGTCTGAAATAAGCATGAAGTTTAATTTTATGGTATAGAAGGATAAACGAGCAGACGGTTTAACGCCTTTGGACAACTGCAAATCAGGAGTGAGTGTTCTTTGTGTCCTTTGTTTGTAAAGTCCCCCAAGATAAAGGAATAAGCCATTTTCTTGTCTTTTTAAAAGAATAAAGAAATACAAGAGTCTTAAGTTACCCCAGCATCATAAAAAGGGAGACCCTCCACCTGTTCTAGCAACGAAAATTGCCTAACACCAGTTCCTGTGAAGAATGTAGTATCACGTCAGTTGAGTCTTCCCATTTGTGCCAAAGCTTATCCTCCTAAGGTTATTACTCCAAAATGCTACTCAGTTAAAACATTCAACCTTTTGTGTAATTGTGTTCATGAGTAAACTTAAAACGCAATTATTCAGGTATATAAACTAAACTTTATTTTACTCTGTAGACTGCTACTTATTTAAACTTTATAGTGAACTAAATCCCAGAGCAGAGACTAAAGAATAACGAGCAAAATAAATTATCTATGGGCAACACCGTCTTTTATTTTTGTTTTATGTTAATTACACGTAATAAGTAACTAATACGTATGAATTTATTGTTTATAACTTTTTTAAATTTACTATTAAATATTCATATAAAAGTGAAAATAGAACTTCCGTCACAAACTATTAAATATTTATATAATGCTTAAAAATATAATTTTAGGTCATTGCACATTATGAAGTTTGAAATACCAAAAGTTATCTTTAACATCTTGGTCTTGAACATCCATTTCATCAATCAAATTGCGTAACAACCATTTATGTCAACGCTTATTTCACAATACCCACCCTTATGTCGGTCATTTACCCCCTCTTACAATACATACTCATATAAACGCAAGTGTAAAGTTTCCGAGTAATGTTATACCACGTTGCGAAGTCTGTGGTCGGGCTTCGTTTTGAAACACGAGTGGTTTGTGCGAAATCCCGGGCCACCGTATATGTGGGTAGTTGGGGTTTTTTAATCCTTTGATTAAGTTTTTTATGAGGTACCTCAACTGGGACTGAAGTATGTATACATTAATACTTAATACAGAAGCACAAGTTACAGAATAAGTCAAGAATGTAAATAGGTGATCTATTGTTAGGGACGCAGTTATTATTTTTACGCTTTGCTAAACCGCGATTTCAATTAAGTTTGACATTGCGATACTTTGATTCTTAAAGAAGGTTATAGACTTACTTTTTTACGCTATAACCGGAATATGTGCGGACGGAGCCGCGACCAAAAACTACTAAACAATATATTTTACAAAATTATTACCAACAGTCTTAACATTGACTTTATTCATTGACTACTTTATTCAACTGTTTAATGAACACTATCGTTTGTTTTATCTTTGGGTGAAATTTGTTTAAATTACTTATTAAAAAGAAAGTAGTAGGTTTATCTGCTGAATGAATGATATTTATATACAATCATAGATTACTTACGTTAATTTATGAAAGATGAAATGGAATGGATAGGTACCTACTCGTTAAGCTGAAGGCCCAGCTTAAACTTATATATGCCCTTTTGAGTTTCCTAAAATATCATAAGTCTGGGTGGACTGGGATCTCATTTTATTAGTAAGGCTTTTGCCTAAATTCAATAGAAAAAAACATTGAAAATCATTTTCATCAACAACTGAGACAAAACCGAATTCACGTCAAATATTTTCCATTACCCATAGACAAAACATACTTACTCTTAATTTTGATTTCCCCACAGCGTAAAAAGTAGTAAAATTCAAATAAAGAACATACACAGTGTAACTATCTCACCGTATCAACATCAACACTATTGGAATTCTTGAACAACAAGTTACTACTGAATATGCCATCTTATATAAAGGCTTTAGACACCTTTGAGACAAGTATAGTAATATGTGTGAGAAACAAACTAGTAGTACCTACAGCCCCTGTAGATGGACTAGACCCGCTACGGGTACATACCTTTGGGAGAGTTTGAATAGATTTAGTTTAACTTGTTGACGTGAAATAGGTTAGTATCTGTAGTTAGCACGTATTAAAATGTGCAAATGTAGGTAAAGCACTATAAAGATCTACTAAAAGTCGTCGTAATAAAATAAATGATAGATGAATATAAAAATTTGAATGAAGTTAAATGGGGATCGTCTCTCGAAAAAAGAAAACATGTCAAAAAGCCCGCCATATTTGACAGCTACAACTGAATGACAGAGGACCTCGTTTTCAAAAATATCAGTGTACTTCCATAGACGCACAGGTATGCACTTCATACAGTTAAGCTCAAGTATGTCATTGCACTTATTCCACATTTAAATTCAATGCGCGTTCCATTCATTGACGTTTAATTTAAACAGTGAAAACAAATATTTTTTGAAGCATGAGTAACAGTTTTATTTGTCACCATGACAATTGCATCGTAAATCAGTTCAGTGTGTCAGTAGATTAATGGCGGAAATTTTAGGCACTTTATTCTTTAACTTAGTTTTACAACATAATATCACCATTATACATCATATTCATTATTAATATATCATCACATTTCTCTCACGAAATAAAGTGTATTGTGTTTGTTTGTTTTTCTTCGCTGTGCAATAGTTTCTCCTGTGTTACAATACATTTAGGGAGTGATAAAATTGACATAACATTGTCCGTTAAAAGCGACGCACGCGCCAATCGGTGTTGATAATTTTCTTGTCAGGTTGTAAGGATGATAGTGATCGATGCAATTTAAAAGTATACAATTTTAATCTATTTTCAGATTGATTATTTATCTTTATTATTGAAACAGTACACCTACCATCACTCCCAACGTAATAAATAAGATTTTTAAATGCCTGTAGGTACATTCTGGCCTCAAAATATTGTGTTCAAAACTTTAAACTTGGTCTGCTATTATGCTGATTAAAATATCTCTAAGAAATGATAATAACTAAAATTATACGTCTACAGCTGTTCTCAGAGTTCACTTGAGCAGAAAAGGCGAAAATTAGACAATTACTGAACCTCCACTTTCTCAAGAACGCGAGGGACTCTATTACACTGCGACATTTCGCTTCACGTCCATAATCGTTCACAGCTTTTGTGTCACCGCGGGATGGAACTACTGACGCGGAAAATAGCGAACAGAATGAGACGAGTATTTTATTAAAAAGAGAACTTAATAGACACTTAAGATTTTGTCCTTACTACCATTAGGCCAAGTACAGAACCAATTCCATATTCATAAATATTATCGAAAATTCTAAAATAGACTAATCGTATTATGGCACAATAAAATCTATTTTGAATAACGTACAAAGAGCCTCACATACGATAGAATTTCTCGACGTTTGAATGAACGCGACAACCGCGCGCATTTCAAAAAAGGAACGTGACCTGATTACAGACGGAAGCCGTCAGTTGTCTACGGTACGCCTTAAACGTCACAGGTGCTCAAGAAAGCAGCGCTTAACTTTGAACCCTATTTTAATTTACGTAAGTTTACAAATTAATCTGGGTAACTTTAGCTTGATCCCGCAATTTGTTCTATGAGCAGTTTATTGTTCGCGCGGAGAACGGCACTCCTTCACACTTCTCAGTAATAGGACGACTTAAACGGGTCAACTTTATTATTTTCAGTTCAATCGAAATGTTTCTTTTTGAATTGTAGACATAATTAGAAGAAATTGTTCGTTTGAAAGATCCCTGAGTTCATGACTTTAGACCTCGGCAACGAGTTCACATTTATAGTTGAAATTTATTTTGAAGAAAAAAATGCCTTTCTCGCTTCAGTAAATTCAGCTTATTCTTTCTTATTTGGTTTGTTTTCGTAACTCCTTTATCAGGTGAATACCTCTAAATGTTAAGCGAAAAGGACAATTCAATTAAAGCAAAGACGATTTGAGTTTCTTTGTAATTGCTTTGTTGGGCTCCGCCATTTCTATAATTATACCAATTAAGTAAGTCCCTTTACTGATTTAAATTATATTGCTGTCAACTGTCGCGTTTACCTACAAATACGTTTTGTTCCAGAAATTTCAAGAAATTTTCGCTTTGATGCGCCATTATTGAAAATGGTGGAGTATCATTGTATTTTTTATTTAATTATGATAACCACCTACCTACCTACCTTTACAACTCTCAATTTGATATATAGAAAACTCTTAATTTGTACACCGTTTTACATATTTTCAAGAGAATACATAAGATGACCAAATAGCACGTATTAAATAAAAACAGTTCTAAATTCAAATTAATAGATTTTTATTCTGTCATATCGCGTTATTACGGCCAGTTACCGCCAGCAATGATCGATGGTTCTGCACGGCGCGGAACGGTATACTCTCTGGTAACTGTTGCTTCGAATACTTGGTTTTTAATCGTCGAAACAATTTAAACGCAACATACAAGTTGTTCTTTGTTAATTGCACTTTTTTCTGCGAATTAATCGCGTTTTTAAACCAGTTTTGATTGTAAGAATTTAAATAATTTGCAACTGAAGTACAGTAATTCATTTAGTAGGTTCTTAAGCGCGTCCTACTAGAAAATATGTATTGTTGTTTTAAGATAGTGAACCAATGAAACATAACTGTTGATTCAATGATGATCGTCAAAAAAATACTTGATCAAAATGAAAACGTACAAAGAGAAATTGAAACTAATAACGCAGAAAATATACGCATGAATGGCGGAATTTCTGATCATAAAGTATAAGGTAGTAGAGTCAGGTAGCACGAACGGGCCGACTCGACCGGGGCGGTACTACCGGTACCGGTACACCGGTACCTCGCACAGAAGACCAACCTAAACTGAGAGCATTCGTGCTGTCGTGTTTTGTTGGTAAGTGCGAGACCGGTGGCCCAATGAAACAAAAGCATCTCAAATAGCCACCATTCTAAAATTCCTGTGTATCAGTAATAATTATAAAACACTAGCTGACCCACGCAACCTCGTTTGCGTCTTCAATTGCCCGTAGCGTGAAGATTTGCCCCCGTTTTTGCCTATTAGTATTAGCGTGATGATATATAGCCTATGCTTCCCTTCCCTTCCTCGATAAATGGACTATCCAACACTGAAATAATTTTTCATATCGGACCAGCGGTTCCTGAGATTAGCGCGTTCAAACAAACGAACTCTTCAGATTTATTATTAGTATATTGTTATTAGTTATATTCAATCAGATTATTCAATAGTAAAAATAGGAAATGAAACTGTTGATTACTTAAGTTGCACGGAACATAATGTATAAATATCGGAGTTAAGAAAACTGTTACTGATTTAATACGTAGGTATCAAAACGGTAGTCCAGCTGATCAGACAGCCTAGTGTGAGTTTATTTCGCCTCAACTCGATCATCATAGCGACTAGCGTCAAGTGTTGTGATTGGTCCGCTTTAAAATCTTCACCTACCGCAACGACAAACACGTTCGCCATCGAGAGCGAGTTGATGTGAAATAAACACACACTTATCTCCCTGATGGTAAGATTATTTATTCTCTTTCTAAAAGACAACTTTCTAATCAGGAATCACCAAGAACACTCTTACTCGGAACAACAATTTGTGGATCACACAAAGTGTTATCTATTGTTGGATTTGAATCCATTACATTCAGCGCAGCAGAAAGCGATGTGACGATCGCTTTAACCACTACGCCATTCATATAAGTGACGTCATCCACGATCACCTGCATCTCATGAGATACTAGTTCGCCCCACATTTCTGAGGAGTAAAGAGAAAGACGAAGAGAGGTCTCAGGTAACCTTACTCAGTGTAAAGAAACGAAAGAACAGAAGGTCTTGGGGTTCAGACCCCAGCTTCCAAACTTCGAGTTATTTTATAAAGTATTTCTATAATCAGAAAAACTCAATAACACTTTTGGCCTGACCCAGGTGTCGAACCCGAGATTTTTTGATCGGCCAGACGGACTGGTATTGGGTGTGTTTCAAGTTTTTCTTTTCTTTGCAGTGATGTTGTCCTGCGTTTGTTTCGACACCCATGGGATGCATAGGGGTGGTGACTCTTTGTATTCTAAATCCTTCACCACACTTAAAAATAATTGGTTAACACTAGTTTTCTGTAAGGCGGTAGAGTCCAGTAGAGTCTATACGCCAAAACAAGGTCTCCCATCGTAAATTACACAAATATTTATCTACTATCTGTTCCTCTGCAAGTTCTTTGAAGACTTGTTTAAACAGAACAATGGGAACGAACTTGTTATACTTGTTTTTATGGGCTACTTCTATTTTAAGACGTGTTATGTCTGAATCGTGTGTTGCTACTTCCTGTTCTAAATATTTTTAGGTCGGTTTTATTTAAGGTGTTACATCAATATTATCAATACTAAGTTAAGTATTTCAAACATCTGTACAAACTTATATTATAAACGCGAAAGTAACTCTGTCTGTCTGTCATGATTTCACGGTTAAACCGCTGCACCGATTTCAATGAAATTTGGCATGGAGATGCGTTGATTTTTGAGAAAGGACATTGGGTACTTTTTACTGTGATGTGATTTAGCTTCTGAAAAATTCTGCTTTTCTTAATCGGCCATTCATTCAAAATAGAGTCTTGTCATATTTATTTATTTATAAACTTAATTGTACACCACTACAGTAAACATTTGTACAGAGATACATATACGGACATCGACATCAGGTATTACAATAGGCGGTCTTATCACTCACGGCGATCTCTTCCAGACAACCTTTGTACGGATATTATAAAATGATCCTTTGGGTAGTCGGCGGTGTACTTCAATAGATCTAAGTTATAATACACATAAAGATACCTACATATATGTATACCTACTTAAACCAATATATACCACATATACTACATACATACTCGTACTAACATATATACCTACATCCATACACAAATATTACCATAATTACCACACCTTAAAATCTATAACGTACCACACATTTACCACAGTAAGTGGATATTCCTGTACTGGAACACTTTACATGGTCTAGCAATAAATAATGTAATTTTTCTTAAAGGTATGCAGACATTTAGATTTTCTTATTGTCTCAGGTAGGTTATTCCACAATCTAACGGATAGCACCGAGAGCGACTTGTCTGTATTTTTTTTTTGTCTTATCTGCCAAAATAACTCTGCTCTGCCTGATGGAAAGCACGAGCAGAATCCATGAGTGGTGGGCACCATCCTCAATGCTAATAGGTACAATGCAGCATGGTGACCCACACTATGGCGGCCTAGTGAGATGCTTTTTCACGCTCCGCTTAAAGGACCCGAGTTCATAGTGGGAGGGAAACACGTACGCAGGTGGTGAGTGAAAATGTTGTTGTAATCATCATCTTCAACTTTAGATTCTCCGACGACATATTAATTTAATTTCGCTAAGTCATTATTGCAAAGGTCTCCGGCCTTATCCACTATTATGTCATCTTTAAAGTGATATATTTTTACAAAAAAATGACGCACGTCCAAGAAAAAAACTAAATGATTGAATGTGTCATTCTTAATTTGTTATAATCCTTGCGTCTAGAGTTACCACTAAAAAAACAAATTCCAAGAAAAGGAACAATACAATGGTTATAAGATCCACTTGACCGCAATTGTCATACTAGATCTATTTATGGCAATATTGTTATTCTTCGAATTACCAATATATACGTGTAGTGTTTACTTTTACCGCGACTGGATGCAAGAATCAGCTCACTATGTTGTGTGGTGTGCCTCGGGAGAAGCCTATGTCCAGTATATAATGAGCTGACGATGATAATCATTTTCCTAGCCTTTATTATTCCCAATATTATTTGGGGTCAGCTACAAGTTCAACCGGTTTTATCTGAATATCAGTTTTATCGTCCGTCAGTCCGCCGCAACCCTGAGAGTGAACTGAATTCGAAGGTTGAACTATTTGTCAGTATATTTGAGGGCACTAACTTCCCAAAAACGATGTCATAGGTGTTCGTGACAACCAGGACCGACAGCTTAACCTGCTCTCCGAGGCACGGGCAAGAAGCAACGTCATCTACCCTACTCCGGGCTGCGATTAAGAATTTCTTGTAGGAAAAATTCAACAGCAGTCCGACCCGGATTTTAATTATGTCGTGGAAGAGCCACGCTTTGGCATGAATGGACCGGCTCGACCGGAGGGATACCACGGCCTCACAGAAAACCGGTGTCAAATAGCGCTTACGCTGTGTGTCACCGAGTGAGTGAGGATACTGGATACATACCCCAACTCTTCCCAATCCCCAATCTAAATCCCCAAAGGCGGCGATAACCGTTTACCATTAGGTAATACGTCTGCTCGCTTTCCAACTATTAAAATTTGAATTAAATTAAAAAAGTAGGTTTTAATTTCAGGTGTATTTATTAGTTCACAAGGTGTTAATCAAATTGAAATGCAATTGGTCCAAGTTGTGAGGAATTAAGAATACGGAGTTTTACTAGCTCTGTTCAACCCGTGGGTAAACTACGTACTAAAAAACAAAGGAAAACTTAAAATAAACCCTAGACAAACCAGTCGGTCCAGGGTGGTATATTAGACCAAACCTCCTCATAAAAGAGAGGCCTATTTCCTATTAGACTGGTAGGATATTGTGAGGCATAAGTCTGCATTTGTAGAAAAATACCTTAAGTTTAACAACTTAAGGTATTTTTTTAAGGAATATGGTGCAAACGAGCAGACGTATCACAATCGTTGTCATAAGTAAAAATCATGCCCATACTCACTCGTAGAATACTAAGAATAAATATATACAAAACGTTATATAGGTAGGTATGTTCAGCTAAATCATTCAAGAAGTAGAGGATTATGGATTAAGATAATCCTGTGTTACCCGTTCAAAGAGACATCGTTGTTCGCGGGAGCCATTAGTCAAACACAGGGGAGTAATTTGGACGCAACGAAGCTGTACTCTCGCCGGCTGATATCTATAAACAATCTTGGATAATGACTTGTTATATTTACAAGAAGATTGCTTTGACGCTTATAGATGGGGAGAAAAATAGACCTGTTTATTACGTTCGAAGATTGAGGGCATGCTAGGACGCAGAAATGAGCTTCATCTGTCAAATCACCTGTAAAATCAATGGTGAGCCTAAACCGTTGGTTTTAAAGACTTTATTTTAAGTTGGTTATTTTTTTGTAGAAGACATTCACTAAAAAAGGGTTTTTGGAAATTTCAACCCTAAGGCTTCATAATTTTCAAAGTTAGAAACATAAAATAGAATGTTCACCGCCCGTAGCCGGAGGGAATGGTTAGTGTACGATATAAGTATTTAGTCACGGCTTTTTTTAAATAGAATAGGTGGCAAACGAGCAGCCCTGTCACCTGATGGTAAGTGATTACCGCCGCCCATGGACACCAGCAACGCCAGAGAGGCGTTACTAGTGCGTTGCCGGCTTTTGGGGGATGTGGGATGGAGGTAGAGGAAGGGGATGGGGTGTTACCTCCGGTATCCTGGGAGGGGTCCGGTCGTGTTAATAACAGTTCCCGGACCTCTCCCTTCTCAGGCGCAAAGTGGCACATCGTGTGGTTTTAGTTCGATTCCGACACACCGCCCCGCCGCAAACCCCGGCGGAGTGACGGCCCGAGAGGGTACACACTCTCAAAACGGTATCCTCACTAACTCGGTGAAACACTGTGCTGTTTCACACCGGTTTTCTGTGAGACCGTGGTATTACTCCGGTCAAGCCGGCCTGCATGCCGAAGCGTGGCTCTCTCACGGTAAAAATATATTTCGGTAGTGTTCTAATTGGTTCTTTTCTTTCTAGATCGCTTTGTTTAAATGAGAAGCGACTTGTCGCGTAAGCATGAACTACTCAGGCATACCGAACCAAATACTCAGAGTACCTTAATCACAATCATTAGTGTTTCATGGCTATTAGAAATACCCATGTCCAGCAATGGATTGCGATAAGAAAATTATGAATGGTCTTTCATTTCTTAGTATGGACTCCAGCTCTCGTCAAGGATTTTTTTTTATTTTTTTTAGTTTTTAACTAGATATCCTGTAGCTAAAATTGTTCCTTCCTTGTTAGTTGTAGAGAAATTAAGTTTATTTTATAAAATTCCATGATTTTAGACCCGCACAATTTCAGCTATTCGTTGATCGATAAGTCTAACAGTTTGTTCTTTTTAATCGACTTCAAAAAAGGAGTTTATCAATTCGACTTTATTTTGTAATATTTGTTACCTCAGAACTTTTGACTGGATGAACTGATTTTGATGATTTCATTTTTATTTGAAAGCTGGTGCTTCCCGTGTGGCCTGATTTCAATTTGGTACAGTTCTTGAAGTACGTTATTTTTTTGAAATTTTTGATTATTGACGAAATAATTTTATTTTATTTTCAATGCAAATTCATAAAAATTTAGGTTTTTTATTGTTTTGTTAGATGGTTTTGGACGCTAAAAATTAAATATTATCAAAGTTTGTTTAAGAGGTGTTATAGGAATAACTTTTACTTCACGATTGGGCTAGTGGTTTAAGCGATCGCCACGCGGCATTCTACTGTACCTATTGTTGTGGGTTCAAAATTTGGGTGATCTACAAACTGTTATTCTAAGTCTGAGTATTCTTTCTGAGCGTTTTAGATATGTCTGTAAAGTCCCCGCGACACAGGATATGTGTATATTCCGAAAGCGGGAGTTGTCTTTTAAAAGAAAAGAAAAAGTCCCATATAGGATAACACTTTATGTGATCCACAAATTGGTGTTCTAAGTCTGTGTGTTCTTTGTGTGCGTTTCATGTACGTTTATAAAATCCCCCGCGACACAGAATATATTTGAAACGAAAGAGCTGCCTTTAAAGAAAAGTAGAGGCTACTGGATAACACAGTATCAAAAACAAAATTCTATGTATAGACAAACTAGAGCAAGTTAGACACATGGATTTATTCTTCATATACAATATCGATTTATAACTTTTTGTTATTCGTACTCTACACAAACTTTGCAACAACATCATATAGCAGTTTGTTAGAATAGTTCCCCGAACTTCGTATAAAAATACAGAATAAAAACGCAACCCTCCTTTCAATTTAGAAACTATTCTTATTATCAAACATTTATTCTTTCAAGTCTTATTTTCTCGAACAATCCACGGCTAGAACATTGGAAAACAAATTTTAATCAAATAATATTGTGTTAGGGTTCAAAAAACTTTGCGTAATGGAAAAGTGGATCAAATCTAAATGGAGACTAAATAAAATTTTGTTTTAAACTTTTGGGTCGGTTTTAAGTCTTCTATACTAGGAGCAGACTTCGATTCCTTATTGATGGTCCCTATTAATAATCTCATAATTGCAAAAATATTACTTTTCAGTAGAATTGTCGTTAAATCAATCAAAAAAACTATAGATGTTCAAATTTTCACTGTCTATTTTTATGTCAGTGAAAATATATATTTGAACTGTTCTACTGAATAGCAAACTCTTTGCAGATTTGACATTATTATGGTAAAACGACTGCTATCAGAGTTCCACAACCCAAAGACGTGTAAAAGAAAGACACGTGTCGGAATTTTGAGGCTCTATGAGTAATTATTGCCATATATATTCGTTCCAATACTTTATTTAACTTTTGACAGCTCTAATACTTAATCAAATAGTGATAACCTGACCCGTTACCTATTCGATTTCTTTCATCGATCGATTTTATGCATTAAGAAGTTTTAATCGATTTAACAAACTCATTATTTTATAGATAATTTCGTACTTCATATTTCTATGTGTTTCAATGTGCGACCTCCTTTGTCAAAATAAAGAAGAAATGGATTAAAAGAATGTTGTTCAAATATGACGGTTCTATGTCATGAAAAAATATATAAAAGGAACTGAATTTTCAAAATGTATTATTGTATTGTGTTGTAATTCAGTGGTTAATATTGTATTTGTTAAACTATTGATGATCTTTATTAAATCTCTCTATATCTATTTTAAAATAATCTACAGTATTTCAATGAGTAACCTTCAATATAGTTGAGTATTTATATTCCTCCGTATTGATTTATTTGTGAATTCTCACGTTTGGTTGAGTTGAGCGTATCGTTCCTGCCTTCGTTACTGTCAAAATGCCAAAAAAGAAAGTACTCAAAGGACAAACAAGAGAGTTTGTCTTGCGACTTCGTGAATACTTTGAAAAGGGAAGCCGTAATGGTGGGCCTCTTATACCAGTGACTCAAGTTAGAGACCGTGTTGCAGCAGCTTTAGGTATTAGTGCTCCAACAGTGGCAAAAATAACAAAAGAAGGCTACGGCAGCAGGGCATGGAACAGAATAAGCTATCTACACCTAAGAAAAAACGTCCGCCTAGTAAAGTTACAGCCGTTGACAATTTTGACGCTGATGCTATTCGTCGTCATATATACGACTATTACCAAAGAAAAGAGATTCCAACATTAAAAAAACTAACACAATCTCTTCGAAATAGTGGTTTGTTCCGTGGTCAAAAATCTTCTCTGACAAAGGTATTGAAAGACATTGGAATGTTATTCCAAAAATGTGACAAACGAAAAATTTTAATGGAACGCAATGATATTGCTTTGTATAGATGCGATTTTTTAAGACAAGCAAAAAAAATAGAAGATTGGTCGAATGTTGTTTTCACAGATGAAACTTGGCTCAATGCGAATCATACGCTTTCAAAAACTTGGACTGACAACACCGTTGGCTCCACTTCTACAGTACCAATGGGAAAAGGCGAACGACTGATTATTTGTCATGCAGGAACAGTAAAAGGATTTGTGCCAGGCGCTCTATTAGCTTTTAAATCCCAGAAAACAGGAGATTAACATGAGGAGATGAATTCGAACGTGTATGAAAAGTGGTTCAGAGAAATGCTTACATCACTCGAAGAGCCATCAATAATATTTATTGATAATGCACCTTATCACTCTCGTCAAATTAATAAAATACCAACACAGGCCAACAAAAAACATGAAATTATAAACTGGCTCCGTGACAATGGCGAAGAGGTGAATGAGTCCCTACTAAAAGTAGAGTTAGTAAAGATATTATATTATATATTATGAATTTACTGAAAAATGCGTGTGAAAAAGTAACTCTAGAAAACTGGGCGAATGTTGTAGAAAAAACAAAGAAGGTGATAATGTCGGATTGGGATCGGGATGTTGCATTCGACAATTTATCTATCCAAGAAATGATAATCAATATTACTGAGAACTCAAGTGATGATGATTCCTGGTCATACGAAGAAGACGATTCTTTATAATTAAAATTAGTATTACAGTACCTCTTTTGGTTGTTTTATTTTTAATCCGTAAATTACTACGAATTTCAACATTTTGTACCTGTTCATTACAAGTAGGTACCGCAGGTAGTTTTTATTTGAACCACCTATAGTAAGTCTAAACAATTATTTTAGATTCATTAATTTGCGGCGAATACATTCGATCCCATTACTAGGTACGAGTACGATGGAACTGTTTTCATTACGCAAATTATTTATGCATTGAAACAGAGACATTTAGGGCATTTTAATGCAAAATAATAAAGCTTTTTACGTGATTTGATATAAAATATAATCACAATAATTTTATTGTATGTTTTATTAATATAATCGATAATCGATTTATTTCAAAACCGTTTTTATAGTCTGTGGTCATTAATTACGAATGACACATCCCTAAGTAGGCGGAGCCCGCCCATAAAGTACAGTATTATCTGTAGTACATTGTATCAAAAATTATTACAAAACTTTATGTGCGTGATCTGTCAAAAGTTAAATAAAGTATTGGAACGACTATAGAGTGTATTATCCGTGCTCTCCAATACACAGATGTTTCTTAGTGTGTTGAGAATAGTCACCCATCCTTAGACTACCCTGCCTAAGATTGCTTAACTTTGCAATGTGTTAACTTACCCAGTGTCCACAGAGCCAAAAGCCCGTGAGGTAAATCATCGTATTATTTTTTGTGTTAACTTGTGTAACTCAATATAATGGCCGCCACTTAGCACTTGTCTATCAAATTACTGTGTGAAAAGCGTGAAAATCAATCAAACGTACAAAAACATAATTACTATTATTAACTACGATTGTTAGCAAATACAATAATTGATAACAACGCCATCTATCGAGTGCCCAAACCTACATGATATTATTTTATTTTTTATCTATAGTTGTAACACCATAGATAAAGTAATGTTGTGTGTAAAATTTAAGGTTGGGATTTGTGGAGACAAATGAAACGCTTGATGTTCTAGAGTAAACTGCGTATATTAGAGAAAGGAGCCATAATATATAGTCCATGACTACTAAATCACATAACCATGCGACTTCAGGTCTCCCGCAAATCGATGCCGTTTCTAACCAGGGGCCCTGGCCAAGTTGCAAGCAATACTCTGTCTAAGGTTACGAGAATTTAGGAGTTAACGATTGCTGAAAGAAAAACGCTTATTATTTGGCTAGGGCGGTAGGCCCTATACCGAGGGAAATTACAAGCTTCCTCCGCATCGGCCCTATCTCTATATCAAATGCATCTATACTTTCTGGCAGCCAGAATACAGTCATACGTAACTAGATAATGTATGTACATAACGACCTAATTACGAATACAGAGTATGTACCCAGACTCTGATCATAAGAAATTCAAACATATGTCTAAAGCCACATCAATTTGTCTTTTGTCTGAGATATGCTTTAGCACACAGCCTAACATGGCCTAATATGTATATTCACTTATATACATATTTAACTAAACGAAGACTATTTAGCTTGTCAGGCCGCGAAACAGTATCTTATTTCAAGTATGAAATAATTTCACTCTCGTTTTTTTTTAATTCTCGTAACATTCTATGCTGTAAAGCGGCTTATTTTTATAAGTTTTGAAGTAAGACGCTTAGCTTATTAACTGCTAGGAACATAAAATTATGATAATAGATAAATAGTATTACATTTACTACAGTTTACGAATGTCTCTATATCATAGACAAGTAGAATAAAATCAGAAATAAATTGTTGTTAAAACATCGATTTTTTTCTACAACAATTCACGGAAACTAATTGTGTTTCGTACTTACTAGGTTAATTTATCTATTATTAGTTATATTCTTAATTATATTTATCCACAAAATAGCTAGCAGCAATTTTAAATCAATTTTGTGTAACTAAATTCATTGATATTTATGACGTAAAACGTGCAACAAATTTAACAATTCATATGTAACGATAAAAACCACAATTTACTTTTAAATTACGTTAGTAAACATAACACACACGTAAACTATCGTCAACGTGCTCCACATAATAATTAACTAACGAATTTGAATAGTACTTTCACCATTAATTTACGAAGAAAACATTACTTTCTTGAAAGATAAATATTTATGAAACAACATTTAAATTAGTTGAGGCATCAGAGAGTATTCGTTTTAAGAACAACAAAGACACTATTTAGAAATAAAATGTTGAGAATATAAGATCACCTGGGATACAAAAATTATAATTACTCAAAATCCTAAGACATGTTAACATCTGTTGGCGCGCAACACCTTGGCCGTAGACGCAATAAATCAGAGCATCGCCGTCTAAGAAAAAAAAACAAAAGAAAGGGCGGGAAAAAACTGTCATGGCAGTTGAGCCGCTTAGACGATTTGTTATTTCCTCTTTCAATGAAAGGACCCGTCGAAACTGTTTCAGCGCGATGAAAAATTTATATATATGAATGTGTGACAACTGTCTGAGTGGCAGTGATAAAGATTAATTATATAATGTTGTGTATTTTGTAGTCTGTTGATTTAAGTTCGATCGAGATTGGTGATTTTCACATGTAGGTATTAGAGTCACGCGGATTTCAGCACGTTGGCTCATCCGGGTTGGTACTACCGCTGCACAGCCTATAAGGACAGCATTCGTGCTATCGTGTTTCGTTGGTGAGTGCGAGACCGAAGGTCCAATGATGCATTAATGTGGTCACCATGCTGTATTGTTGCATTGTCTGCATTCGCAATGAGTATGGTGACACAAGTTGAAGTTAGAGTAATTCAATACGAGAAAGGAATGAAATGACACACCACTATGTCCTTCAGCGTGTGTGGGAACCCTATAATAAAATACATATCTGTTGAGTTTTAATCACCATAGTTCATAACGGGCACAGATCGGCAGCCATATTTAATGACGTAACATGAGTGCATAGCGGCCATTACGTTGTTAGATGAGCCTACGAAGTAACTCTTTAATTAAATCAATTAGGTACGCGATAGAAGATGGGCATAACACTTAATAGCAGTAACGCAGGAATTGCTGTATAATGTAACTAGAAATAATTTAGAAAACTGCAATCAAATTTTCGTACTAAATACATGCTAATATTATAAATTCGAAAGTAGCTCTATCCGTTTGTTTGTTACTGCACTGATTCATGGAGATCGTTTGATTTTTGAAAAAGGACATAGGATATTTTTTAACGGAAAATACGGACATATACGCAAGCGGTGCTGGGAACAAAAGCTAGTAGCTATATATTTTAAGCGCAATATGGCTTAAAACACAAGACACATTGTAGTTAAAACAAATAAAGAGAGAAAGACAAGCAAATCATATCCATGTTAGTAACAAAAATTATCTTATTTTAATTTTAATTACCAAGAGATATTTTTTTTTGCTGTTTGAAAGAGAAATTATTATTCACGACAATTATGTTTAAATTTGTACTATATAACAATACATTAGAAAAAATATCTGTTGTGCATCAAACATAAAAATAATTACTTAAACAATTACATAACCTTGATGTAAGATGAAAAATCTAACCGATCCTCGGAAACTATTCCAAAAAGAATTGAATTTTAAAATATCCACAAAGATTCTATTATTTAAACTATTAAAAAAAAGATTCCTGGCCGTTCATACCTTGTAGTACACTATAAACTCTATGGTTTATGGCCTCTCGTCTATTTTATCATCTATGGTTTTATCGTTTTTTTTAAACTGCTTAGAAACTATATTGACACAACAGTTACAAAATCCTTGTTTCTTAGTAACCAGTTACGGAACACAGATATAGTATACTATCTCCACTCTATCTAAAAGTAACACACAAGATTAAAGTTACGGACAGATATAAACACGTCGAAAAACCAATCAAACTAAGTGTTAGCTAGCTAATCTTTCAACAAGGCGCCCGGATCTTAATGATCTACACTCAAATATAAACAAGTGTACGTCTGTCAGTCCCGTACTCAGATAACAAACCGATGTTCTTTGTATGTAATGCTAAATTTAATAAGGACACCAATTTTTTTTAACATCTTTTTGTTTCGTTTACAAAGACCATCCGAAAAAAAAATACATACTTTGCTAAGTAAAGCGTCTAATGTCGATTATTATTTTCTCAGCTACATCGTCTAATTGTGATAATTATGATTTTTGTTATTCAATTTAATCTTTGAACAAACAAATCGCGAATACACGCGAATACAAACTAAGTTGGATATCAAAACTATCGCGAGTAACACGATTCGAACAATGTGTATAAATTATAACTACCTATGCTTGTTTCCTGTCTATTGGCGTACATCCGTACGTAACTAAAGATTACCTTTGATTTATACGCAAATACTAATAGCCATCTTTTTATATAAACACAAGCAAAACGCAATTGAAAGCGCGCCTTTTTTTTAATTAAAAAGTATTTTGTACTCTGTGATATGCGATGCTCAACTTCTCCGTATTACAAGAAGTGACGTGGACGATTTCTTAATTTGAATTTGAAAATGGAGCTAGTAATGTGCTTAACTGTTATAGAGAGGGGATCCGGATCCGTCGTCGTTTTCGTTCTAATTTTAACTTTGAGTGATCCCCGGATTAAATTTTAACGCATACCGTTTGAACACTGAAAACTTCGCGGCTTCGTAGGAATGTACGTACAAAGTTCGGGTACTAACGCGCCTGTTCTTTTTAATTAAGCGTTCAAATTGTGACATATTAAGAAAATATATTATCGTTTAGGTATTAACTTAATAGATAACTAGATTATACCCGGGACTCCGACCGTGTGACGGGTTAATAATAATGGACAGAGCTGAATAGAATTGTCATCACTACAAGTTCCAAACTCAATATAAAAGTTCCAGACGTTTGAGTGTGTACTTCTCTACATGATGTCCAGTCATTTCATGAAATGGTCGGATTTATGGCTCTCTAAAACTTGTCCATTAAACGTTAAAGTTTGATTATACGCCATTAAACGTTTGGTCACATCACTAATGTACGGTTCCTAATGTTCCTACGATATAGAAGCTGTTATGAATATAATTAGAAATAGTAATGTGTATGTCTGTTTGTACCGTCTAATACTGAAAAGACTGGGCCATTTTTCGAGACTTTCACTAGCAGAGAGATGATGATATAAGAAACAACTTAGGCACTCTTTTAGACTAGCTTCGTCCCGCGATGTTACCTGCGCTAGTTGCTATGAAGGTACAATATCAAACGCGGGTGACGCCTCGTATCTTAGTTTTTTTTTTTTTTTTAAAGACAACTCCCACATTAGGAATAAACATCCTGTGTCGTGGGGGACTTTACAAACATACATGAAACGGACGCAAAGAACATCCAGACTCGGGACAACAATTCGTGGATCACACAAATTGTTGTACCGCGTGGGATTTGAACCCAAGACACTTGGCGCAGTAGCAAGCGGCATGTGTGTAGTTCCTATAAATATGGATTTCTCTGTATATTTAAATTATTACTACATGTCAACCTCTATAATAAGTCAACAAAAATTGGTAAGAAATTGTGTTTCACCGAGTGAGTGAGGATACCGGAGGCCCATACCCCAACCCCTCCCCCCATCCCCTTTCCTATCCCCCAAAGGTCGGCAACGCACTTGTGACGCCTTTGGTGTTGCGGGTGTCCATGGGCGGCGGTAATCGCTTACCATCAGGTGATACGTCTGCTCGTTTGCCCACTATTCAATATCAAAAAAAAAAAAAACAGAACAAAAATCAACTGCACTTTATCACAAAATAATAGAATTTTTATTATAAAAACAAAAAACACGACTGCTTAAAAGTCACTACCACAATACTGATAATTTCAACGACATCTCATATGCCAAAAACGGTACAGCCGTTTGGGTAGTAGGGCGTGCCATATAAATGGACATACATACCCATATATATACAAAAGTTCGAAAAACATTACCCTCCTTCTCACGTAGTCGGTTAAAAAACGCAACTACAAATATGAAACTTTACTCTTAAAACCTGTCAATAATTAAAATTTCCTCGGAAACTTTCAACTTCTGAAATTACCTGAAATTATAATTACAGGAACGGGGGAGGCGGATGAAAAGCAGCCTTCTACCCATAACAAAGTGGAGGTAGGTCTTTGAACTCTGTAATTGTGTGCTCGGGGGTTTGACAGCACCCTAACGGCGAATCATGAAATATGCCCGCCTGAAATTGTTTTACAGTGAAAAAAGTACTTTTAAATAAACCGTTGGCAACATTTTAGACAAAAAGGATTGTTTTTTTTTGGGTGTAAACATTTCACTGTTTTTTTTTCTTTGAAGTATATTTATTCAAATTCTTTATATGTATTCGTATATTTTTTTTCTTCATTTACTAGTTCACTGCTGGACACAAGCCTTGTCTTAGAAATAAGGTTTTGGCTTTCTATACCACGCTGGCCTGGCCATAAGGGTTGGGATAGTCTGTTTTAGGCTTTCCTTCTTCCCAGTGCTGTTGTCATGCTTGGCCATTAGTCGGCTCTTACACCACCCAAGTTGTATAGGAATGGTGACATTCTGTATTGTTAGTCCTCACTACACAAACGAACGCAATTTCAAAATGGGGAGGAGGGGGTTAGGATTCTTGGGCCTTCGGTATCCTCACTCACTCGGTAAAACACAGCGCAAAAGTCTTGTATCATCGTTAGGTCGGAAACTTTTCAGACTAGCCACGTATTACCTCACTACCCCTGATTGTGGAGGAGAGGGACTCCAATGATTGCGATAAACTTGTTATTCCTGAGTTGCATTGTGTTGATTTGTCCATGGGCAGCGGTCGTCACTTACCATTAGAGAACCTGTCTGTTAGACTGTTGTTGAAAAACTATAGCCTACTTAGTGAACAGGTTTGTCTTTCTTACCTGAAACAAATAAAAACACAATTTATAATAATAATATTATTAAAACAAGTTTATTTTCGAAGCCACAGAGCATGAATATAACTAACAGCAACTCTTTTGGTAAATAAAAATTCATTCATTAAAACAATTTTAATTGGATTTTAAAATAAGTGTATTTATTTTACGTTTATATACAAAAGTGTTATGTTTATAAGAATTAACGCGCTCACCATGCATTTAAACGACTAGGTTTTGATAATCGCGAGCTTATTTAGTCCCTGCCCTGAATCCCTTTATTATTCTTCTTTGTTGATTTAATATTGATACTTTGTAATCTGTAATTTCAAAGAATATCTTTTTCTAATGATAAAGCACGCATAAAGGTTTTTATTACAATGACAGCAGAACACTGACTACTAAGTCACGGGATTACCCAGTTTAGAATTCAGAGCTTACATTTTTTTTTTAACCAGCCAGAGTAACACTGCTTAGCCTGATGGTAAGCTTAAGCAGAATTCAACATTAGGGGCCATTGTGAAAGCAGACAATGCAGTATGCCATCCCTCATGACGGCTTGAAGAGATGCTTTTTCACGCCCTGCTTTAAAGACCCGGGATCATAGTGGGAGGTATACCCGTATTACCTTTACTTTACCAAGTTATGTACACTAGTTTTAAACAGTTTCAAAGATTGTTGAATCTATCAGAAAATTATTTAAAAGATATATTACAATATTTATTTCTCATCTCTAATAACTATAGATAACATAATTCAGCATTTAAAATACGCAGAAGTAAAACCTCGAACTGCCGTGAATGTGACCGGCAGTTTAATCCCGTCAATCAAACGATAAGCACGCGTCCAAACAGACCACAATATTGACATCCTACAAATCTTATGCTAAATTTCGAACGTTTAAATATCCGATGGTAACAAAACGTTTTAAGGCGATAATATTTCAAATACAGTACGACTTAACAATATTCACAATTGCAATACAATATTCATACGTGGGAGAGCCACGCTTCTGCATGAATGGGCCGGCTCGACCGGAGTGATACCACGGCCTCACAGAAAACCGTTGTGAAATAGCGCTTGCGCTGTGTTTCACCGGGTGAGTGAGGATACCGGAGGCCCATATCCCATCCCTTTACCCATCCCCTTCCCCATCCCCTCCCCTATCCCCCTCCCTCCCAGCCGATACGTCTGCTCGTTTGCCTCCTATTCAATAAAAAAAACGAACTTTTTTTAATGCAACTATTCCCGCACTTATGACAGTTTTTAACCTTGAGCACCAGGTGACCCACGAACTCTTTTGCTTCTTATGTCTTTAAAATAACGAAATAATTGGTTACTACCAGTTTTCAGTGATCACTCACTGTCGAGACAGCCGATTTGCAGTCTCTTATAGCAGCATGGTGTAGCATGGCTCTTATTTTAAACAGCTCCTGATATTTTTCAATAAAAAAATTAAAATCGGTAATTTATTAGCCTATGTTCTCTAAATTTATAAAATTCAGTTGAAAATAAAATAACAATATTCGAATAAAGTACACAGATAATTTATTTTTATTTTTTTGATGAAATGGCAACGAGCCTGGTCACTCGGATGGAGGCGAACAGACCATTCTGTTCGCCTCCATCCGAGTCTTGTCACACGTCAATACTTTGTATTGACGTGTGACAAGTGACAGTCTCACGAAAGTATTGTCAATGTAAATAATAAGAGGGAATTATGTTAAACATAAGTACCTACTCTTATATAATGTAAGACCAGACACAGACAGTCGAACCATTAAAACTAAGGTCGTATGCCGCGACAGACAATGTTACAAAAAATTGTGGTAATGGAATTATATGTGTACGATTGAATAACTTTTAGGCATATATCGGTATTTTCCTGACGTTTCTTATTTGTAAGAATCGAGTTCAGGCATCTTCGAAGTGAAAATGTCGCAGTGTAGTAACATTAGTTAAAAGAAAATAACTAGAAGAAACGAGGTAGACTCGTACACACATCAAAATAATTTAAGTTAACAGATGTAAACTAAAATTTAACATGAACTCATTTCTTTAACCTACAACAGCTACGTTTAATGTCTTTTGTCCCAAACACAATAATAGCTCTTGACGCTCCCAGTCCCGCTATTCTCTCCCAGGGAAGCAGTATCATGGAACTATTCTCACTGTTCAAAATCGATCGACTAATGCTTACCTCTAGGTTTAGTCGATTTTTACTAACCGAGATATTTTATACTGTTCTATAATTTAAATCAATTTAATATACTTTGAGAAATTATTATAACTGAATTTTACTTCTAAAACTCTATCGTAGTTTTGCACTAAATGTATTTAGTTACTGTACCCTACAATCAAAAGGAAGGACCATAGGTTAACCTGAGGGAAATGCTGTCATAAACACACAAAAATTAAACTTATCTATATTTCTATCCATCCATATATATGTGTATCTAAGATGAAGCTCCTAGTCAGGTCTGCATACCTGTTCTTCCGGTAAGTAAATATAATATTATACGTTTACATATACGTATAAGTCATTTATTTGCTAAAACCCTGTAAAAACTTTCTTACGCGAGCGACATAAATACGTAGATGTATTCAAATTTCATGACATCTTTCATCGCATTATTGAAATGATATTATGTTTTCTGTACCTCTTGGTTTATGAACTGTCTGGTACTGACGTCTAATACAGAATATGTAGTAGTATATATCTGTTTCTATATAATACACAAATTTGAACCGATTTTTTGAAGTGAAAACTTCTTTAGCGGCGCTGTGTACTTTTTTGGAATGGGTAAGAATGTATAAACTCGCGTCAGGGCGTCAGGTCACGTGACCATAAACTCGCGTCAGGTCACGTGTCCTGATCGAAAAAATTCGTAAGACGGATTGTTAACAGCGCCATCTACCGATATACTTTGGTAGCATTCGTTTTTCTAGATAGTGGTCCTTTCTCAATATGATTTTATATACTTAAAGTTAATATTTCAGTATCTTAAAGTGATTTACAATAAATTAAAATAACGATTTTCTACTTACACAAAACCTTTTGTAAATCAAAAAGATTGTTGACAATTTTTTTGAAAACAGCGACATCTATTGGAGTATCAAAGCTTTACTTCCATTTACTACTTACAATCATAATAATTTTTAGTTCTTTTTATTGCACACTATTAAAAAAAAGCATAGGTGTTCATTTCAGGTAAGTTAAAACAACCGTTTGTTTATAGTTATGAGTTTTCACTTCTGTCGGCAGTGCTTATGACTGCTTTGTGTTTTTTTTTCCTGTGCCGAAATCCCCTTGGATACCACCCGCTGGTGGTTATGTCAGACTTAAAACCGCACGCCGTCTCGAATTCTAAATACCGGGAAACCAATTGCAATACCCTTAAAAGTAAATACCAGAACCCCGACGTACCCTGGGCCACCTACGGTTTGTAGAAGGTCCCCTCCTGTGTGGGAACCACGATGTTCCTTTGCTGTCCCCAAACGAGGAGCACGCGCTCCTCTCCGGGTCAGCTTCTGCTGGGGCGACAGATAGCCTCACTTATCCACTGTTCCGCTTATGGAGGACGGAGATCGTACTGCGATCTCTGGCGTCTGAATCGGCTGCGATACCTAGCCAGCTCGCGGGCCTGGTAAACCCTGAGTTTGAACTGAATTCGAAGGTTGAACGAGCTTTCAGAATATTTGAGGGTACTGACTTCCCAATAACCATTGCCTTAAATGTTCATGACAACCCGGACCGACGGCTTATCTTCCATACTCCGGGCTGTTAATGGGAATTTATTACAAGAAAACCCAACAACACTTTAGAGCCGACCCATGAATCGAATCCATACATTTTTGACCGCTCAGTTGGCCCAGTGGATGAAGCGGTCGGTACGCCGCTTTTTACTGCTCTGAGTGTTGTGGGTTCAAATCCACATGAGACAAGACTTTATGTGATGCACAAATTGTTGTTCTGAGTCTGGGTGTTACTTGTGTCCGTTTCGTGAATGTTTGTAAAGTTTGAGACATAGGATGTGTCGCGGGGAACTTTACTGTATATTCATAAAGCGAGAGTTGTCTTAAAAAAAATATGCGATCGACTGTCGCATACATTAATCGCTATATATACAATTTCGGAACACTTTACTACCGAAAAGACAATTTGCAAAAAAACGAAGTAACCACAATTCGTTACACATGAGTTACTAAGTGAATATAATAAAAAATTAAACTTCATAACATAAATATCTATGGTAGATAATTTTAGGCGACATAACAGGTACTAAAAATTGTATCAAAAAGTAACATTGCGACTACATGCCGATAAAATTCTGCGGTGGCAACCCAGAGCCAATGTTGTGAAAAATTGATAGAGTGCGCACTAGACGATCGATTGTAATGCTATTTTAGTCGAGCACGGAGCGTACAATCGAATTATTTTCGAGATTGTATCACAAAGTAGTTTGAAAGCGAATGGTGTTTAGGGATAGGTGTTTCGATGATGTTGTTTCTTTATCAGGTTTTAGTAGAATCGTAATAATAAACAATTGGTGATGGCAAACGGTAACACTACCTACGCACCACAAAGTTACATAAAAGCAATTAACATTTATTATTATCTTATCAATATTTAACGTCACATTAACAGCTTTTAACAGTCCATTCTAGACTCCTCGATGGCGCAGTAGTAGCGTATGCTGAGCTTAAAGTCTCAGATTTGATTCCGGGCCGGACCAAATGTTTCTAAATCTGAATGAATTTGGGTGTTTTCTATGTATGATAAGTATGTATTTATAAAATTAAAGTATATATAAAAAAAATTAAAGTATGTATATTAGTTGTCTAATACCCCTATTACAAGCTCAGCTTAGTTTGGAACTAGATGGCGTTGTGTATTAGATGTCCGAATATTTATATATATATATGTACTACCTGACCGGACAAACGTTGCTTTGCCTTAAAAAGGAATATATATTTTAAAGGTGGGTCGGTAAAAATCGCGATGGAAAAATAGGGGTTGATCTTAGAGGGTTGAAAATTTAGGGTTATATGTATTTACTAATGCTGTATCATAAAAAAATAGAAATTAAAAATTTTGTCTAAAAAATAAAAAAAAAATTTTAGGCGTGGACTACCCCTAACATTTAGGGGGATGACAAATAGATGTTGGCCGATTCTCATAGATACCGGATAAGCACAAAAAATTTCATCAAAATCGGTCAAGCCGTTTCGGAGTAGTTCGATTACGCACCCCGTGACACGAGAATTTTATATATTAGATAGATCTATAAAGATATCTATCCTTAGGATAGAGGCTATACTTTTGACTGCCTCGGTGGCGTAGTGGTAGCGTATGCGACTGCTAAGCTTGAGGTCTCGCGTTCGATTTCCGGGTCGGACCAAATGTTTGTATGAGCTGCAAATATTTGTTTCGGAGTTTGGGTGATTTCTATGTATAATATGTATGTATTTACAAAAAAAAAGTATATAACTATTTATATCAGTTGTCTAGTACCCATAACACAAGCTCTGTGTAGCTTGGGGCTAGATGGCGTTGTGTGTTAGATGTCCGGAATATTTATTATTATTATACCAAGCTAAAAAGACAGGATAGTTACTGATACTAGTAGACTCAGTTCCTCACTCACTCGGTGAAACAAAGCGCTGCCGCTGTTTTACACCGGTTTTCTGTGAGGCCGTGGTATCACTGCGGTCGAGCCGACCCTTGCATGTCTTAGCATGGCTCTCCCACGAGCAATTTATATACATATATTTAACTATGTGTTGTACGTATGTATAATGTGTACAAATTGTAGTGTATGGTAAGTATTTATATGTATGAGTATTTGATACATTACAAATAAATAAAATTCTACTTGCTATTTTCTTTTCATCACCCAAAGGTTCACTGGTAGAGAATGCCTTAGGCATTAGGTCCACCAGTACACCTAAAGTGAATGATGTGTAATAAATAAATAAAATTAATAGCTACTCTATTTATTTTCCACCTTCCCTTTGAAAATAAAGACGTGTGTGTAGATATTTATACATTTTATTAAAAATAAATTGAATAGCTATAATAATTTACGTTTAATAAAATACATAAATACGTACACCCACGTCTTTATATCAAAAGGGACAGACAAACGGCGTTAATAAACGCCCACATCTTGCTAAAATTATCATGTATTTAATTTACATTTTCTTAAAACACTTCGTACTATATTTTTATCGAGCAGGCTAAATACGTGTACTTTAAATTCTCGCGCTGTTCTCGTTCAAAATTAAGCATTTCATTCTGAGTTTCATGAGCTTGTTCTACGTTATATTTATTCGACTTTCCAATACAAGGATACACACAGACACAAGAGAAATATATTTTTCATCCCCCCATCTCGGAAAGAGTATTTTTGCCCTTCGATATCTGAGTGCAAAAGGTTTTTTATCAGCTAGAGGATAAATTAAATTGAATTTAGAACATCGTGTACACTAAGTTTGTGAATTCAAAACATCATTAAACCTATTTACTTCAACCTCCATGGTGCCGAATTTATCATACAACCTTTTTTATTTTGTTAAAAACTCAGACTCGGAACCTTCTTGGTGTATATTTTTTATTTACTTATGTAACTGCAGCAACGTTACTTTAATTTTTTCTTAATTATACCTAAGTGTTACTTGAAATAATTTAAAGATTATTCTGTAATACTTACCTATCATAACGTATAAATATTAATACCTAAACTGAAATGAAAGTATTTTGTGATTGTGAATGCTGTTTTTGAATTTAGTCATTTCCTGACTGAGATGGGATGAAAAGTTACGTGTTGCACTCAAGTGCAAAGATTTTTCACCTCGTGCTCTTTTGATTAAATTTAAAATCCTTCTCTTGCTCGGTCATCAAAATTGAGCACGCGGTTAAACAGCAACTTTGCACTCTTGTATAACAAATAACTATTTCTTATACAACTTACTAACTTACTTATCAGTAAGTAGTACAAAATGGTGGCACACATCAAACGTCAACAATGTCATATTTGACAAATGTCAAACACTGTAACGTGTACGTGCGCAGTGAAAATGACAGCTGACATTAAATACCTATTACTCAGAGAATCGAAGTTCACTATAGTTCAGTCTAATTAAATGTAATGTTGACGCGCGCACCCTCACATAATTAACAAAAATAAACATTGTGTCATAATATGTAGGTAAATGTGTATATAATATTTATCATAATATTAATGATCACTTAATAGCTGTGAGTTTATGATTATATAATACATAGTTTGATATGAAATTATTTATTGCATAATAATACTTAACGAAAAATCTTTAGGTAATAGAACCACGCTGATTTCAGTGCGAACGGGCCGGCCCAGTGTGAAATAGCCCTTGCGCTGTTTTACCGAAGTTCCCCCTTCGCATCACCCAAAGGCCGGCAATGCACATGTGACACCTCTAGTGTTGCGTGTGTCCATGGCCGGCGGTAATCGCTTAACATCAGGAGATACGTCTGTTCATTTGCCCCCTATTCCCTAAAAAAATAAGAATGTAAGAGTAATTCTACTGATAACGGATACATTTTATATTCCATTGAATTTATTTTACTGTCTTTTTAATTACTCTATCTATAGCTGAAAACTGAATTAAAATCAGTTGAGTAGTTTGATAAAGTCAAGCGAACAGTCAACGATGACATAACATAACTTTAATCAAAACTAAAATAACTTTACTCAAATAAACATCAGTGTTTAACTTAAATCACAGTTTAAAAAGTTTCAACTCAAAAATATACCCTAATTTCTATACCTCAGGGTGCTTTTTACCTTGACTTATTATGCTTATGTGATAATTCATACACCTACAAACCATAACGGACTACACGATGTTCACACAAACTTTTAAAATAAGAATTCCATGTTGAATTAATGATGCATACATAAAAACTCCTTATTATCGTTGGTACTTCCTGGGCTACCCTTTACACCCTGCATTATCATTTAACTTTCAACTCTATTTAAAGAACCATAAAATATATATTCCTAGTTCAGCAATAATCACTGGTTTCTCTTTATGTTTTCTGAGTAGCTCGTTCGTGTTAAATATTATGTTTGAGTTAGAAAAATCTAGTTTTAATGGTTTTATACATTCTTGTTAAGTCGTACAAGTGAATTTTCAAGATTTTAGTCAGGAAAACATAATCTAAACTTGTAATTACTTAAGTAAATTGAAGGTAATATCTTAAGAGCCTACATAAAAATATTATCATTTGGCAATTTCTACATGAACGAGTGAAGATACCGGATGAGCATAATCCTTTCAGAATCGTATTCGTCTATATCTTGGATTAAAAAAAAATGTTTAATTAATTCGTAGCTAGGTTTACTTCCGACTCGAAGGAACCGAAGTACCACATATTTGGTTCTTCGAGCCGAATATCATATGTTTTATAGCATATCTAATAATATCTATAAAAAAGTTAAGCCAAATGCTTATGAAAGTATAAACGGTAAATCTACAACGAAAAAATCATTATTACATTTATGCTGTCTGTCTGTTTCTTGCGGTTAATCTCTAGAAAGGAACGGCTAAACCAATTTGGACGGGACTTTCACTTGAAAATAGCTGATGGTATAAGAAGTAGCTTAGGCTACATATTTTTAGATAAACTTCGTCCTGCGGCTTTACACACTTGAACTGATATAATTCAAATCACTACTGAAATAAAGTAGAAAGTATATAAATTAAGTAGAATAATTTATTTCACATGTTAATTAACATTATAATAAAAACATAAGCCACCAATAATTTGTAAGCCTCGTTAAATTACCAAACGTAGGTAGTTAATTGGGCATGGGTTTACCACAATTGCGCGATTTGATATAACAGTGCGGTCGGCAATTAACGTAAGTATTCAATATTTTGCTAAGTATTGTTTTTGAGAGAAATTGTCGTAACCTCTGTTAGAATACCACTAAGTATCATACTTATATTTTGGAATTTGTGCTACTGAAATGACTCTCCCCTGCCTGATGCAAAGCACCAGCAGAATCCAAGAGTGGTGGTCACCATCCCCAATGCAAATAAGGACAGTGCAGCATGATGACCAGCACTATGGCGGCCTAGTGAGATGCTTTTTCACGCCCCGCTTAAAGGACCCGGGATCCAAGTGGGACGATTTATAGGCTCGTAGCTACTTAGCATAGAGCAATACAGTTGCGTGGACCAGATGGGTCTTTATCCGATACAAAAGTCTGTAATTTTTTGCGGGGAGAAATCATTACCTACACCTGTCACCGCGGACCAGCTTTGCCAGCCGTCCCGATTTTGATGGCATGTCCCGTTTTTTGAATCAAAATTGCAATGTCCCACGGAGGACAGGTTTTGTCTCGCTTTTTGGGGATAACTGGCCAGACGCCAGTGCTTTATCTACATGGCAGCCATTAAAAAAATATAAATTCCACCATTACATTACAAATAGCAAATAGTACTAGTTCTTTGAATTGGAGATGAAATAGCAGAAAAACAAAAACATTGCGAAGCATCTATTTTTTGGTCACTCTTACTCGTGTGTCGTAATTTCTGATTAGATGCGATACATTGTTATACGTTTATTTACTTTGTCCCGTTTTCAACACAATAATCCCACTATTTTCACTAAAAAAATCTTCCCGATTAGCCAGGAACTCACATATAACAAATTAAAGAAAATATTCACAATTGCACACACACATAAACACTCAGTGTAACGCGTAGGTTCATTTGTACTTATATTTCCTACCCCTATGTTCTCATCCATATTTGAACTCTCATTTTATGGAAGATGTATTAATTTTCACCCATGTATACTAGAGCTTCAAGAGGATTAATTAACCTCGTAATTTCAATTACAGTCTAACTAATGTATCTCAATTAATCCCAGAGATGTGTGTGGTGGCAATCAGACGTCAGCACCGATTAAACCGAAGCCTCTAATTGAAGCTTGGGGTTTGTTTACGGCGAGAACTCGTAACAGCAATGCACTATTGAGCTTTCATTCGTAATCCTTACAAGGGGGATTCGGGTTACCACTCAAATGGAGGTCCATTTAAATTGGTTCTCAATCAATGGTGTAAATGTATGAGAAATGAGTGAATACTCCACGTAACGGTGGACGATTTTTATCGGTAAACTTATCGCTAAAGAAGAAAGCTTTATTAATATCTAGCTGAACTGAAATATTACAGTGTGGCGACCTCCACATACAAGCGCAACAACAACACAGCATACTACAGCGCCATCTACTGAACTACGGAGTAACGCACAATACGAAGAAACTACCAATCCTGAATCGCGCAATAGAAGTACTCGCGCCGATTAACATAAGTACAACATCCCAACATCAACTGTCGGGCAGTAGCCCGCCTGACATGATCACCTCGCCTAGTCGGAGGATCCTCTCTTTGTGTTGGGTGGACCATGTCACCCTCTCCTCCACAGTGATGACACCGACGTGACTGGAAGCAGTCTTCAAGGAAGCAGATCCGCAGCACCATCATGTTTGGTGTTGCGGGTGTCCATGGGCGGTGATGGGCGATTACCACCGCCCATGGACACCTGCATCACCAGAGACATCACAAGTGCGTTGCCGGCCTTTAGGGAATGGGAAGAGGGATGGGGAAAGGGTAGGGTGTGGGCCTCCGGTACCCTCACTCATTCGGTGAAACACGCGCTATTTCACACCGGTTTTCTGTAAGGCCGTGGTATCACTCCGGTCGAGCCGGCCCATGCATGCCGAAGCGTGGCTCACCCACGGTTAAACGTCTGCTCGTTTGCCCACTACTCCATAAAAAAATGTATTTTTAGTCAAAGCAAATAATTTATCAAGAATAATGCGTAACTGTAAGGAACTACTGTTTTTTAAATAACACTATATTTTCGCAAAGAGCAAATATGATTCGCAATTCACTCTCTGGCGAAAAATTCTTAACTTTTCATCGCCATTCATGTTTGTAAATAAGTATCAAAGGAAGCATAGATAAATAATATACATAATAAATATAGCCCTCCCTTTCCTGCCCCTAAAAACGTAAGGGATGTTAGGTAACTTGCAAATTATGTATTTGTATTCGAAGCGCAAACTGATCGTAAAAAAAATTGTTTTTACGATGTTTCTGTTGTGTATTGAAATGGATTTTTTAAAATGAGTTTTTTTTAAAGACTGGTATCGCAGTTCCATCAGCCCTGTCATCTATACAAATAAATAAAATTGGAGTGCTTGTTTGCAATATTAAAATAACCGCTATTTATTAAATGCACATGTATGTTTACACGGTACATTCTTTTTCAATTACTGTCTGTCTGTCTGTGTGTTCTGGCTAATCTCTGGAACGGCTGGACCGATTTTGACAGGACTTTCACTGATCGGTAGCTGATAATATAAGGAGTAACTTAAGTTACTTTTTAGACTAGCTTCGCCCCCCAGACTAGTCGCGGTACGACAATAACAGCGGATAACACCGCGGGGTTTGGCTAGTTTTATAATATAACTCTTGCTTGTATCTTTAATTTTCTTTATATTAATTTAAAATACGTGAAAAAAAAATCTTTCTACCCCCTTTAACGAAAATTATGCGAACGGGAGAGCCACGCTTCGGCATGAATGGACTCGACCGGAGTGATACCACGGCCCCACAGAAAACCGGTGTGAAACGTGTGAGGACGTGAGTGAGGATACCGGAGGCCCTTGACCCCATGGAAATTTATTTTGTAAGTAAATCTATTCAGATATTTTTACACGTCGGATTTTACAGCTAGAAGAGACTAATACTGAAGAAATGCCGAAATAAACCAAAAAGGTGTCTTTTTTTACGTCACACGGACGTAGATTACATAAAAGCAATAAAAGATTTATTAAGATACAGGAACTGGGTTGCTCTTAAATGCTCTGTGGTAAATTAAGCCCAAACCTCCTTTCTAAAGAGAGGCGCATGTCCAGCAGTAGACTATTCAAAGTTGTTAATGCGAGATGTGATGAGATTAATTTAATAGGTTATTTTATGAATTCTTCTCTCACAGGTGTCAATGGCGGTGTGTGCTCTTTTGCAGTCAATTATATTAAACAACTAGCTGACCCCCTCAACCTCGTTTGCGTCTTATATTGCCCGTGGCGTGAAAATTTTTCCCCGTTTTTGAAACATTCTTCATTGGTGCTCCGCTCCTATTAGTAGTAGCGTGATGATATATAGCCTATAGCCTTCCTCGATAAATGGACTATCTAACACCGAAATAATTTTTCAAATCGTACCAGTGGTTCCTGAGATTAGCCGGAACAAACAGACAGACAGACAAAAATTTAAAAATATATATTTTGGTATGTGTACCGTATATAGGTACATTCATATGCTCCAATTTTATTTATTTGTATAGATGAGTCTCTCTCTATTTATTTGTATAGATGAGTCTCTCTCTCTCTCTCTCTCTCTCTCTCTCTCTCTCTCTCTCTCTCTCTACATCTCTATAGATGTTTATAAAACCTTTAAACTAGATTGACAAGTCCAGTAGATGTATTTGTAAGTGCCTCCGTAGGGTACGGTGGAGAATCTAATCAGTGCATTACAGATTTCGTAATGCTAATGAACAATTTCATTGTTCAATTCAATATTCTTCATTACACAACTTAAGTTGGTATATAAACTTACATTTCTATTGTACTGTGTGCATTGAAGTTATACCAATTTAAGCGTGCAATTAGTACAATGTACCGTAGTTATAGGCCGACCGAGAGTCCTCGCCTGCGCGGTAACAGGGGCGCGGGGTATGACGATAAAGGGGACTGAGACAGGTGCGGGCGGCGGGGGCGCTTAGTGAGATACACACGAGATGAAATGCGCCAAGATAGTTCCTAAGATATGTGACGTCATACCGCTATGCCGATATGTTACCGCGCAGGCGAGGACCTAGATAAACGGTCGGCCTATAGTAATACATGCTATTAACAGTTCCCTTATATTTAATATCTTTACCCGACTTCGTAAAAATTCCGCTGTCGCGTACATTTGAGATACGTTTATTTATTGATTTTATTAACATTCATCTTAATAATCAGAGTATAAAAAGAAATAAAAAATCACACAGTATTGTTATTATTTTTTATTTTATTAAATATCTTTAATCTTCGCTTTATCATCACCCTCTCTTATTACCTACACCTCTTTTTGCGTCGGGGGTTAAAAAAGGCAGCTTCTGTTGTTATATATGTCTTGTTGTGTAAGACTCTACTGTCCGAGATTTGACACAGATGTGTAACATTATTATTCTAGAACGCATAAATGCGCTTGCGCACGTTACATAAACACATAATAATATAATAGTTTTGAATCACATGTGAGTGTGAATATTTTAACAATAGATTTGTGTAATACTTAAATAAAGCATTGTCAACAAATATAACTTTATTTTATTTATATAACATCTCGCTAGTCTAAATAAGTTAAGTTTCGGTTTATTTGTATAACAGCCTCGGTGGCGGAGTGGTAGCGTACGCGACTGCTGTGCTTGAAGTCTCGGGTTCGATTCCCGGGTCGGATGAAACGTTTGTATGATCTGCAAATATTTGTTTTAGAGTTTGGGTGTTTTCTATGCATATTTTTTCATTTTTTTTATTGAATAGTGGGCAAACGAGCAGACGTATCACCTGATGAAAAGCGATTACCGCCGCCCATGGACACCTGCAACACTAAAGGCGTCACAAGTGCGTTGCCGACCTTTGGGGGATGGGAAAGGGGATGGGGGAGGGGTTGGGGTATGGGCCTCCGGTATTCTCACTCACTCGGTGAAACACAGCGCAAACGCTATTTCACACCGGTTTTCTGTGAGGCCGTGGTATCACTCCGGTCGAGCCGACCCATTCATGCCGAAGCATAGCTCTCCCACGGTAAATATGTAGGTATGTATTTACAAAAAAAAGAATGTAGGTATATGTTTTTATATCACTTTTCTAGTATCCATAGTACAAGCTATGCTTAGTTTGGAACTAGATGGCGTTGTGTGTTAGATGTCCGTTTTTTTTCCTTTTTTTGATTAAACAGGTGCAACGGGTATTATGGGGACAATAGACAACCACAGACAATAGACACTTGCAACTCCAGAGTCTCAAGTGTGTTTACTCTACCTCTCTCTGACCTCATTTGTGACTCTCATTTTCGTGGGGAAACTTTCTCGAGCACTGCACACCACCAAGGTTTGCGGGTGTGTTGGAATCGAAACGACTAAAACCACACACGGTGCCACTCTGCAGACTCTTAGGGAGAAGAGGTTCCAGTCACTAATTCATTGCTTAAAACTGCTTTTGCTTAAGGTCAGCGTGCCGAAAGTGTGATGAAGCATAGCTCTTTGAAGTATATAAACCTAACATTTTACTTATTTTTAAAAAACAACTCTCGCGTTTCATCTATACATCCTGTGTCGCGGGGGACTTTACAAACCTACGGACACAAAAAACATTCAGATTCAAGAGAAGTGCTCTCCTAGGTGGGTTTTGAACCCGCGATAGTTGGCGCAGTAGAAGTGTGGTGACTGCTTAAATCATTAGGTCAACTGTGCACTCGGTACAGTCAACAACTAAACTTAAACTTTAAGGTTTACTAGGAGCAGTTAAAGATATTAACCTTTTTCCATCATCATATAAGATCCACGATGCCAAATTATAATATTGTCATTCAAATATGTATATAGGTAGGCACAAAAAAGTAGGCTTCGATAATGCAACAATAAAAAATAAATATTTGGGACATCTAACACAACACACACAACGCAATCTAGTCCCAAGCTTAACAGAGCTTGTGTTACGAGTACAAGACAACTGATACAAATACATAAAAATATTTTTTTGTAAGCACCCAAACACCGAAACAAATATTTGCAGATCATACAAACAATCGGTCCGACCCAGGAATCGAACCCGAAACCTCAAGCACAGCAGTCGCATACGCTGCCGGTGCGCCACCGCGGCAGTCAACAATCAAATGTAGGTTAATAAAAGTTATAAATTAAGTAGGTCTCTAAGCACTTGTCTCTATTAAAAAATGAAATAAAGTTCAGTAGATCCTAAACTTTTAATTAAACCATTCAACAAACAAAGTTTATTTACAATTTTTGTTTTTAATCAACAAATTTGTATCTAATTTTTAATAAAGAATTGGTTCGCGACGATGACTTTTATTTTTCCCGCCATTGTCTATGTTTCGTAACGACTGACGCCATACTGTTGTGCCAACGAACACTTTCTTTGAAAACCCACGAGTAAATTGTGGTTTAGTGCTTTGAATGATTCAGATTTATGAGTTAGATAACAATGACGAGAGTATGCAAGTTATAAAATGTAGGTAATGTTGGAATTATAAACGTTTTATTGTTGATAATAATAAAGTAATAAACAATGTAATATTGCATTAGATAGGAAACTATATGGATTATGAGTGTGCATTCTTATGTAACGAGATTGTTTTCTTGTGCAATATAAGCTCTTTGAGGAAGGCGGCAGTCAATTGCTCACCCCTTCATAACTTATCCAAGTTTTTTATTACATTACTGTAATAACTTAATAATTTGTACTATATTATGACACCACGTCTTTTCGGGTCTTTAAATAATGTCTCAAAATAGTCATAGTCATACTAAATTCTATAAACTGTATTGTGAACCAATCAAGTTAAACTCTTATTATGTCTACTCAGGCCGAATGCTCCGTTTTAAAGTTTACTCATTACAGTTACTCAACTCTCAAGATATCACCTTTTTACCGAAGATATATTACATTTATTTAAGATTAAGTACAGAATTATGAATGAAATTGAATTGAATTTGTAATAATAAAAGGCTTATTTACGAAATATGTCAAGAATAACAAAAGGGGTGCACAAGGAAAAGAAGAAGGAGAAATTTAAACGGGTATTATAAATTACTTTTTTCTTCAAGCGCCACGGCAACAAAGGAATCAACTTTTATTTTCGTTTAACCTCATTTGACATATTAGGGGGAAACATAGTCTATGGTTTTTCCGCTGTTGGAAACTGTCAAGCAATTGAAAAGTGGGTTGCGCGGGAAACAGGGAAAGTTGACATTTGACGAAGACTAAAAGAACATAGTTAAATGTAAATAAAATAACTATTAACAACACCAGTTTTTTAAGTGCCTAGATTATCATAGATTCCTATTCATTAAAATTATATTCAACAAGGAATCGTGTAATAATTCGGTTATTCGCAAATGGCATACTTTTTAGTATTAACACGAAAATTTTGGGATATAATTTCTATTTAGAACTAAACTATACACATTATGGTTTAGAATTCAGGATAGTATATAAGTATGTTGTCTCTAGGACATACTTATATACTTTTAGATGTTTGAGTATGTACTTTTTATACACAAACATTTACAAAGAAAAACCGCCAAAACGGATCCGCGACATCACAAGTTGAAACAAGTGCAGTACAACCGCCGTGTTACAGATAACTTTAAATAAACATTTATTATTATTATTTTGTTTGCACTGTACCCAGGATATAAATTAATTCGTTTCATATATACCATGGGAACCTTTCCATGAATAACAAGATCATGCGTCCCTTGTCGTGTCGGTCCCGTGTCTTGCGGTGCAGATAGCGATTGATTGATTATATGGACATCCGATGACGTGAAATTCAATTAAACGGGTATAAAAATATACAATATGTAGGGCTGTTTCACAGGGTTTGTGGTAAAACAGTGAATGTTGGCGGCATTTACTTAAATGTTGTATTGGACGATCGCACGCTCGAGTTCAATATTCCAGAAACAGTTAGAACATTCCGGGATGTTTTAAAGTTTTCTTGAACTTTCCAGTGTCATTTAGAGGCAGACTTTTTAAACATTATTCGAGAATATTTATATGAAACCTCACTTTAAAAAGTAAGCGCGATTCCAGATTTAGATTCTAGTTTATAAACATAATACAGCGGACAATCATGAACAAAATAAAGCGAACAGTTCAAGTGAATTTCAGTGATAGCAGTCATTATTAAGCTGAGCTGAGCTGGGCTATTGATAAACGGGCAAACGAGGGAGACATCACATTCCATGAGCAAACGGCTAACGAGTAGAAATATCAGACACCTCCAACAAGAGTCACAAGTGAGTTGATAGCCTTTGAATCAAGAATCAGGGAGAAGGTGGATTAAGCTTCAGTAACATCACAACCTAGGTAAACAGCAGTGAAGATTCCTCAAAAACAATTTAAAACAAAAACTTAAAGCTCTTAACTGTCACAAAAATATAAACAGTCACGAAAATGAGAGTGGTTCTTTAATTTCTTCACATTTTAATTTCTGAAAGTGTTACAACTACAATAGTTCCATTGTTTAAAAGATTCAAAGGGCTGTCTACTGCCGCACTCTTTCCTCCACTGACAAAGAGTCATTTGGCACAAGGTTGTGCTAATTACGTCAGACCATAGACACAGTTTCTATTACTCAAAATAAATCCACCTTCTTGTAATTTAGAACACAATTGGGTATAGTAATATTTGATTTGTGCTGTATTTAGATAGATTTTAAAGTTAACATAGCTACATTTGTTTGAGGTAGTGTGCAAAATACTCTTACCGGTTATCACCAGTCACACACACACACACACACACACAGAAGCCGCTTGTTATCTAGAAATGAAATAACTAGGAAGCCCTCATTTAGGGTGACACAATCGAATGCTTGGCTTAGTCTGCAGACTATAGTGTACAGACTGAGCAGAGCAAATCGTTCCTTCTGGAATTTGGTTGGCTCTTAAGTAATTTTGATATAAAGATGATAAGCTCCAATATATTATTTACTAGCTGACCCACGCAACCTCGTTTGCGTCTTCTATTGCCCGTAGCGTTAACATTTTCCCCCGTTTTTGAAACATACTTCATGGGTGCTCCGCTACTATTAGTATTAGCGTGATGATATATATAGCCTATAGCCTTCCTCGATAAATGGACTATCTAACACTGAAATAATTTTCAAATAGGACCAGCGGTTCCTGAGATTAGCGCGTTCAAACAAACAAACAATCAAACAAAATTCTTCAGCTTTATAATATTTGTATTATATTTTATTTTTTTTAATTATACATAATATTTCATACATTGCCTGGACTGGCCAGGTATTTATACATTGCCAAATATTGTATAGAATATCTGAATTATACAGATTGCCGGTAACATATATATATATTTGAACCTATTGACAGAAGTATCTACTTAAATATTACTACTATGCATTTCCGTTAAGGCTGCACGAACGGCAAAATATTAAATTAAATCACGTTTATAATAAAAATACATTTCATGTTTGAGTGGAATAAAATAAACAATTCATTATTATTCTAAATATACCCAACGTGCAGTGCTATAATCATATTATCTAATTCACAAACACGCAAGAGCGTCCATTCTATAGGTACTTCGTACTAGTTTGTGCTGATTGTCATAAAGTGGTAGCTTTGAACTGGTCATTTCACAGTATTTTCGAGAAGATCTTAATTATGGTGTTAAATTGCCATAAAAATTGTAAAGTCAGTGACGATACCATCTACTATGTAACAAATGTCAACTTCGACCTTTATGCGGCCTTTGAAAAACGCGGGAAAAAAACAAAATGGCGTATTTCTAATTGAATATCGCACATGTTTTAATTATAAGGCCTATGAATTTAACAGCAATTTTTTACGTGCGATCATGTCATGTTGTGTAAGGGTCGGCCATGTTTTCTGTTTCAAAGTTCTCGTTGTATATAAAAAAAGATTTGTTTCAAGCAAAAATGTCGAATATACCTATAACAAAAATATTACGACAATATGCTTAGATAATGTATATGTCATATTATTAATCTAAGACTAATATGTTGCTTTACAGAAAAAAATATCGTATTTTAATCTTACTACATCTTTTGAGTATCAATAAGATATATTTTTCTTTTTTTTTAAAGACTATAGACAATAAGCTATACTGATAAGTGTCATAGCTTCAAGTCATAGTATCGAATGTAAATTAGCCTGTGTTGATACGAACGTAGCCTCAGGCGAATAGTATATGCAATATAGCTCCTTTACCTCATATTTCTATATGTATACGAGTAGTGAGGCGTCTCTTTGAAGAAAATATGTATAAATATTTTTCCTTTTCCAATCTGATCGGGAATGAAATAAAATTGGTAAGTTCGAATGCTTATCATTCCGAACGAGTAGCGCTGGGATCAAACATATGCTTATTTGTTAGGAAGTTTTTCCTATTTCTGTGTACTTACTAGTTTGTCCTTGGTTTGTTTGTGGTTGAGAGTTATTGTTACAGTAAGTGGTGTAATGGATTAAATTCGTGGATTATCACAGCCACTATTTGTCCCGAGTCTGTAGCTTACCACATCCTTAAGCTATATTAGGAAAAAAATTACGCAGAACAACAGCACTACAAAGAGAAGAAGAATTGAAACGAAAAAAAAGTCATAGTAGAAAAAAGATTGAAACGAAAAAAATATAATATTATTCATAAAAACTTTGTTTTAAAAAATTGACGCTTGTTTTTATTCCTAATAAAATACACTTCTAAAAAGGTCTATCAAAAAATAATTTATCACAAAGAGGTTTAAAGCATCGGCCATAAAATACGCGTAATACTTTCGCGGTTGTGTGTGTGTGTGTGATAGCATGTCACGTCACACGCGGACTGCTGCACATCCATCAGTCGATACAGTGATTAATGAACTCAGTCAATAGATAGGATCGCACGCAACTGTGCACGGCGCGGTATAATGGCAAGGGTGGAGCATAATTGTGTAACTAATCGTCTGTTTATAAACAGTATCGATATAGTAATCGAATAGGTGTTATAACGGAAACAATCGATTTTAATTTTTTGGATAAGTGGAATATAATTTTTATTTGAACTTATTTCAAATCTGTATTATATTAATTTACAATATACGTATACCTAAATAAAGTTTAAAACCATGTCCTGCTTTTTTGACGATATTATTTTAGATAAAGTACTGTATTAAGAAAACTTACACATAGTAATGCTTGACAATTATATTAGATAGAACCTTCAGAAATCCTTTATCAGAATTCAGGCTAGAAGTGCTAGCAACTAACTCATTATCAGCCAATCATTTTACATGATATTGTAATATCATGCTTAGACAAAAAAAAACAAATATTTAGTTTATAAGTCCCTAAACCATCGAAATGGAAAAAAGAGAGTAAATACTAGTCCAATAAATTAATAAGCAATTGGACCCATCTATCGTCTCTTTCTATGTTAATCATACTCAAATCATGTTTTATTAAAAGCTTAGTTATCGACGAGCCTAGGAAAGAGATTTGCTCAGATTACGAAATATATCTTTGGAACAAATCATTTGTTGTAAATGTAGAAAGTATATATAATTTACACTAATATCATATAACGGAAAACTCTTTTGAGTCTATTCTGCTGCAATTATCTTAAAATACTGGCTAATTATTAAATGTTTAAAGATTTCTGTGATCCTAACAATGACCCAGAAGTATAAAGAACAAAGAATCACTCAGTAACGCATGAGTAGCAACCCTTTATGATCGCAAACATTCATAGCGACCGATATTTTACATTTATGAGTACTGATGAGTACTGTGTTACTGTCTTACTTCACTGATATGAATATTGCGAACAAATAAATATAAGGTAAAATAGAGTGTTTTTTCTTTTTGTCAAGAAATTATACTATATTGTAATCTAACAGATATAGAATATAATAATAGTGCAATACTTTAGTCGTATACTCGTATGTAAGGGGTGTTTTTTTAAGCTAGATAGAACTTTAAATTGTAAAAAGTAACACAAAAAATTAAATGTTGATGAAACTTTTTTTTTTATTTGTTTCAGTATACTCTGACAAATAATCATGAATAGACTCACGCTTGAACAACGCTACGAAATTATCCAAATTTACTTTGAAAATCAGTCGTCGATTCGCGCAACTTATAGACGACTTCGTCATTTGTATGGCGTACATAATCGTCCATCTGAACAAGCCATTCGTCGAACTGTGGATAGATTTCGTACCACATACTCTCTAGAGGATGCAATAACACCAGCACGTCGAAGGAATGTGCGTACTGAAGACAATATCGCCGCTGTAAACGAAAGTGTGGAAGAAGATCCAAATTTATCGATTCGTCGTCGGTCGCAGGAATTGGGGCTCTGTCCGTCCACTACGTGGAAAATTTTGCGCAAAGATCTCGGCCTACACCCGTATAAGATCCAGCTGGTGCAGGAATTGAAGCCACGAGACCATTATATGCGTCGTTCTTTCGCCGATTGGGCTCTAGAGCAGTTGGCAACTGACCCGTTGTTTTATCGCAAAATTGTGTTCAGCGATGAGGCGCATTTTTGGCTTAACGGGTTTGTTAATAAGCAAAATTGCCGCATATGAAGTGAGACCAATCCACAACAGACCCTACAGACTCCATTACATCCAGAAAAATGCACCGTATGGTGCGGTTTTCACGCTGGTGGCATCATCGGACCTTATTTCTTCAAAAATGAGGCCGGAGCTCGCGTTACGGTCAATGGAGATCGTTACCGCACCATGATCAATGATTTTTTGTTTGAAAATATGGATGACATTGATCCGGAGGAGATGTGGTTTCAACAGGATGGCGCTACGTGGCATACGGCGAACGCAACCATCGACTTATTGAAATCAAAATTTGGCGATAAGTTGATTTCGAGAAATGGACCTGTCAATTGAACTCCAAGGTCGTGCGATTTGACATCTCTCGATTATTTCCTGTGGGGCTACGTGAAGTCACTGGTTTATGCTGATAAACCAGCAACAATTGACGCCTTGGAGGCCAGCATTGTTCGTGTTATTCGTGACATACGGCCAGCAGTGCTCGAAAAAGTGGCCCAAAATTGGACGTCCAGAATGCACTTCGTCAAGAACAGCCGCGGTGCCCATATGCCCGAAATCATTTTCAAATGTTAATGTCACGTATTGATCTTTCGAATAAAAAAAAATTTTGATTACAATTTAATTTTTTGTGTTATTTTTTACAATTTCAAGTTCTATCGGGCTTAAAAAAACACCCTTTATAAATTAAACATGACAACTTTAGGTTTTTTATTTATGCACATTTTAAGGTCACTTTAAATCAAATCAAAAGTCTAACTTTACAAAGCAGCTAATTTCGTATCAGTTGATCTAACAGTTCATGAGAACCATAATGAAAAAATATGGTTAAAACGAATAGTGCCGCTTGTCCATATCAATCAATAACCGTGCTGTGCCGTACCAATGCTCAATGAAGGTATCCCTCAAGGAGCGCTAACTATCCCGATCTTGACAATCTGCATCCATCTGATACGTGTGTGCTACATGTATGAGTAGGTATTTGAATGTATATCGTATTATATTCAGTGCTGTGTATTCAATTGATTAACCAATTCCATCAGGAACAATTGATAGTTAAATCAAAGCTGTTGACAAAACCTCGCCACTCCAATTTCAACGCACTTACTTAACTGACGTTTATCTCTCCTGCCCCCATGAGAACATAGAGTTATGATCATTCGAAAGATAAAGTATTGAAGATTATATCTATATTGAATGCATTTAAAGTTTGGTATAAACGCAAGCCTGGGTTTGACAGATGCTGCCATTTGTCACCCTAGCAGAAACAAGCTGAGTGTGGCGGCGCGGACAAAACGGCGCGTACGAGTGCAAGTGCAAGAAAGAAAATGGTAGGACATCTAATAATCAAAAAATAATTATAAATAAAAAATATGAATACGGTATCCGGGGCAGACGGAAGCAGAGTACGACGCTGTCAGTGATTTAACATTAGACTAATTTATTTATTCATCAATTTTTACATTCTGTTGAATTGCATTAAATATTGGGAACTATTGTATAATTAAAAATATATTACTACACTAAAAATGCACATAAGTACATACGTAATTAAGAAAAAGCTATGCAGAATTTATAACTTTAAAACTCAGCATTCAACAATTAATTATTCTTCCAATTCTAACTGTGACGATTGTTTACACACGATTTTTTATTACTCCATAAGGTAATAAAATGTCAATAAACATCGTTATTTTATTATTTATGTACATCAATGCAATAATAGCAAGTTGTTTGACCTGGTTAATGGTGAGGTTGATTTTGCTAACCACCGTAGCACATTATCATAAGCCATGGTGCGCTATTGTTCATCTGTAAGCCCGATATCGAGCCCTGACCTACATTGTGGTTTACTTATTTATGCCAAATACTTGTTAATAATATATTTCACACAGCTATTAAACTACAACTAAGTAAAGTTTCTTCATTTATTTACTGTTATTGTCATATGGTAGATAACTATCTGAAACTTTAACAAAAACTGTTGAAATAGGCCCTTAATATTATAAATGCGAAAGTAACTCTGTCTGTCTATTACGTTGTCACACCTAAACTGATGATCTGATGATCCGATTTCAATGAAGTTAAGAGTAGAGATACTTTGATTCCTAAAGAAAGCCATAGGTTACTTTTAATGGCGATAACCGAACTACACGCAGGTGGTACCGTGGACAAAAGCTAGTTAGTAATTTAATACAATCAATGCATAATAATCAAACGGTTGTTGAGTAGATGTCCTTTCTTTGAATGTTCAACTAACACAAATAACTTACTATCCGATATGGGTTCATTGAACGAACGGCAGTGACGACAGCCGCGTGAGATGATAAAAAAGTTTATATTACATAATAACAAACTGGTACTAAAAAACTGAAGGTTCTAACACACATAAAATAATACTTATACCTAAGTCATATTAACGCGTAAGTAATACATAATATTTTTTCAGACATATCATTTATTCTATAATTTTATGTTTTATAGTCTATTATTATTGGTGATCCATAAAATTAATAGAATATCATATACAGACAGGACAAATTTAACCTAAAGTTTAATTTCCATTGCAAACAGGACTGATAATTATAATAGAAAAATTATATTGCAAACTCTTGAAGCAAGTACTTCAATCAGGTAATATATTATTTATAACTAATATAATATTAAATAACTTTTTTTTTCGCGCTACCTATTTAATTTCTTTCTCTTTGTTATTTTTTATTGTCTTATAAAAAATGATTTCGTTTGTGTAGTTACCATAATAAATGTTACTACTTACTACATTTCTTCTCTCATATTAAGGCTCTCTGTATTATGTACAGTAAATAAAACTGGTGGCAGTCTCTCTAAGTAAAAATTGATGTCGTAGTTTAATCTAGTTAGAAGAACCTAGTTTAAGCAAAGGGTTCAAAGGAAGAAATAAAAGGCCGGCAACGCACTTGTAACGCCTCTGGTGTTGCGGGTGTCCATGGGCGGTGGTAATCGCTTACCATCAGGCGACAAATCTGCTCGTTTGCCCCCCAAAAAATTATTAAACTATCATCACCATTAACAGTCTTTAACTTTCCACTGCTGGTCATCAATTAAACTATAATACGGTAGTTGACTGTATCGTAAATAAATACAAAATCATTCATTAATACGAATATAATAAAATATCTCGGCAAATATATTTATTACAGGTTTCCATATTTATTACAAATTTTAATCAAATACACGTTAAAACATATTGTACACAATATGTTTTAACGTTGAGTATTGAGTAGTCTAAAACAGTGAAGTCACAAGATTGCAGTTAGTACATTTTTCATATAAAGTGATCGTTTTGACAGACGATAAAAAGTGACTCAATTGACTAAGGTTTCAATTACCCTATTCAGTGTATAAACATTCCTACACATACTACAAAGAGCACGTAAAACTAAAAACGAAGTGAAAGATCAAAGGACTGATAAAGGCACATTATACTATTAAGCAAAATCACTTTCAATAACATACATATTATGTGTTTCTCGAAGAATCGCCACTTAAAATGTAACTACTGACCCGAACGAATACATCTTTAGCATTTTACCCCACCTGATGAACGAACTCACAACACATACTTACATACAACCCATAAACACACATCACATCACACATTTAAATTCAAGTCACATTGTCACAATTGTTCTTCCCCAACCCCTCCCTTAACGCACGACATTATATATGGATGAGCCCTAAACGTGACTCTCGTGTTCTTAGCACCTCATATTTTCTTTTTGTCCTCATATTTACGTAAAATATATTCAACTGAAACTTGACATGAGACGAGAAAATGACAGGCAGCTATTTTTGAGTCTGTGAAAATACGATTTTGGAGAATTACTCAGTACTTACGACGACAGTCGACTGCACGGTTGGCCTAGTGGTTTAAGCGGTCACTACGCCGCTTGCTATGCGCCAAGTGCCGTGGGTTTAAATCCCACGTGGGACATCACTTTGTGTGATCCACGAATTGTTGTCCCGAGTCTGGATGTTCTTTGTGTCCGTTACATGTAGGTTTGTAAAGTCCCCCGCGACACAGGATGTATAATCCTAATGCGGCAGTAGTCTTATAAAAAAAAAAACTAACAATTGCCAGCGAATTATTATTTTTTTGTCTTTTCGAATGAACAACTTTTGAACGTAATACCTTTTTATCCCATTTTGAATGAAATTTAAAAAAAAATCTTTTTAGTACATGCTTATCACATTCTAAAGCATCAGCTGCCTAAATTTTGGGTTTGTACCTCCAGCGGTTTAAAAAAAAAAATAGGGTCAGCTGGCGAAAGTATATAGGTTATTTAAATACCGAACGCATTTAAAAAAAAATTGTCTGTTTGTTCTGGTTTATCTCTGGAACGGCTGGACCAACTTTGACAGGACTTTCACTGGTAGATTGCTGATAATACAAAGACAGCTATCTTAGGTAGTGTTTTTATTTTAGACTAGCTGCGCCCCGCGGTGTTATTTGCAGTTATTGATGTAAAGGTACCACATAACATCGCGAGACGCAACTAGTATTTAATATGTACTTCTAAACAAACCGATAAAAGGTACTTTTAAGACAAGGATATGTCTCTCTCTGTCTCTCTCTTAAGTACTACTTGTCAAGATTACACTAACAAGTGGCGTTCAGTGTTGTAATTATACTCACCAGGGTTTAATTGGAGTTTGTTCACCAGTATTTGTAATTACATGTCCAACTAATTAGAATTGTATATTGTTTTATATATATGTAGATGGTATTCGCTTTGCATTTATAATCTTACTAGCTGACCCGGCGAACTTCGTACCGCCTTAGCGTAAATTTGATGCACTACTTTATTTTGTATAGCTGACCTATCTTATGTATGCGTACCTATTCAATTTGAACTGGAATCGATAATATCCTCCATATAAAATTGGATTTAACATATAATTGTGACTGTCAAATAATAACAGACAAATAATTAGCTGAATTATACTGTATTTCGTTCACTACAACATAAATTTAATTAATTTTATAGCGTCAACAACACGTGGTAATTATTCTGTTAAAATGTAGCTTATATGACACGTTCGTAGATTTACCATAGCAGCGCCATCTATTGATTACTTACTCAACCCAGTCGAAAGTTATCGACATCTGTTAGAATCATTTGGAGTTAACAGATAATTGTGACTGTCAAATAATAACAGACAAATAATTAGCAATAAATTAAAATTGCGACTATAATTTGAGATTTAAACTATCCTATCTCTCAAGTTGGATCGAACTGCACATGGTGTGCGAATTTTATTATAATCGGTTAAGTGGTTTAGGAGTTCATTGATGACAAACATTGTGACACGAGATTTATATATATTAAGATAATTTTAAATGCGTCAGATGACACGCTTCTGTCTACATGTACTTAGAGCAGCCATAAGGAAAGGCCTACGAGCAATGAAACATTAAAGACTATTGACGATGATAATGAATCATGTGAATACAAAATGATATAATTATATATTAATGTAAGTATGCTTTAGGCTTCATGAAACTGTTTATAGTAAAACTAGACGATCAAACATGGCTGAGAAGCAGACGTGGTTCGAGACCTATCAATATCAGGGTGTCATGCATTTTATAGTTGACTGCCTCGGTGGCGTAGTGGTAGCGTATGCGACTGCTAAGCTTGAGGTCTCGGGTTCGATTCCCGGGTCGGACCAAAGGTTTGTATGATCTGCAAATATTTGTTTCGGAGTTTGGGTGTTTTCTATGTATGTATTTACAAAAAAAAGTATATAAGTATTTATATCAGTTGTCTAGTACCCATAACACAAGCTCTGCTTAGCTTGGGACTAGATGGCGTTGTGTGTTAGATGTACGGAATATTTATTATTATTATATAGTTTCTGCAGGTTGCGTCGCGTCGTGAGAAAGACTATAATGAAGAACCTAGTAAAGTTGTTGGAATATCTGAATTAAATTATCAATAGTGTCTAAAATAATGATAGAGGGATACCAGTATCTAATATTCTAAATCATAATGTAATAATTTCGATGTATTGAAGTCGTCAATACCCTTTTTATCCGACTATTGGAAACTGGAAGTTATAGATCAACAAGCGTAGATTTTGGTGTTTTTACCTAATTTATCTTGACAATCCAGTACATGCTGTGGCGTGTATCGATCTATGATATTTAACTGTAGCTTCAATCTCATAAATATCACTTAGTGTCTTAATTGAATAAATTATTTTGAATTTGATTTATGGGGAAGCGAAAACGAAAGATTTTGGCAGTTTATGTGTATGTTCCTCTGAATCAAGAGTTACTGAACTGATTTTATGAATGGCGTGTCAATAGATTAGTTATCAAAAAAGTATAAGCTAAAACAAGTTTGAAAAACCGTAGTCACACGTTGTTAAAGTGTTATGGTACGTTTTTATGTACTTTTCGTCATTCATACTTTTTCAGCGTCGTTTTTTGTCGTACAACTGTACAACTACGAATGAAAAAAAATAATTATAACGGCACCGAAACATTTAAATAAAGAAAACAAAAACGTTCTTTATTTAAATGTTTCGTGTCGGCCGTTATAAAATTAATTTCCTTGCAAAATATATTTTAAATACACTAGAAATAGTTTTTTTTTAATAAATATGGACCAAGTCACGAGCAAATGCTAATAATATATATATATATTTGAAATGTACAAGTAACGCCCTTTCCAATGAGACCAAACACGATATTTGTCTCAAATTTATTTAATAATACTTTATAATCGCTGGAGGGCGCCACATTAGTTTCAGTGACACATCATATAGCCTAAAACTAGCAGACGATCAAGACGCTTCTAATACCTCATTTGTCCAGTTCTAATAAGTAGTTGAGGAGCTATGAGGGAACAGATTAACAGTCAAAATCATAACCCTCCTTTAGCTTTGCCGTAGTCAGGTAAAAATAGCCCCGATGATATAGGCTTTAAATTTTATAAAAAAAAATACGTAGTCATATGCCAAAAGTAGACCAGGCTCAATGACTTGCTTTAGGAGAAGTCTGGGTCCAACAGTAGATTCCAACGGGCTGATGATAACGATATTTCTATCTTTAAATCGATTTAATAAAGGACGTTAAATAAATTAATTATTCCAACCCTATTCTACTAACACAATTTCAAACCGAGAACATGTCAACCGTCATGTTAATTGTGCCAATATATACCTACATACAAATTCATTCGACCGCAAAACCAGTCAATAGATGTCGCCCCAGGAATGTATCATAGACTATAGAGTAACAATAGTAACATCAATCATTTACGGCCCTGTATTGTAGATATCTAGATGCGATTGACATACTGTTGGCGTTTAACGATATGAAGACAAGAGAGATAGAGGGAGAAAGAAAAGAAGGAGGTTCTTGGCAATTCAAAGGTAATTTGAAATTGTGTGTTTTATTTATATGTGACTAGTTTTTGCCCACGACACCGCACGTTGAATGTCGGCTGTCGCTTTAAAATTAGCCTATGTCCTTCCTTCAAAATCAAAGTAGCTCCATGATTAATTTTATTGCAATCGGTACAGCGGTTTAGCCGTAAAAACGTAACACACTGGGTTACTTCCGAATTCATAAATATATTTTCCCGCAATTCCCGCTCTAGGAATAATTCCTATGTCGCGGGGGACTTCACAAACGTATATGAAACGGACACAAAGAACACCCTGACTTAAAACAACAATTTGTGGATCACACAAAGTGTTATTCCATGTGGGATTTGAACCCACGACACTAGGCGAAGTAGGGAACGGCGTGGCGACTGCTTAACCTAAGCCAAACGTGCAATTATAATTTAAGTAATATTAGTATGGTAGTAGGAATATAGTTGGTATGTGATAAGATACAAGTAAGAATTACATATCTTAACTCGGCTTTAACAAACTTAAGCTTATGAAATTGATAGACTACTCTTTTGAATAGAAAAAATATTGACCAGATTTCGTAAATCGGTTTGTAAATGTCAAGTTCTGATACAACAAACAAAAGAGAATTTACTCCTTTTTAGAAGTAAATGAAAAAAAAAATAAACATCATAAATGTGAAAAGAATGTTCTTAAACACATATACCGTACACATTGATTTGCCGGCAGCTGATTTAGCGAACAAAACCAATTCTTCCATGACAGTCGTATTCTCAGAAATTGGTGGAAAGAATTGATACTACCCTGACGATCGACGATAACGATATTCCGTAAAAATGTGTTAGGGGACGTAAGGGATGACTCCTTTGCCATATAACCAATACGTTTTGGTGCTGTGACCGGAGAACAGACAGGATAAGATTTTTCTGCGTAGTACGAAAACTTATATGAATTAAATAAATTGTTTCAATTGTGATAAAACAAGACCGAAGAGTTTTGCTTTAAACTTTTAAACGGCCTTTAAATAAGGAGGAGGTTCCTATTTCGGCTGTTTTTTTTTGTTACCTCATAACTTTCGACTGGGTGAACCGATTTTGATGACTATTTTTCAATTTGTAAGCTGGTGCTTCTCGTGTGGTCCCATTTCATTCGGATTTGGTCCAGTGCTTGAAGTCGGTTTTTTTTCGTGTTACAATTTGTGATTATGTTTTAACATGTTAACTTCTGAAATTATTAGTCGGAATGCAATTATCGAAACATTTTATATTGCCCTACTGCTGAAAATACTGACATAAACATGAATAAGGAAATAAATAACTTGTTTAATCACTTTCTCGGCGATTTACAATGAGTCCACACCCCACTGTGGTGAATTTATATCTATACCTTCTAAAAAGCTTGTGGCGACCTCCACATACAACATAACATACTACAGCGCCATCTACCGAAGTTACACTGAACTACGGAGTAACCTACAATACGAAGAAACTACCAATCCTGAATCGCGCAATTAAAGTTCTCGCACCGATTATCATATATACAACATCCCAACATCAACTGTTGGGCAGTAGCCCGCCAGGCATGATCACCTCGCCTGGTCGGAGGATCCTCCCTTTGTGTTGGGTGGAACATGATACCCGTTCCCCCACAAGCTCTAGACTATTGCGAAATATTCCGGAATTTACAAAGTTTCTCTAGAACATTTCATTGATTTTATAAAGTTCACCCGTAATACTATTAGGTTCTTGCAAGAAATGTTCTTTAAAAATAAAACCATGCTTCAATTACACGAGAAATCTCGAGTCAGAATAACGAGATTGCTCTTAAACCTTTAACATTAACATCGCTAGACGGTGTCTAAATGCGTTAACCTTTTATTGGCCTCCAGTGTAACTAAGTCACCTATTAATTGAATGACCGGGGGTTAAATTTATTGCCAGAATTTGTAACGTCTTATGCGTTGTAATTTGGAAAGACGTTTCTCTAGTAAAGTGTTTTGTTGGCAATTTCGATTTACACAAACCTATTTCCTGCAACTCAATATATGTATATACAAATGCGTTACTATCCTTGGTTATTTTTGTTAATAATGAGTCTGACAATGTGACTCTACTTTGCCTGATGGAAAGAACGAGGAAAATCCAAGAGGCCACCACACGTGTATACAGGGGAGGCTCCAGTAATATCACCTGATGGTAAGTGAATACCGCTGTCCATGGACACCTGCAACTTAAAAGAGACAAGTGTTTTTCCCTTTGAGTGCCTTTGCCCGAGTTCAGAGTGAAAGCACCGTTGAAAGAAGGCATGGATTGCTTAAAAAGTTTCTAACAGTTTTCTATGAGGCCATGGTATTCCTATGGGCGAGCCAATCGCTACGTTCCGACTCGTTGATTTCAGCACGAACGGGCCGACTAGACCGGGGTAGTACTACCCTCTCACAGACGACTCATTTCAATGACAGCATTCGTGCTGTCGAGTTTCGTTGGTAAGTGTGAAAACGAACACCCAATCATGCAGAAGCGTCACTAGACAGCCATAGTGTGGGTCGCCATGCTGCATTGTTGCATTGTCTGCATTCGCAATGAGTATGGTGACCACTACTACTCTTGGGTTCTACTTGGATACTATCAGGCGGAGTAGTCACTTTGGCAGTATCTATACTAATATTATAAAGCTGAAGAGTTTGTTTGTTTGTTTGAACGCGCTAATCACAGGAACCACTGTTCCGATTTGAAAAAATATTTCAGTGTTGGATAGACCATTTAACGAGGAAGGCTATAGGCTATATATCATCACGCTAATACTATTAGGAGCGGAGCACCAATGAAGAATGTTTAGGAAACGGGGGAAAATTTTCACGCTACGGGCAATAAGAGACGTAAACAAGGTTGCGAGGGTCAGCTAGTCATATATATAAAATAAAACTATAAGCGACAAAGTTTAAATATCCCTCTATACACTGCATATATACATCCATATGAAAGTATTATCAATAAGACCATACTGACTGTCTTCCATAATACAACATACAACACAGTGAACTATTACAAAGGAGTTATATTTCAGTACAAAGGTTTTTTATTCTTTAACAATCCTCACTTAACTTTTGCCATTTGAAAAAACTCTTCAAGATATTTTCCGAAAGCGTTTTCCTCAAGTATTTTCCAAACTTTGCACAGCTATTGTAAACACAGGAAACGCCGGCATACTATTTATCTGTACACGAATCACCTTTTTAAAATTCCGAGATATTTATCAACTCTTCAGTGTTACATTACCATATTTATTCATCTTTATTATAATTATTTGGCTTCTCATAATTGTTAGTTCATATCAGAAATCTTTGGGCTAATCGTATTCTCGTCTTTGTTGGAGAGTATTTTAATAATGTGCTCTATAGCTGAATATTTTTAAAGGTAGCGTAATTGTTGAATTTGTGATCAAGTAGTTGAGAGTTTTTTTGTCATTCTATACTATTAATGTGAAACCACTAACATCAGTATTTAGTTTTAGTGATAACCCACCCACGTTAATAACATTTTGTTCAAGAAAAAATCTAAGAATAAATATTAATATAAATTAACATAAATTATCATAAACTTACGTAACAATATTTAACAAGTATGTACCATAAATCCTTTCTCAGTGAAATTCATAAAACTGGCAACATTGTAAAAGTGAATAAAAGCCATCGTTCAGCCCTCGAGAATGCATAAAGCCGAACAAATTGGACGAGTCTGCGTCGAGAAATAACGATAACTAGGACGAATACGTTGCTGCCTTTGCCACTAGCTTTGAAGATTTTCTCCAATTGTCTATGACATACGATAAACACGTTCTTAGCGGGCAAGTGAAAAGAAACATGGCTGCTTTATTGTATATTTTTCATGAAGTAGATTTTAATCTTTTTAGTTCACTAGATGTCGCTTGAATGGTCTGTGTAATATAATATTCAATTTTTTAAACTCAATAATCTAAGCATTAAAGTTCGATCAAGAAATAGTTTTACAAGTAAACTGCACGTACTGATGCCCTGGAAATTAAAAATTAAAATTGTTTATATAATTAAGTAAGTAATAAATTATTTTTTAATTTTCCTCACCGATGTTTTAAACAGGAAAGTTTGTTTAGTTCTTTGTCTGTAATTCAAATAGCAACGAATTAGCATATTTATGTAGCGATAATAGACATCCGTGTTAAGAACCCGTCAGTACAGACTATTGCAAGTAGATAAAAAACCGAAAAAAAAATTATTTCATCTAGAAGGAAATGTAGTATTTATAGTACATTCTTGCATAAAAATAGTTTTTTCAGTTAATTTATTAATTTTATTTATTACAAATGCACTTCATTCCATTCAACGTTTTTATAATTTTTTTACGAACTGTTCTATATTTATTTTTTATGGAATAGGGGGCAAAAGAGCATACGCATCGCCTGATGGTAAGCGATTACTTTAGCCCATGGACATCTGCAACACCAGAGGCGTCTTAAATTCGTTACCGGCCTTTGGGGGATGGGGAGATGGATTGGGGGAGGGCTTGGGGGCCTCCAGCATCCTTACTCACTCGGTGAAACACAGCGCAAGCGTTATTTCACACTGGTTTTCTGCGGGCCCGTGATATCACTCCGGTCGAGCCGGTCCATTCATACCAATGCTTAGCTCTCCCATGGTAAATCGGTATTATCGGTGAATAGTATCATCAATAGTTTTTAAAAGTCCTCAGCTGGACTTAGTACTCTCGACCAGACGGGTTAGTATGAGATAAATATAAATAATATTAAATAAATATTCCCGGGACATCTAACACACAACGCCATCTAGTCCCAAGCTAAGCAGAGCTTGTGTTATGGGTACTAGACAACTGATATTAATACACATATACTTTTTTTTGTAAATACATACATATTATACATAGAAAACACCCAAACTCCGAAACAAATATTTGCAGATCATACAAACATTTGGTCCGACCCGGGAATCGAACCCGAGACCTCAAGCTTAGCAGTCGCATACGCTACCACTACGCCACCGAGGCAGTCGATATGTTTTGTTTGTTTCCTTCTCTTTGCAAAGCTAATGTCGTGAGTAGTTTGCTCCACAGGATGAATAGGGTCATGATACTACGCTGTTTTACTTTTAAGGGCCGAACAAGAACTTAACATGGGTATAAACTTGTAAAGAGTAAAAGATGTCGCAAGTTATCGAACATATAGGTTAGGAACGTATAAGTCACTTAAAGATAATATTTTTATACAATGGTCGTGTAAGGACATCTTAATACTAAAATATGTTGCAATAAATATTTATGTGAATAGCGAGTGATTGCTTATTAAATAATGTGTTAGTCTTGATTTAAATAGGCTTAATATGCTAGCATGTCTTATATGTGAGGGTAGACTGTTATAATGTTGAACACCTTTAAAAGTACTGTTTTTTTTTCCATAATGGGTTCTTATTTTTTTTTTTTTTGGCAATACAATTAAACTTCCTCGACGAGTGTTACGGTTATTTATTTGAGATTTGAGAATAAATGATAGATTTGTGTGAATAGTTATTATTATTATATATGTCCAAGATTCCTTAATAACTAGTTAACGTATCCCAATTTCGTTTAATTATTGTGGGATAGTGGTTGCCAAACTGATTAATGCCGGAGTTCGCCTTTACCGGCCAGTTAGTAAATTACTCCGACATTACGGTTGCATGGAGCGAATAATTACGACGCGAGATGTTATATTCTACTAAAGCATACGACTATATATTGATATAGTTTAAATACCTCTGTTTGAGACATAGAACTAAATATATTGACTGCTAAATATGTAATACAGAGATTATCTTTTGACAGTATGTATATCTATGTATGTTCGACCTTAGTGCCTAAACTACTGAACCGAAATTAATGAATGATTATCAAAAGATTTCATATCTATTATATTCTCGAATGCCTCGTTGCGTTTTGCTTTGCGTTAGCGACTGCTGGTCAAGATATTTTGCGTTCGATTCCCGGGTCGAACTCAATGTATGTGTGTAATGTGTATGTACAAAAATTATGAAGTCCGACAATTATTGAAAAATATTATCACTTTACAGGCCCTAAAACCCAAATATGTATGTTTGTAAAAATAAGCAAGGAATTAAGTTTTATAAAAAGGTATATCGTATGTGGCTCACTATTAAGCGACTAGTGATAAAAAAAGTCCGATCATGTAACACGCGCTAGATTACTAAGTGTAAAAAGGAAAAAAGATCTCAATGAGAGTCACTACCCTGAAAGCATAAACGCCATTAATTCTCGCTATCTGCGGGACTTCCTTCCCGAACAGGAAAATTCATGGCCCGAAACCATTTAAGCATATGACTTTTCACATATTTCTGTATATATTCGAGGTGTCAATGTAATTTTGTTCATTTCCTGTCATCGTGTAAGTAGGTAATCCGCTTCGAAGGGTAACTTCAATACGGATACGTACTTAGAATAACATAATAATAAATTACTTTATCGTGGGAGAGCCACGCTTCGTCATGAATGGGCCGGCTCGTTAGGAGTGATACGGCCTCACAGAAAACCGACATGAAACAGCGCTTGCGCTGTGCTTCACCGAGTGAGTGAGGATACTGGAGGCCCATCCCCGCCCCCTCCAACCAAAGGCCGGCAACGTACTTGTGACGCCTCTGGTGTTGCAGGTGTCGATACGTCTGCTTGTTTGCCCCTATTCCATAACAAAAACAAGTTTAAAAAACTGTAATCAGACCACGTAAAAAATTGATAAAATTTGATAGCCCAGTTGCACTCGCTGATTAGAAACAATTACTGAGGGAAGAGCAACGACGGCGAGGTCAGTACCTGGATGGGTGACCGCTGATGGCATGTTACCATGAGCGTCTCCGTGATTCGGATAGTGATGGATCGTGAAAAGGGGACCTATAGATAAATTACACCTAGACTCGGAACAAATGATCGTGTTCAACAAACACATTAGTTTCTTTACCCCAACATCTGTTTTATCCGACTTCGACAAAGTCAACAGGAAGAAGTTAGAAGTTTTGGTGTCCATGAAACTACTGGACGATTTTAATGAAAAGGTGTCAACAGATTCGTAATGTGCATCTTCTACCGCATTTACCATGGGGAGTGCTCCGAGTAATTGTTCGGATTGATCCCTGTCGCATCTTTCCGTCATCGTTCTACGCGACAGAAATTTCATCCCCATCATCTAGATGGTTGGCAGTCCACAACTGTGCGATTTTCCCGTAACTTTCTGCAGCGCACAGCAAAACTGTGAAATGATCTGTCGCCTGCAGTGTTCCTAGACCAATACGACCTTCAAACCTTCAAGAAAAGAGCGTACTCGTTCCTAAAAGGGGGGCAACGCACTAGTAACGCCTCTGGTGTTGCGGGTGTCCATGGGCGGCGGTAATCGCTTACCATCAGGCTCGTTTGACCGCTATATAATCTATACTAATATTATAAAGAGGAAAACTTGGTTTGTATGTTTGTTTGTAATGACTAGGCTCTAAAACTACTGGACCGATTTTAAAAATTCTTTCACCATTCGAAGGCTACATTATCCACGAGTAACATAGGCTATATTTTATTTTGGAAAAAAATAGGGTTCCGTAAGATATTGGGGTTTTTCGGACACAAGGTATAAAAAATCAATCCTATACGGGGGAAAATTTTTCGCTACGGGCAATAAAAGACGCAAGCGAGGTTGCGTCGGTCAGCTAGTAATAAAATAAAATCAAAAAAGTAATAATGGCCCGGGTAACTTACGCTATATAAATTTTATCAAAAGTTTTGAACTAGGTAGTTAGGTTACTTATTGTTTCTTAAACTTTTTCTTATTATCGAAGAGTTAAAACTCATCAAACGGCTCACATCGTAACGAATTTTACAAATTTCAAACGATATTAAACCAAATGCACTGTTTTTAAAGTCTATATTACTTAATAAGTAAAGATTAGAATCCGGATGGCACGTACTACCTACTTACCTACTGAATCCTAATTCGATTTCGTATGTCTGGATCCAGGAGCAACGTCGTAAACAGTACACAAACATGCACTTAGAAATCCTTGAACCGTAGACACGTTTATGGTAATCCGTTGGCTCAACGCCACAGGTAGACAACAAGTGGATTTACTATACATTCATCTGAAGTGTTGCCAACGTCTTTAATAGACGACTTTCGAACGTATTTTAAAGTAAATTAAATATTTTTATGTACAATATAACTACGCCAATTGTAAAAAAAAAACAACATTTCTTTTACTTTTAATTACATTATAAAGAAAATTGTTCCATCTGTAACGATGGAAAGTTAAGATTTATTGTGTTATTTGACATTTAACTATAGTCTATTTAAAAAAAAAAGATTCATTTGCTTCAAAAACTCAAAAGCTCCACGACAATTGAGCTCAAATTTAACACAATATATTCTATAAAGATGCTTGTCACCTACACTTTTCTGCCACAACGTGTAGCAACGAAGCGTGGCAGGGCAGAACTAATATAATACGTGCTATTAATGACGTATTCGTTATATATAAAAATCAATTGCTATTCGTTTGTCTCGTTAAAACTCGAAAACGGCTGGGCCGATTTAGCTAATTTTGGTTTTGAAATGTTTGTCGTAGTCAAGGGAAGGTTTAAACGGTTGAAATATTAAAAAAGTAACTTGAAAATCCAAATGTCACGTGTCGTACACGCGGGCACAGCTAGTTTATAATATAATTAGATTATATATATTTATGTATGAGAGATCCTTCTGGCATCGAAATCTATATTACTTGTAATATAGACTTAACGTGGGAGAGCTATGCTTCGGCATGAATGGGTCGGCTCGACCGGAGTGATACCACGGCCTCACAGAAAACCGGTGTGAAATAGCGTTTGCGCTGTGTTTCACCGAGTGAGTGAGGATACCGGAGGCCCATACCCCAACCCCTCCCCCCATCCCCTTTCCCATCCCCCAAAGTTCGGCAACGCACTTGTGACGCCTCTGGTGTTGCGGGTGTCCATGGGCGGCGGTAATCGCTTACCATCAGGTGATACGTCTGTTCGTTTGCCCACTATACAATATAAAAAAAAAAGATATAGTGCTTTATAACAATTTAGGTAAGTTTAATTTACTGTAATCTTAGACGGGCTACTGAGGCCTGTGATAAGAAGTGATAGTGGAGGCCCCCTAGCGGTATGTCACCAGATTTTATTGCTTCGTGTCAAACATGTCTATATCCTTTTTATAGCACAATAAAACGTGTATACGAGACATGTTTTGATAAGCAATTGTCGTGGCGTAGTAGGCAAACGCATTTTATTTTTAACCTTCAATGTATTCATGTATTTACAAAAAAAGAAGTATATAAGTATTCATATCAGTTGTCTAGTACCCATAACACAAGCTCTGCTTAGCTTGGGACTAGATGGCGTTGTGTGTTAGATGTCCGGAATATTTATTTATTTATTTATTCTTAACCTTTTTCTATATATGCCTCGGTGGCGCAGTGGTAGTGTATGCGACTGCTGTGCTTGTGTTTGTTTGAACTTCAAATATTTGTTTCGGAGTGTGGGTGTTTTCTATGTATAATATGTAATGTATTCACAAAATAAAAGTATATATGTACTTATTTATATCAGTTGTTATTAGTATATAATAAAGATATAAATAAAATAATCGAATTTTAGTTGTCATATTTAAAAAACATAAAAAAGTTGTTCCGGTAGACAATCACCGACAGTTATGCGGGCGGAGCGGCACGAAAAAGTTGGTAATTCCAAAACTGTACGTAAGAAATTTAAAAGTACGTAGTCTTAAATCGGAACACTTTTCCCTCCAATAGATTCAGGCTTTTAAAGCAGAAATGAAAATCAAAACGTAGGTACAGTTATATATTTTCCCTAACGTTTTTCCAATCTGTCCAAACCACGGACTGGATTCGTTCGACCATCACTGACTGCGGTGAAATCTCTAGGGAATGAAAAAAACCTTCATTTCACGATAGTGACAAACGGAAAAATTCCCTCCAGACCTGTTAGCTTGCAGAGAACTCTTAGTAAACTATATAGAAAATTTTACTCGGGTTTTTCGAATTTGTATTATCAGGAACTATTAAAAGCCTTTTTGTATGGAGTAGGTGGCAAACAAGTAAACTTATCGCCTGGTGGATGCAACACTGGGGGCATCACAGGTGCGTTGCCGGCTTTTAGGGGATGGGGAGGGATGGGGGAGGGGTTTAGATAGAGACCTCCGGTGCCCTCGCTCACTCGGTGAAACCCAGCGCAAGCGCTATTTCACACCGGTTTTCTGTGAAGCCGTGGTATCACTGCGGTCGAGCCGGTCCATGCATGGCGAAGTGTGGCTCTCCCACGGTAATTGAAATGTTTTCTTTTCCTCTATTAAGACCGATAACATAAATAAATATAATATATTTCTAAATACATACATTCTTCGTGTTTTCTACATTATATAATATTATTAACAACTCGCTAGAGTAGTTAATAATATTATTTCTCTATTATCTGTAAATCTATTTCTCGGGGTAAAAAAATAAATATTTAAGACAAGTTTACATGTTTGTTGTTTCTCGTATTTTTAATACAACAATTATATATAATAACAATCTGTTAGGTAAGTAATAATAGTTCAGAGATTTGACACAAGACACCATCTTGTCCCAAGCTAAGACAAGACAACTGATATAATTAATATAATTATATAAATATTTAGGTATTACACCTTTTGTGTGTGTGTGGGGTATAACGAAAAGATTATGTTACCACAAACGAAAATACCTCCCTAAAAATATCTATCTTCATTCTATAACCAATTAAAATTAAAATCGAAATCTGATAAAATATAATACCTAATATTTTTTTTAAATCAAATGGATTATACAGGAAATTGAGGTACTGCCTCCAGTATTTTGTCGATTCGACTGTTTCCTTTACTTATTTACATGTAGATCTTTTGAGCTCTTTCAGAAACTCATTGAGCTTTTCCGGGTTCTAAGCTTACTGTTAACAAAGCTACTAAATACATACAAATATATAAATACAGTCGCTGTAACCTGCAACGTTTTGATGTCAGAAAAGGGAGAAGAAAACTAACACGAAAAATAGAATAAAAACCATCTTTGTGGCGTGTTGTTAACGTGTCAAAATCAATCGGACCGTGGGAGAGCCACACTACGGCATGAATGGGCAGGCTAGACCGGAGTGATACCACTACCTCACAGAAAACCGGTGTGAAATAACGCTTGCGCGTGTTTCACCGAGTGAGTGAGGATACCGGAGGCCTATACCCCATCCCCTCCCTCTCCCCATCCCCTAAAGGCCGACAACGCACTTGTGACGCTTCTGGTGTTGCGGGTGTCCATGGGTGGCGGTAATCGCTTACCATCTGGCGATACGTCAGCTCGGTTGCCCCCTATACAATAAATAAAAAACTGAGCTTTTAGGTTTTTATAGCGTACATAAACTCATAGAATACGATAGGGAGTAGCCATACGTAGGTGTCAAATCTGTCAAAGTACAGGGTGTCTCAAAAGAAATTTTATATTTGTTTAGCTTACTGCGTGAACGCTGCGTACTTGAGGGGTGCGGGGGTTATGTCAATTGGTAGCTTGGCTCTTGGGGATTCAGTCGCTATGGAGCGTTTCTCGGGAGCAGACCGCGCGTTGTGCGTGCGAGAGTTTTACAAGAACGGTGATTCGACAACTGTCGCGCGTAGAAAATTCTGCAGTATTCGAGGTTTTCGCCACTTAAATGATGCGCCAAGCCTTCCTCTCATTCGACATTGGGTTAAAAAGTTTGAAGAGACTGGATCAACGCTGGATAAATCAAAATCCGGGCGACCTAGGTCATCAAGAACGGTAGAAAACGTGGAGAGTTTTAATCAATCTGTACGTGACGACCCGAGCCTTTCAATTCGGAAGCGCGCGAGTGCTTTAAATGTGCATAGATCATCATTACATCGCATTATGCACAAAGATCTAAAGCTGCACCCCTACAAAATTCAATTGGTGCAAGAATTAAAGCCCCAAGATGCCGGTCAGAGGCTTAATTTCGTAAATCAGATGATTGAGCGATTTTCAACGTTTACCAACATTTTGTTTTCGGATGAAGCTCATTTTCATCTTAATGGCCACGCATCATAAGCAAAACTGCCGCTACTGGAGTTCAGCCAATCCGAAACGCAAACATCAGAAACCCCTACACTCGCCTAAAGTGACCGTATGGGCTGCCATGTCGGCGCGAGGAATTATCGGCATTTACTTTTTTGAAGACGAAATGGGGCGTACAGTTACAGTGAATTCAGAGCGTTATGTGGAGATGTTAGACAACTTCTTGGTACCTGAACTGCAAAACTTTCCTGGCTATAACCAAAGAACATGGTTTCAACAGGACGGAGCAACTTCACACACGTCCAATATATCTCTGCCACGTGTTCGTGAAATTTTCTCAGGAAAATTGATCTCCCGGAGAGGTGACATAAATTGGCCTCCACGTAGCCCAGATTTAACCCCTATGGACTTTTTCCTATGGGGTTATCTTAAATCTAAAGTTTACGCCAATAAACCAACTTCACTGGCGCATTTGAAAGAAAATATCCGTCACGAAATGGCAGCCATCCCTCACTCCACCTGTCGAGCAGTCATAAGTAATTTTACTGTTCGATTAAATGAGTGCCAACAACGTGAGGGTTTACATTTAGACGATATTATTTTTAAGAAATGAATTCCCAAAAAGTGTATTTTAACAATAAATAAACATTTTTTCTATATACCGCTTCCTTTTTTTTAATCAATCCACTAAATATGAAATTTCTTTTGAGACACCTTGTATAAGCCCAAATAGGCCTACGCGTTATACTGTTATGACACAATGTGTCTATGTGTGTGTGAAATTATGAGTGTTTTGTTTTAACTGTTAACTGTGAGTTCGTAGTGAGAGGTGATTATTATTGTATGTGAGTTAAAATGTGTATGTATGAATATTTCCCCTCGCAAAAAAACTACAGACTGTTTTTTATTGGGAAAAGAAGAGCTATTGGTAATCTTCTTCAGCTTATAGTTATACCACGGCCTCATAGAAAACCGGTGTAAAATAACGCTGGCCCTGTTTCACCGAGTGAGTGGGGATACCGGAGGCCCGTACCACATCCCCTCCCCCCATCCCCCTCTCTCAAAAGCCGGCAACGCACTTGTGACGCCTCTGGTGTTGCGAGTGTCCATGGGCGGCGGTAATTGCGTATCATCAGGCAATACGGCTGCTCGTTTGACTCCTATATCATAAAAAAAAAAAATTGTGCTGGATGACATTGACATAGATTAAATAACTTTATTTTTACAATAAAATAATTTCTACTATGTTATAATAAATTCAAAAAAATTTGCATATAAATACGTCCTTAAACAAAATGTCCGTCAAAATCCCCATTCGCCATTAAATCTATTTTCACCTTAAATGGTAATGTAATAAAGGCCATATTACCATGTAATTGATATCGAAATTTGCATTCTTTGGTGACGAATTCTTTAATGTGGCTATAGAATTTATTTCGGCAATATCAATGTCTACAGCCGTCACCATTAAACGTTTATCGATCAGCCAACCAATATTAGCGGTTCCAGTTTAGCACGAACGCTGCCGATCGACTGAAAATTATACAAGTTGCTCCTTGGTCAATTATTAAAATACCAAATGTATACATGAGTACGTCATATGACGTGGTACGCTTAAATATGCATGTATGAGGTTACTGGCTATTGAGTTGGGAATCTAGGTTACCCATAGTTGCTAGAAAAGTCTTTGTAATAGTAAGGTTTTTTTAAGGTACAGGTACATATATAATATGCTCATTCCACTAAATATGCATTAAGTGGAATGATTTATAGAACTACAGAAGGTTTACTACACGAATAATAAGGTCATGCACGGGGATGTTTATTGGATATATGGAATAAGGTGACTTTAAGAATTTCAAAATGAACTTTACTAGTGTAACAAAATCACACACACACTCACACACACACACACACACACACACACACACTTACACATATACACAAACATACCCCAGTGCAAATCGTTCTTTGAGGTGTCCGGTATGTATTTTGTTTATTTCTCTTAATTTTCTTTTAATTTATTTTAGCCACAATTTAGTTTCTTGTCCAATATACTATAATGTAAACATAAAGATATAAACAGCTAAGCTATATGTCAGCGGGTTGGGTGCCTGGTGATCTGAGCTACAGACTCACGTCTAATTCAGACACCAGTCCTCTTACAATTGCTGTATTGTTGTCCTGTATTGTATTGTGATAGAAAAATAATATTGCATGTATTTGGTGATTGTGAGAAGAGAAATAAATTATTATTATTATTATTATTATTTGAAAATACAAACAGATATTTGAATTTTATTTTTTATGTTATATATATATTTTATTTTGTACGTGATTTATGATTAGAGCCACCATCTAGACAAGTTATGCATGTTTTAGAATAATTAAAGGTCATAGCTATATGAACATACCTAATTTTAATTATGTAACGGGCTTATCTAAATGTTCATTGCCGACGAATGCGCAATGTTACGGCAATTCGTGATAAGTGTACCAAGTGTCGAACAAGGGCTCTGGTCACGCATCTTTTTATTTTACGACTTTTAGCAGTTGATTTCTGCCTAATTTTATACAAATTAAACATGAAATTTATATTATTAGGGGCAAGAACGAATCTAGGCATGACTATTACCGCCCACACGCCACTGTAACTCCTGTACACCAGGAGCAATAGTAGTGACCTTTTTTTTGAAGAGTTGATAAATCCCTTTGGATCTCCGGCTCCTAGGGGCCAGGTATGTGGTGAGTCCTCTAAAAACCACCCGGCGGCCGGTATTAGGCGCCCTGCTCTGGAAAGGACCCGGACCAAGTTATTTCAGATCCGCCCCAAGAACGACACCGCGTCTATAGAGACTCTATCTGGGGAAAGCCTGGGCTTTCCCCTGCCTGTTTGTCCAACCGTTATATGTTGCAACCTGACCGCAGTTTTGCGACCAGAGGTCCCCACTCTCTGGCAACTTGTGGTCTAGTACACGGCTGGTGTCGCCTGCGCTCGTGATCGGCCCTCTCGCGATCCCGTTCCGCGGTCTCAATCAAGAGTAGTGACACTCGGGAAGTCTCAGAAAAAATGAAAGTGTCTTGAGACCTGCATCGAAATTAATCAGAAGAAAACTCGAGGAGTTGGACACGTTATAAGCCCACTTCTCAATCCTAGGTGATAGTCGTGAGGGCGCTGGGTCTATTCCTTCAGATTTCGTAAGTCCTGGCTTCATAGAAATGGCAACTCCCTCTAAATAAATAATCGTATGCGAAATTCTATATTTAGATGGTCTTTAAGCCTCAAGCCTCAAGATCATGAACAGATTTATTGTACTTCCATAAAACAAACAACACGGCACACTTAAAATAACCATTACTTCTCATAGGTATATTAACACACAAGATATATGTGAAAACACGTATTAGAGTACACACCTAAAGCACCTGAATAACATACCTAAGAAAATGTATATCTGAGTTATTTAGTTAGGAGGTTATTGTGTGGATAAGAACAAAAGACTAGACGGGCAACACGCTCGCCTTAGATCGACACCGGTCGATAGCCATCTTATATGTTTGTAGTACGGTATTGTGTTGTGTAATGTGTAATTTTTGAGTACATTCAGAAGGTAAAGTAATTTAGACGTTAAACATACGATTGTATTCCCGATTCTCGTACTACATCAATTCGTTTATGATATTGTCACACACTGGTAAAGACTCACCTTGGCAACGTGTATGCAAGTTCTATAAAGATCAATTTAGGAATTCAAGTATAACAAACAAAGTCTTGTAGATATAACCTGGAATCCAGCGCACGTTTTTCCCTCCCATTATGATCCCGGGTCTGTGGCGACTTCCACATATAACACAACAATAACCTACTACAGCGCCATCTACCGAAGATACACTGAACTACGAAGTAACGCACTACATGGAGTAACTACAAATCCTGAATCGCGCAATAAATCGTTCTCGCGCCGATTATCATACATACAACATCCCAACATCAACTGTTGGGCAGTGGCCCGCCAGGCATGATCACCTCGCCTGGTCGGAGGATCCTCCCTTTGTGTCGGAGGATCATTACACCTGTTCCCCCCACAGGTCCTCTAAACGGGTTTTGTATAAAACGTATCTCACTAGGCCGCCATAGTGTGGGTCACCATGCTGCATTGACCTCGTTCGCAATGAGGATGGTCATCACTACTCTTCGATTCTAGTCATGCTTTCAATCAGGCATAGAAGAGTTACTTTGACAGCTAATACCTAAAAAAATACACTCATTTATTGAATTATTTGAGAATTAACGTTACAAAAATAAATATCTAAGTTTTATCCAACTTTCTAGCCTAGAATTTACATTATTCATAACGTATCTAGATAATAATCTTAGAAACGATACCTTCAGGTTGAAATACAGTTAGTCGAGAACAATCCCCAGGGTAATAACACTTCGCATCTATTTCACTTGTAACGAAGTAATTTCCTGATGAATTGCTGGTAACGCAGAGCCCCATTACGAAGATTAATTGAAGTTAACTTTGAAATCTGATTCACAGAAATGTAGAAAATTAACACTAACAAATTTGATTTTCAATTTGATTGAAGGAACTTTGGCTGATTTTAGGTTAATTCGAAATTATTCTATGCAAAATTTTTTTTAGAGAAATTGGAATAAGTGTTTGCCTCGTTGGTCTAATGGTTAGCGTAAGTGACTGCAGATCAAGAGGTCTTGGGTTCGATTAACGGTCGGACTGCTGCTGGATTTTTCTTACAAGAAATTCTTAATCACAGCCCAGAGTATGGAAGACGGCGGTGTTTCACTCTCGTGCCTCTGAGACCACGTTAAGTCGTCGGTCCCGGTTGTCATGAACATAAATGGTAATCATTATTAGTAGTCTTCGAATTCAGTTCACTCTCAAGGTTGCGGAGGTCGCTCTATGTAAAACTGATATTCAGGTAAAACCGGTTGAACTAGTAGCCGACCTCAAAATAATATTGGGAATAATAAAGGCTAGGAAGATGCTGATGATGGCATAAATGTTTCCCTTCTTGCGTTGTTCTGCGGTGGTGATGGATCAAGAGTACCACCCACAAACTGGTCTTGAATTCCGATCGAGCGGCGAGTCGGTAATGCGCCGGTGATACTTGTGGCTTGCACTTGTTTACATTCCACAATGCGCTTATATTTTAATTCATTTATTTTTTAGAAGTTCTGCAAACTGTTTAATTTAGTTTAAAATGTAAAGTTTATTAAATATAAAAGTAAATTGTAAATGTTATAGGTTAACTGTGTAACTAACATAATTTGCAGTTTTTGGAAATTTCATGTTAAGTTGATAACTATAATTGGTCATATCCCAGTAATTATAATATAAGTATTTGACTTTGTAAAAGACTGTTGTTATCCTGAATAAATAAAATAAATAAATACTAACGAAAAAAAAAAAAAAAGTACTGTCACCACCCCTATTCATCCTGTGGGGTATCTTAAGAACCGAACAGAGCAAACCACATAGCAACAACAACATTATATACAATAAAAACTTGACACCTATACCGATTCCCTTTGACTTGCTTCATACAAAAAGCCACAAACTCCTTCTAAAGAATGGTCTATGGCCACCAGTAGCCTATTGAGGGCTGTTGGTAATGATAAAAATGACTGTGAACTAAAAACTGGCATACTACATCCGTGTTTAATCTATGGCATACTTAACCCATTGATAGCTGTAGACCTGACATAAAAATTAGAACACTGACGTCAATGCCTAAATATAATTCTTGGAAATTTAAATAGGCCGACACATGATTCATAATTATAATATAAAAGTTGATAATTCATATCTAGGTACACTAATATTTTAAAGAGGAAAGATTTGATTGTTTGTTTAAATTGAATAGGATCCGAATATTCTGGACCGATTTAAAAAAATATTTTACCATTACAATCCTTAACCCCCTCGGGCCGTTCCCTGTCAGGGTTTGCGGCGGGGCGGTGTGTCGGAATCGAATCGACTAAAACCACAGGGTGTGCCACTCTGCGACTGAGAAGGGAAGGGTCCGGGCACGTCTATTATTAACACGACCGGACCCCTCACCATTAGAATCCTATATTATCCTTGATAAAAAATGAAAATTAAGTAAAATACTACATATTTCAGGTAGTAAAGCCATGCTGAACCGACCAGCCCGAACGACCAGGGCGAGGTATCGTGTTTCGTTGGCGAGTACGGAATCCCAATTATGCATAAGCATCACTAGGCCGCCATGCTGCATTTTTGCATTCGATTGAGTATGGATTCTGCTTATACCTTCCATCAGGCAGAGTAGAATCATTTGGGCAGGGCCTCAAATAAAAAAAAGTTGCGTGTACTAGCGTACACTCGTAAGAAGTGAAACTTCTTTATGACGTTATTTTTCAAAAAATAAATATCATATGTCGACGTAAGGTATAACGACAAAAGACTTATAAACCAGCAATATTCGTGACAATTCTTATTTCAAGTGCAATAAAAGTTAAGGAGCGAGACCTGAGTAAATATTTCGCGATCTGTGGTATGAATGAAGTAAGTTTGTGGAATGTAATGTGTGTAGTTATTTACATTGTGGACTAAATAAAATAATATTGTTTGTAATGTGATATTTCATTATAGTATTAATTTGGTCCTGTTTGTGTTTGAAAATGTTTTTTGTTTTATTTTATAAATTTGACGCGTAACGTAACGGATAAATGTTACACGTAACGTAACGGATAAATGTTACGCGTAACGAAAAAATGTTACACTAAATTTTTTGACAACCCCGATAAAGAAGTTTCACTTCAAAAAGAAATTGACAGACTTACTCTCTGCAATTGGAGAGGCCTATGTTAGCAGTGGACTGCGATAGGCTGATGATGATGATGATGACGGACTTAATGCCTAAGGCATTCTCTATCAGTTCAACTTTGGGTGATGCAGAGACAACACAATTAAGTGTCTAAAAATATAAAATTTGAAACAAACTTCACTAAATGCGTATGAAAATATATGCAGTACCTACTTACACAAAAAAACTTTTTTTTTTGTCTGTCTGTCTAGGCGTCTGTCTGTCTTCATTAACCTCGGGTAACACCGCGGAGCTCAACTATTTATTATAAAGTGCGAAGTTATTACCATAACATTTTTGTGTATTTCCTACCTACCTACCCACATCACGCCATAATTTCAACCCCTAACGTTATAATCGTAAGCCTACTGCCGTTAAATGGCACTTTAGGTAAGAAAATTGTGAGAACGTTGAAAGGGATATGGTAAATAAGTAGTATATTACTTATGCGGTTGGATGGACATGTAAACACTTAATGCTTAAGCATGAGTCAAGGTCAAGGTCGCTAACCTACAACTCGAACCTCGTCGCTAGACTATACAATTAAGTAATATGTTTGGAATCTATTAGCTAATTATTTGTTTCTTTGGACATATAGTGTCCGTGTGTTGACGGTTTAAGAATCCAGTGTGTTACCACGTCTACTCATCCCGTGTCGTAATAGCCGACTAAAAGAGTAAATTAAGCAGAATAACAGCATTAAATGTAAAGGAAAACTTGAAAACAATCCTTTACCAACTTGTATGTGAGCGTGGTGGTCTAACTTCCTATCTCAAAGGCCTATTTGCAGCAATGGAACATTGCGTGTCACTTATTAGTTGAATTGAGGGTTAGATTGTACTGTTATAGGTATCGAGCACTGCAAAGAGAAAGTAATCTTTAAAAATGCTATTTAAGACCTCATCGTATGGCATGCATTTTTATACGGGATAGGGGGCAAACAAGCTGACGGATCGCTCGTTTGCCCCCTTGGATAATGTTAAGCAATTACCGCCGCCCATTGACACTCGCAACATCAGAGGCGTAAAAAGTGCATTTCTGGCCATTTAAGAAAGTACTACTCTTTTTCTTGAAGATTTGAAGGTCGTATTGGTCCGAGAATACCGCAGGCGACAGCTCATTCCACAGTTTTGTTTTGCGAGGCAGAAAGTTTCCAGAAAAGCGCACAGTTGTGGACTGCCAACCATCTAAATGATGGGGATGAAACTGCTGTCGCGTAGGATGATGGCGTAAAGAGGCAGCAGGGATCAGTCCGAACAATTCCTCGAAGCACTCCCCATAGTCAATGTGATAGAAGATGTACGAGTATAGCGAGGCCACATCTCAAGCATGAAGGAAGAAACCATGGTGCAGAAGAACAAACTTATTTTCTATGAAAAGGCATGTGTTCAACAGTGGACTATTAAAAGATGAATATTTTAAACTTGAAATAAAACAATAGGTGTAGTATATTGGCAAAGCCAGCAGTTACGTCACACTACCGTGTAACAAGTGGTCAGCCAGACCGGTTCAGTTGCCGGCGTGTGGAAGTTGCGCAAAGATGGCGGATTTCTAATATAGACCGGCCGGAGACGCGAGCCATCCATTGTTTTACTTTAAACATGTTTAACTATTATTGTTAACGGCTGATGCTGGCATATTGTAATAGTTTCTTACACTTTTTGCTCGACTGCTTTAGAAGGAGGATTGTGATGTTATTTGTACCATCGGTGGCCTAAATAGTTTTATGAGATTTGTTGTTTGGTCCGACTACGTATTTAATAACTTTTGATAAAATTTATATAGCCTACCTACCTTTATTACGAACTAACTTTTACCCACTGCTCCGCCCGCCTGTTTGTCGGTTATCGCAGTAAAGAGAAGCCTTCTTCAAGAATCAAAGTACCTCCATGTCAAATTTCATTTAAATCGGTTAAGCGGTTTGGCCGTGAAAACGGGACAGTCAGACATAGTCACTTTCACATTTATAATATTGGCATGGATCTATAGACACATCATTAAATTCGGTTCAGTAGTTAAGAGTCTAAACTGGTGGAACAGACATGCCAAAACGTATCCTTACTTTTGGCTTCGTCAGACAGCTAAAAAATTAAAAAATCGACTTTTAAATTTTATGAATACTTTTCTGATTAGGTAGGGTTCTTGCTTTTGTATTACAAAAATTAACTTGTTACCCTAAAAGTAACAAGCTAATCATTAAAAATAATTAAAAAAAAGAAAGGCTACCTTACCATAAACAATCTAAATTTATCCTTTTTAATGTTTGGACGATTTTAAAATCGTATTTATACTTCTAACCGTCAAAGTTTTCTAATTATAATACATTTTTAACATTTTAACCTTTTATTTACTTCTAGACAATATTAGTTTAGTTTTAGATCCTTTTCTTTTTCAGACCTTTTTTAATTTTAGTTGTTCGTAATTTTCAATAGCCCAAGTAATGTGTAATTTTCTTTAACATTAACCGGTACTGGTATAGTAAGGTCAAAACATTATTTTTATTGCGAATGATCTTAGAGGCTGATTCAACTTACATACATACGTATGACTATAGAATTAGAATGAACTAAAGACTGCATTTCAAGCGGTTTTACGATTAAGTTTCCAACAACGCCCCCGATTCCATTCAAGACATCATAGGACAACTGTTTATTTATAGTGTAAACAACGTGGGAAGACAACACAACATTCGAAGCTATTCTTAGTATCTCGACGTGTGTATTATCTTTAGAGGGCTTTAAGATAAAACCAATTCTCGAATGTACACTATAATTTGCTCTTTAAACGTAAAAGTGTTAGGTACCATTTATTTATTATTGAATTGAAACTTCTTTAGACGCATGAGGGTAACATTTTTACGGATGAAACGCCTCACGAAGATGTGCAACGTTTTTGTCGAAGAAGAGGGAGAGAGCGATTGAGACCGATTGAGAGAATGAGAAAGGGCGAATTTTAATTTAATATTCATCATCTGAGATTTCACTACGAGTATATTATTTTTTAAACAATATAAAATAAATGTATTTTAATAATTCTCTTTAATTATTTTTATTAATAATTAGTTTGCCAAAGAAGTTTCACTTCTGACATAAGTACTTTGTACGCACGCACTTTTTTATCAAATATAGACAGGAGCCGAAATGTGCTTGAGTGGAGACCGCGATTAGGCAAATGTAGTGTAGGGCGCCCTGCGGCACGATGGATTGACGACTTAAAAAGAGTGGCTGGCAGCGAATGGATGCGAACTGCCCAAGACCGGGATGGTTGGCGCTACTTGGGGGAGACCTACGTTCAGCAGTGGACGGCAAATGGTTGAAATGATACAGGAGCCTGTCAAAATAACTCTACTCTTTTTTTTTTATTGTATAGCCTGATGGTAAGCGATTACCGCCGCCCATGGACACCCTCAACACCAGAGGCTTTACAAGTGCGTTGCCGGTCTTTGGGAAATGAGGAAAGGGGATTGGGGTAGAGCCTCCGGTATTCTCACCCTCTCGGTGAAATACAGTGCAAGCGCTACTTCACACCGGTTTTCTGAGAGGCCGTGGTATCACTCCGGTCGAGCCGGCCCATTCATGCCGTAGCGTGGCTCTCCCACGGTTAAACTCTCACACTCTGCCTTATGAAAAGCATGAGCAGAATCTAAGAGTAGTGATCATTATAGTCACGGAATTCAGATTATGCAACAAAGAAGCATGTTTACCCTCAATATGTCTGCCTATTGATATTCTTCTGCATCAATGGGCCTCCGGTCTCGCACTCACCAACGAAACGTTCTGTCGTAGCACGAAGTCTGTCATTTTACGTTGATTTTCTGTGCGAGGGTCGTACCGCCCCGGTCGAACCAGCCCGTTCGTGCTGAAAGCAGCATAGCTCTGCTAACTTAGTTATGAATAAAAACCTGTATTCTTAATTACATTTCACTCAATTAAATTGACTGCCTCAGTGGAACTGTGGTATCGGATGCGACTGCTGTGCTTAAAGTTCGATAACCGGTTCGGACCAAATATTTGTATGACCTGCAAATATTTGTTTCGGAGTTTTGTGTGTTTTCTGTGTATTGTATGTATGTATTCACAAAAAAAGTATACATATATGCTCTCAATCAGTTGTATAGTACCCATAATACAACTCTGCTTCGTTTGGGACTAGATGGCGTTGTGTGTTAGACGTTATTTGTTTTATAATTAACTTTAAACGATTGATTTGAAAAGTAAAACTTAAACCCATTAGTTCTATAATGCAAGGTCGACCCTAATTCAGAACGGCGTGTCCTTTAACAGACCTCACGCAAGGAGAGGAAATTCTACATTCAAGTTGCTCCACATCCATAAACGATGTTTCCTTTGCCCTCTAAATTTTTAATCGCACTCTGAACATACTTATGGTTAAAATATTACGAACCATCAATCTATTGCTGTCACGGACATATTTCTGAAGTGAAAACTTCTTTAGGCGTGTTGAGCACTGTAAGGGTGAACAATAATCTTTTTTTTTTTTTTTTATTGCATAGTGGGCAAACGAGCAGACGTATCACCTGATGGTAAGCGATTACCGCCGCCCATGGACACCCGCAACACCAAATGCGTCACAAGTGCGTTACCGACCTTTGGGGGATGGGAAAGGGGATGGGGGAGGGGTTGGGTTATGGGCCTCCGGTATCCTCACTCACTCGGTGAAACACAGCGCAAACGCTATTTCACACCGGTTTTCTGTGAGGCCGTGGTATCACTCCGGTCGAGCCGTCTCATTCATGCCGAAGCGTGGCTCTCGAAGTGGCGGCCTTATCACCCGGAGCCAATCTCCTACAGGCAACCATGGGTTGCCAAGTTAATAACAAGATGACGTAATGTGGATTTTAAACAAATACACATAAAAATGTAAGGTAAATAAAAAAATATAATTAACATACATAAATGGATTAATGTTAACTTCACGCTACAACAGTTAGCAGTGGAACAAATTTGAAATCATTTGTTCAATTAAGACACTAAGTGACATTTATGAACGTTAAATTGAAGCTACAGTTAAAAGTCATAGATCGACACAAACAGACGTCACAGCATAAAAGGTAAATTAAGTGAAAACACCAAAATCTACTGCCTGCTTGTTTCGATCTATAACTTCCAGTTTCCTAAGTGCATGGAACCTTATGAGTAGAATACTTTATATATATATACTTTTTAAAAGTCAGTGGCCACAACGAAAGTAGAAGAGTGTTGAACACCTATCTTTTATAATATTGCATGTTATATAAAGGTTTAAGCGATTAAAAATGTAGATTATATTGTCATTCATTACGTATAAATGTGTTGAATGCACGCAATCATAAAACCAATAATATATATATCAGGAAATAGTATCACATATCGGAAACATTGAGCCGTCCTTGACCTGAATTGAGTAAATACTTGTATATTCACGGCTGTATATACTAGACTAGGCTAGGCAGAGATGGCTTATCTATACAGGTTCATCAATTAATGAGTAACACATCAACGCCGTGCCTAAACCGGTGAGGCTACAAACTTGAAATGTTAGCAGGTGATGTTTTTCTATGCTGTCACAGTAAGAAAAGAATTATTTAAATTTCACTTCTAAGAGGGTAAAAAGGACATGAAGGTTTGTAGTAATAATAAATTAATATATTTCGGACATCTAACGCACTACGCCATCTAGTCCCAAACCTAAGCAAAGCTTGTATTATGGTTACTAGATTACTGATATAAATACATAAATACTTTTTTTCGTAAATGCATACATATTATACCTATATAGAAAACACCTAAACGCCAAAACAAATATTTGCAAATCATACAAACGTTTTGCGCGACCAAGAATTTTTGGCTCGTAAGAAGGTAAAATAAGGGATTAATGGTTTAATTGAAGTTCTTCATTATTAAAGTTAAAAACACGAAATGAGCAACAATTCAGTGAGCGAAGCCACGGGGAATAGATAGTAGGTATAGTAATAAATGTATACCAGTATTTGTGTTCATAACATTAATATGAGTATATCATGAATGCTCTCTTAGTTCTACACTCGACATGTCTTTATCAGTTTGAAGACTGATGACACGCGGGAGGTCGTTTCAGTAATTGATAAAAGACGCGTTATTTCAATAGACAACAATTATAACCTTTGATTAATACATATTTCAACGTATTCTGTTCGCTTTCATTAAACAAGACGAATATTGAAATAAATAAAAACACACTTTTTAAGGTAATATCTCTCACAGAAGACCAAACTAAAATGACAGCATTCGGGCTGTCGTGTTTCTTTGGTGAGTGCGAGACCGGAAGCCCAATGATGCAGAATAGGAATATAAGGCCGCCATGGTATGGTCACCATGCTGCATTGTTGCATGCAACCGCCGTCTCAGCAACAACAATTTTATGTCCAAGTCACTGTCACAATTACTAAGTTATCTGTAAAATGACCGACCTCAACCTAAGGATACACATGTACATAAAAACTAGTGAACGTAGTTATCTTTGCATTCCTACCGACTCACGGACGGACTAAAAAGAGACTTTGTAAAAATCCCACTCGGTTACTGTTCTTCCTATGGGTTATTACATAATGGTATGTAACATATAATCTCGAATAATAGCCGATTGCCACAGATTTACCAAGGTATAAGGGTCCACAACATTCTTCGATGAACACTTTATCACATTATAGAAATAATTGGATTGATCGTGAGATCGTTTTTAACTAAACAGAAGGTTGTTCAACTTTATTTCTAAGTCTTAATTTCTTTCTTTAACTTTATTTACAGACTTTTTACTAAACTAGGTTCGGGTAAAGTTTAAGTCTATTTCTATATGGTTGAATTCCGATTTTATACTTACAGCAACTGCCATTAATTAAAAATCCACAATCCGCCCACAATCCAAGTACAACTAAGTAGAAATTCTGTAAAAAAAATGATGTAGAACTTTTTAGGGCTCCAATTACCCGTAACGATTGTCAAAGATGTTCATACGACAGCCGGGAGCGACGGCGAAAATGTTAAGAATAGATATTTTTTATTTTATTTTTTGTAATAGGACGCAAACGAGCGTTTGTATCGCCTGATGGTAAGCGATTACCGCCGCCCGTGGACCCCCTCAACCTCAGAGGCGTCCCAAGTGCGTTGCTGGCCTTTGGGGGATGGGAAGACGGATGAGGGGGAAAACACAACGCAGGCACTGTTTAACATCGGTTTTATGTGAGGCTGTGGTATCACTCTAGTCGAGGAGGCCCATGCAAGCCGAAGCGTGGCTCTCCCATGGTAATCTTATTCATCATTGACTGACCGGAGTAGGAAGATTAACTTTGCAAAATGTTATACTACGCTGTTACCACTGAGCTCCGAGCATTTCTTTAAATGAATGTGTCCTTAATTAATTAGACTCACAGAATTGCTGTCTGAAACCAAGATTTATTGTACAAGAGTGAATGGCCGACATAAGCGTGCTATGCCCGGTCCTTTATAACAAAGGATGAAGATGCGAAAATAATGAGTAATGTTTAAGGAAGGAAACTCAACACAATAGTAACGATGCAACGAAAAGGGGAAATTTAGCAAAGAAAACTAGACAATAAATGTAATTGTTGAGTTATGGACTGCCTCGGTGGCGTAGTGGTAGCGTATGCGACTGCTGTTCTTGAGGTCTCGGGTTCGATTCCCGGGTCGGACCAAATGTTTGTATGATCTACAAATATTTGTTTCGGAGTTTGGGTGTTTTCTATGGATAATATGTATGTATTTACAAAAAAAAAAGTATATAAGTATTTATATCAGTTGTTTAGTACCCATAACACAAGCTCTGCTTAGCTTGGGACTAGATGGCGTTGTGTGTTACATGTCCGGATTATTTATTTATTTATTTATTATGGGACTTTTTTTTCGTAATATGGGGTAAATCAGTAGACTTGTGACCTGCTGGTAACTACCATTATTTTTGCCAAGTGAAGAGTCAAAAGTGCATTCGTTATCTTGTCTACATCACCATCATCAGTACCATCTTATCGCATTCCAGTTGTATGAAATATAGACGTATGGGTATCAAACAGATGGACGGACATGACGAAACTTTAAGTAATTTATAGCTACACACATTTAACTCATTTAACTGAATCGGTGGCGCAGTGGTAGCGTATGCGACTGCTGTGCTTGAGGTCTCGTGTTCGATTCTCGGGTCGGACCAAATGTTTGTATGATCTGCAAATATTTATGTATTTACAAAAAAAAAGTGTATATGTATTTATGTCAGTTGTCTATGGGTACCCATAGTAAATTTTTTTTGAGTTGTGTGTTAAATGTCCGAAAATATTTATTTATTTATTTCACATACGGCCGTTTGATCTGTAACTAGGCAGATCCTGTACAATGGTAACTTAAATTATGACAAATATACACAATTATTTTTAAATACATATATATTATTGAGTAGCTTTTCCTGCATTATCGTGTTGGTTGCTCTAACTGATATAACGTTTTTAATTATGAACCGATTGTAATGAAATACATACTAAATGTTAAGCGGAGCAAACGACAACGCAGTGAAAACCGCATTAAAATCAGTTAAGCCGTTTCTGAGATTAGCATGCACAAACGTACAGAGAAACAGACAAAAATTCAGAAAATCATCTCTCATACTTAGTTAAGAGTTTTTCTTATATACCTTCCAGGTACAGACATCAACCAGTTACGATTTTATTATATGTATTGATGATTAATAAATTACACCTAGATACATAACAAATTGTGGTGATCACACAATTATTTGTCCTGGCTGGGAATCAAACCCATGACCTCTTGCTTAGCAGCCTGGATCACTAACTACTAGACCAAGAGGCTGGCCTCTTGGTCTAGGCCAGTCAATGTGTGTTAAGTGTTTCCTTTTTGCCATATTGGCTACGGAACCCTAAAAATCGATTCACGAGTCGGACAAATGTTTATTGAGTCTCAGAACGTAATAAGGTTTGACCTCTGTTCACTTTTAAATGTACGCACATTTTATTTGATACTTGCGAAAATATTTACTATACAGCAATACTTTTATTTGAGTACCTATTTAGGAGTATAAGTAATGAATATAAAATATAATTAATCACTCTAAATAATAATTAGGTACTTCACACTAATACTTAATAAAAATATATTGTAATTGTAAGTACTTATTTATTTCGTCGTTTCGTGACAAATGAGAATATACCAATTAAATTAGATATTTTCAACAAAACACGTTCGAAATTTGAATAGACCATAGAAAATAGACTACTGAATAATTTCAATCAAGTTTGCACGAGACTATGAGTCAACGGATAGCAGATTAGAGCCCAGTCGACTTGTAGGCGATGAGTTATTAATCTTTTACTCTGTACCTAATGCGTTATTGCGCAGTACGTTCTTATAATAATTGCAGCGGCTTGTGATTTATTCATCTTAGTTTTGAAATGCTCATAACAGATTACCAACATTCAGCTAATTAATTACGATAACTTGTTGTATATTTCTGTTATGTCATTTGATATTGACGTTCGAAATACAAACGCTTGACATTTTAATAAAGCTAAAACTTTTACAAAATAGTTTTTTTTATAATGGTAATAAATAATACCTGCAGTTTTTATTTATAAGCTTTAATTGTTACTAGGTAGAGGTACTCGTGTGTCATGACTGTGAAATCTATAACACATTATACAAGACTTCTTCCCAACCAAAATCAGCAATGAAAGCTTTGCAAAGCAACGAAGTGAAAGCAGTAATTTAACATTTTTCCTGTTTGACATCAACTCCTGGCGGTTAAATTCAATTTCTCTCAACTTCGTAGCTTATCCTAACTTTTACAAGTATTTTTGTCCCACAAAATATTTCACTTCTAAAATAATATTAACCCAAAGAAGCGTTCTCGTAAATAGATTAGGTACATACCTAGCACAGTTACAAAATATACCTAATTTAATTCTACCTGTAAAACGACTTTTTTTTCAAATGTGTTGCCTACATAAAAAAGACATAAGTATCAATAAACATGCTACTGAATGGTAATAGAATAATTACATAGGTAGCCCAACAAATAAATCGGAACCGACTTTCAAACACATCGCAACGAGTAGAAAATTATTTCTAGCCATAAAAAGCGAAGAGAAATTATAAGACACATGATTTGAATGTTACAATATGGTTTATTATATTTATAATAGTTTATGGGACACATTAAATTTTACACGTATTTCATATGCGTACGTAGACTACCGTGTATGGCACGACTTACGCATAAGGCATGTAAACACGCTTATGGAATAAATATTGCGAAAGTCCAGTTACAGGTACTTGTGTCAATCACTCGGATTGTAGCCAATTTTGATGTACAAAACATCTTGTTTTACTCCAAACGCATAGAAATAAAACCCACTTACAAGACACCACGGAAATAGAACATGAAGTTTTAAGAAAACTTACCTTATGAGGCGTCCTTCCCCATAATCGGGTTTATAAATCCGTTCACAATAACGAAACAAAAACCACTCGAGCACTTTGCGAACACAAAAATAATAACGAAACTTAAAGCCTGTTGAGCATGTGGCGGGGCCTAAATCACACACATCCTAATACGTACGTTTTAGGGAAACAATAAAAAAACTTGCACAATATTTGAACAGATGGGATATTTATTTTGGTTCACGCGCGACTCGAGATCGAGGGCGGATACGACGTACACCGTCCTTGCGGAGAATCACGGCACTGAGCTGGAACATAGCTAGCTGCTCTACTAGACCGTACTTGTTTGCAACCGCGCCTTCCCTTTCTAATAAGAAGTTTGTAGCAACGCCATCTCTTGTTTACTGATTGAAATACTTTGTAATGTGGTTAATATGTTACTGAAATAGTTCTCTGACATCGCCACCCACATTAGTCACAAGATAGTCATTATTTAACTATGTTCTAATTTGCTCCGCCTGTAACTTACGTTGGACGAGTTTGAAATATATAGGGTGTTTTTTTAAGCTAGATAGAACTTTAAATTGTAAAAAGTAACAAAAAATTAAATTTTGATGAAACTTTTTTTTTTATTTGTTTCAGTATACTCTGACAAATCATCATGAATAGACTCACGCTTGAACAACGCTACGAAATTATCCAAATTTACTTTGAAAATCAGTCGTCGATTCGCGCAACTTATAGACGACTTCGTCATTTGTATGGCGTATAACACGAACAATGCTGGCCTCCAAGGCGTCAATTGTTGCTGGTTTATCAGCATAAACCAGTGACTTCACGTAGCCCCACAGGAAATAATCGAGAGGTGTCAAATCGCACGACCTTGGAGGCCAATTGACAGGTCCATTTCTCGAAATCAACTTATCGCCAAATTTTGATTTCAATAAGTCGATGGTTGCGTTCGCCGTATGGCACGTAGCGCCATCCTGTTGAAACCACATCTCCTCCGGATCAATGTCATCCATATTTTCAAACAAAAAATCATTGATCATGGTGCGGTAACGATCTCCATTGACCGTAACGCGAGCTCCAGCCTCATTTTTGAAGAAATAAGGTCCGATGATGCCACCAGCGTGAAAACCGCACCATACGGTGCATTTTTCTGGATGTAATGGAGTCTGTAGGGTCTGTTGTGGATTGGTCTCACTCCATATGCGGCAATTTTGCTTATTAACAAACCCGTTAAGCCAAAAATGCGCCTCATCGCTGAACACAATTTTGCGATAAAACAGTCGTCTATAAGTTGCGCGAATCGACGACTGATTTTCAAAGTAAATTTGGATAATTTCGTAGCGTTGTTCAAGCGTGAGTCTATTCATGATGATTTGTCAGAGTATACTGAAACAAATAAAAAAAAAAGTTTCATCAAAATTTAATTTTTTGTGTTACTTTTTACAATTTAAAGTTCTATCTAGCTTAAAAAAACACCCGTTATTATCTTCTAAAAATTATCTTTTTATGACATAGGTGGAAAAAGCAGATGTGTCATCCGATGGTAAGTTAATACCGTCGCACGTAGATACTTGCAACTCAAGAGACACAAGTAGCCGTCCTTTGAACCTCCGAATCTGTCAAAGGATGGCTTAAGTTTCCATTAACCTCACTCGTTTGTTGAAAAACATCGGTTTTATGAGAGGTCATGTTAACACTACAGATGGGCGATCACATATTGTCCAGTTATTTGATGTTGATGATTATTAATATGAATATCACGTTACAATGATTAATTCCTTGGTACTACGTTATTACCACCACCAACGAAGCTCCTGAGTTAGGGGATTTAAGCTTTAATCACCTTAAGTAATTCGGCGAGCACCGAAAGAATTGTTTAACACTCGTTTTCTGTGAGGCCGTGGTTGTTACCGCTCCGTTTCAGCCAGCTCATGTCTCTTTCACGTAAACGCCACTGATCTCCACAATTACCATTTGAAATTAAAAACTGTTTTGAATTAGATAGTATTGATTGTAGAAAGTACAGGGATCCGTGAAACTAGGGAAGAAGAAAAAAGCCAAGTACTACCCACTAGCACGGGAACCAAAATCGGGTGAACTCTCTTTTTGGGTGAATTAGGTCCAAGTGTAGGTCGTTCTCCCGAGCCTTCTTCGGCGCCTCCTTCTGCGAAATTACGTATTCCATGCTCGACCATAGAGTGTATTATGGACGTAACGAGAGCTCTCCTACGATGACTGCGGTGAGTAAGGGCCCGGCGCTACGTCCCTCATGCGGAGCAGGTCCGGGACTCAATTCCACTTCCCGCACTGTCGTGTTTCGTTGGTGATTGCGAGACCGTAGGCCCAATGATGCAGAAGCATCACTAGGCTGCCATAGTGTGAGTCACCATGTTGTGTTGTCTGCATTCGCAATGAGTATGGTGACCACCACTCCTGGATTCTGCCTGTTGATACGGTGTAGTAACAGCGTATGACTTTAATTACCAGCGCTGCAGTCACTCTGACTGCAGCAATATGCTGAGATAGGCGCCTTTTCTGGCATTACACAGGATAGTATAACTGCTTACATCCTATAAACTTAACTCTGTTCAGAACCATACAGTATCCTGTGTTTGTCAGAATAAACGTTTTTTCTTTCTTTCTTCTAATTACAAATATCCTCTGGGGGCTCAAAAGGCGTGCCCTATTTTTTGGATTTGGACGGAAAGAGCCACTGCCCACACCGGTGCATTGTACAGTGCCAATGGCCGGACAACTCCGTTTACAGCGGACGGAGGTCTTATCGCGACAACCAGCTTTGAAGCAAGCTTTCAGAAGACCTCGTCGAAGAACCACCTTCTCTCAAACACTTCAACTTTCCATAAACAATCCACTCCCGGATACTTCTTCTGTGCCTGAACCGGAACGAGGACCGAATCGACCACGATAGAGCCACCGGGTGGTGGACCACGACGGAAAACAAAACATATACACATATTTTCAGTGCAGAAAAAATATTCAGAGCCTGTACCAGGATAACCAGACTACTGCTGAAGGTACATATGTTTCGATGTCCTTAATAATCATAGCTAAACCTTGGTTTACATTAGTTTTCAAATTTTAACTTTTTTATATACCTTGTAGGAAATGTATACAAATATATTAGCAGAAATATTCGTCTATGGTCAAATATTTTTTTTCAAATACCGATCAAGGTGACCATAGATTATTAGTTTACTTTATAAGACACTTATCTAGTTTTGAATTGATTTAAAATATCCAGTAGTAAGTGTAATCAAAGCTCTGATCGTTTTGTTACACATTTTTGAAAAAGTGCCTTAAATCATTATTTTGGATTTCCTGTTGCAAATCAGGATATAAAGTGGGTGCACGTAAAATAAACATTAAACCCGAGCTAATAGTAGATACAAATAACATCACTCTACCCCATTTACACTTTGAATTGGGACTCATGAAATTTGTGAAGGTGCTTAACAAAAACAATGTTATGTAATGTTTTCCGGTAATTGAAAAATGTTGCCATTGAACGAAAAAGGGGAATGATATTCACTATTTATAGATAAAAACATGATAGGGTATTACTATTGGTCCATTAAAACATTGAAAAGAAAGCAAAAATTTGTCCTTTTCATAATTTTTCAGCATTAATACCAAAACATACACCACCCAGTACCTTAGGTACATAACCCAGAATGAGAATAAATATTTCTTAAACCAAACGTGTCAGAATATTATGACTGCCTCGGTGGCGTAGTGGTAGCGTATGCGACTGGTAAGCTTGAAGTATCGGATTCGATTCCTGGGTCAGACTAAATGTTTGTATGATCTGTAAATATTTGTTTCGGAGTTTGGGTGTTTTCTATGTATAATATGTATGTATTTACAAAAAAAAAACTGCTTAGCTTGGGAATAGATGGCGTTGTGTGTTAGATGTCCTGAATATTTATTTTTCTTTTTCTGAATTTTTTCTACCTAAATACATAAGGGAGCGTTCAAGTATTACGTAACGCAATTTGGGGGGGAGGGGGGGGTCTCGTATAACGTTACGATGCATTACAGGGGCGGTTATTTTAAGAGTTTATTAGCAAAAACTAAGGAGATAAACAATTGTGTGTATTGTAAGCCAAAAATTTATAAAATATAAACATGACACTCGAGTGTTACGTGGCGTTTAGATAGACGGGGTCGAACAGAAAAACGTTACGATGCGTTACAGGGGGAGAGCGGGGCTTCAAAAATCTTCAAAAGTTGCGTTACGTAATACTTGAACGCTCCCTAATAAATTAATAACTTTTAGGTTATAAAACGTGTAAACTAGTGTTATTAGACCAAGAAGCCTCTAGCCTTCCCGCAATCTTTGGAAGCGATTTCGTGCACCTTTAAAATGAAAAATAAAACAACAACAAAGTTTCCGAGTTTATTAAAAAAATAATATTCCGTGATTTAACAATTAGTAATTAACCTATCATAACTTTACAGGATAGTTGCGTCTCTGTCTGTTCTGCTACAACTTTGATCAAGTTACTATTTGATATAACATTTCTAGGCTGGTAGCCAGAGGTAATCCAAGAGTCCAATACCTCCGTACTAGGCAGTATTGTCCTTAAAGTATTCCTTATATAAATGTACGCTTGGGGCGAATACTTATAAATGCTCAAAGCGAAATTTTTTAAATCGTCCGTTTGACGCATAGGCATAGCCAAAACCAACCCTGTCGTATCTTCCTTAATCTTATCTTGTAACGATAGCAAAATCCTGCACTTTTTCTTTCGTTTCTGATTTAAAATCTTTTTTTTCATTTCTATAATCTCTTTTATTCTTTTTAAAAACCTATTTTGTCTGTTATGGACTTTCATATTGTATTTTAGTTTCTCTTTTAAAGTGACTGCTTGTCTTTGTAATCGTTGTACTTCGGAAAATAGTTTGAGGAGTTCAATATTGTCTAGTTCTTTCTTAGGTACATTAAGCTCTAGTGGGAGGGCGGTCTGTTTTTCTTCCTCTTCATCTGTCGTCATGTTTTCATCATATTCTTCATTGTCCAGCGTCTCTTCGTCTATATATTCCACCTGAAAATAAAACGTAGGTTTATTATTCTGGGATTAAACTGATTTCAATAGTGTTCTGCAAAACACAGAAATTTTTGTTTGTTTTCAACTTACAAAGCATTGCAGTAGTACCTTACATTACATGGCATATTTGAATATGAACAAGCTTACGTCATCGATTAGAAATAAGAGCAGAAAATTGGAACATATCGGAAGAAAAATTAGACAATTTTATGAAAGGGATATTTACATTCTATAGGCAATAGCTTGCTTGTATTTTTTATGGAATATGGGGCAAACAACCGTGCACCCGTGCTTCAAGCCCTGCTAAACAACAAGATGACCTCTGCCCTCATCAAAGAATGTCATGACAATCTCCAGTCCATTGCAATCTATACTAATATTATAAAGAAGTAAAGTTTGTGTGTTTGTATATTTGTTAAATTGTAAGCGGTAATCTCGGGTGGTCGGTATGGGCCTCTGGTATCCTCACTCGGTGAAACACAGTGCAAGTGCTATTTCGCACCAGTTTTCTGTGAAGCCGTGGTATCACTCCGGTCAAGCCGGCCCATTTTTGCCGAAGTGTGGCTCTCCCACGGTAAAACAAGGTAGTGCACTTGAAACTCAACTCTTATGAAAATTTCTTATTTGTCATTTTTTTTTATTTAGGGGGCAAACGAGCAGACCTATCGCCTGATGGTGAGCGATTACCGCCGCCCATGGACACCCGCAACACCAGAGGCGTCACAAGTGCGTTGCCGGCCTTTTAGGAAGGAGCACGCTCTTTTCTTGATATATCTTATAAATACAAAGACCCCATTTTTTCAGGTTTAAGAGCAAATAATGCGTTATAAGATATGTGGAGGAACGGAAATCATGTCCCTCCATCACAGAGGGAGGATCCTCCGACCAGGCGAGGTGATCATGCCTGATGGGCTACTGCCCAACAGTTGGCGTTGGGATGTTGTATATATGATAATCGGCGCGAGAACTATTTATTGCGCGATTCAGGATTTGTAGTTACTCCGTGTAGTGCGTTACTTCGTTGTTCAGTATATCTTCGGTAGATGGCGCTGTAGTATGTTATGTTGTATGTGGAGGTAGCCACAGATACTTTATTAACAGCAACAATTTAACATAGGAAAAGCTTACCTCTAAAACATGTCTAGGCAGCTTGAGTGAAGGTATTGCTTTATCAATGAGAACCATTTCATCCTCTTCGTTGACCTTGAAGCAGTCCACCGAGAAATGTTGCAAACATATATAGGAGTAGTCCGTGGGTGTCCAGTTGTTGCGCCCTGTCAAGTCTGTCCATATTTGACGTTGGCTCGAGTCTTCTGGGAATCTGTAACAGGATGAATGGTTCATCATTATCATCATCATGTCAGCCGAAAGACGTCCACTGCTGGACATAGGCCTCCCCAAGGCTGCCCATAACAACCGGTCCTGTGCTGCTCGCATCCAACAGTCTCCTGCGGCCTTAACCAGGTCGTGGGACCATCTTGCAGGGGGCCTACCTACGATGAATGGTAATTTTTTACAAAATGTCCGTGATGTATTCCTAATGGTATAGTTATATGCATTTTGTCCTCGCCACACACTCAACTGTGTACGCAGACAAAAACAATAAGAGCAACAACAGTTCAGCTAAATCTATCTGTCAATTTATATCGTTTGCGGGGTCCTTACAGTTGAGTTAAAATTCTTTGGGGAAGCTGAATTTGCATATTAGAGTAAGATTCAACTGGAACTGGACTATTCACCCACTAAGAAGTATTTCACTACATAAAAACGTTATACAATCTACTAATTGTTTGTCGCACCCTGCACGCCTGGCATATTGTGGTTAATTTCATTGTCAAATAAGGATCAGACTACAAACCCTATGGGACGTTTCCAGAACCCTACAGCTTCTATTCTGAATCGGGATAACTGATTGTGTAACAAGCACCATTATTTTTTCTATGTACATGTGTAATTTATTTAAATGGTTGCCATGTGGTTTTCTAATGCGCTGCATGTTGTGGGTCAAATCTCACATAGAACAACAGTTTGTGTGATCAATAATTATTATTTTTTTCCTTTTAATATTTCAGACATCTAACAAACAACGCCATCTAGTCCCAAGCTAAGCAGAGCTTGTTTTATGGGTACTAGACAAGTGATATGAATACATTTATACTTTTTTTGTAAATACATATTGTGCATAGAAAACACTCAAACTTCGAAACAAATATTTTTTATTTATTTATTTAATGAGGGCTTAGTCACGAAAGAAATATTTGTAAAAAAACACTTGGTACGACCTATGATTTGAACCGAGACCTCAAGAACAGCATTCGCATTCACTACCACTGTGCCACCAAGGCAGTCGTTGTGTGTAATTGTTGTTTCGAACATGGGTATTATTTGTTCGTCACGCTGTGAGTAACGTTAACAGTGCAATTTGCATAAAAAGTTTATATCATAGATAATAATATATTTACTAGAGGCCGCCTGCAACTTCGTGGAGTTTATTATTTGCACATAATCTTACATGGGGTACACAGTTAAATCATATGAGTTATAACTTTTTCATGGCTGGCACAGGATATCCTGTATAGAGGGTAGTATGTCCTTTCTTTTTTCTTTAAACAGACAACTCGCACATTAGGAATATACATCCTGTGTCGTGGGGGACTTTACACACATGAAACACACACAAATAACATACACAAATAACATACATCCAGACTCAGAACAATTTGTGACTCACACAAAGTGTTGTCTTGAATTTGGCGTTTGGCCCACAATACTTGGTGTAGAAGAAAGCTTTGTTATTGTTTTAAATATTTGATGTTAATGTTGATATCATAAAAAAGTACTTAATTTAAATGGAAATAAAACTAATTTCGGAACTGCTGTTTCAATTTAATAATTTTTCGATGTGAAATTGCAAAACATGTGACGTCACACTAATCTCTGAAATGTGACCACCTGTGACAAGGACGGGGGGGGCTCAAAAAATCATGAAATTCGTGTGACGTACTTTATGGATGGCCCCTAATGATTTTGACTGAAGAAGTATAGTTTCATGAAGAGTTGCCAAGTTTTCATGTTTCAGTTATACCACACTTACCTAAAAAATGATTCAGGTTCAAGATTTTTAAAGTCTTCACAACCGAGCACTGCACATGTTTTGGTTATTCCTGTATCAGCATCAGGGTTTTGTTTCAATTCAGGAGCCACCATAGCTGAAGCAAAAAAATTAAATATATTACACAACTATACTGAGATGTAAGTGTTTTAAAGTGTAGTATTATTGGCACTGGCTCTACATATAAGACATACATATAGGTCACATAACCACATTTGCGTTTTCTATTGCCCGTAACTTGAAAATTTTTCCTCGTTTTTGAAACATTCTTTATTGGTGTTCCGCTCATATTAGTGTGATGATATATAGCCTATAGCCTTCCTCGATATATAGACTATACAATACTGTAAGAATTTTTTAATTCGGACCAGCAATTCCTGAGATTAGCACTTTCAAACAAACAAACTCTTCAGCTTTATAATGTTAGTATAGATTATAAAGGGGCTTAGGCTAGCTTAGCTTAGGGCTAGTTTTCTATATCGGGCGGAGAACGGGTATCGTCCTCCGCCCGAAGAGGTACGCGATTGGCGTGAAGCCGCTCGCCGAGCCACGATGGCTCGTTGGTCGTCCCGGCTGGAGGCTCCACGCGCTGGCTTTGCCACCGTGGAGGCGCTCCAGCCGGTCATCCTCGAGTGGGCAGGGCGGCAGCACGGGACCCTTTCCTTCCGGCTGACGCAGGTGCTTTCCGGGCATGGTTGCTTCGGAAGGTACCTGCACTCGGTCGCTAGGAGGGAATTGAGTCCCGCCTGCCACCACTGCGACTGCAGTGAGGACTCGGCCCAGCACACGCTGGAGATCTGCCCCGCTTGGGCGGATCAGCGCCGGGCCCTCACTGCAGTCATCGGAGGAGATCTGTCGCTACCGGCCGTCGTACTATCCATGGCCGGTAGCGACAGCAGTTTTACCGCGGTCGCGACCTTCTGCGAGGAAGTAATCTCGCAGAAGGAGGCGGCGGAGAAGGCCCGAGAGGACGATCTCCACTCGGACCCGATCCGCCGCCGGCGAACCGGGCGGCGGAGGCGCGCCCATCTGCGCCTCATGCCGCCCTGAGTGTGGCCGCGGATGGTGGGGACGGGTTTTCCCCTCCATCCGCTTTAGTGGCCAGCCGCGAAGGGGCGACGTACGCGTGTGCCGTGCGTCGCCTAATTTGAGAGTTTTTAACAGCAGAGGGTGCCCGCTTCAGTGCGGGCAGGCGCTGGGAGGGGTCCGGTTTGCGTTAATAACAGCGATCCCGGACCCCTCCCTTCTCAGGCGCAGAGTTGGCACACCGTGTGGTTTTAGTCGGTTCGATTCCGACACACCGCCCCGCCGCAAACCCCGGCGGAGTGACGGCACGAGGGGGTTTCCACACGTAAAAAAAAAAAAAAAAAGGGCTAGTTTTCTATCCCCCCCAATGTATCCCTACGTTGTCGTCGTGGTGGGGCTTGCGTGGGTCAATGATCTCTGGGGCTGTGCCGGGTAGAGCTACTCATGCCGGATTGGCCCAGGGTGAGACTCCAGACTAAATGGGATCAAAGACGGAGTCCGTTTTAGGACTGCCGAGATGGGCGTGACCCGTCGTGCCGCACTCCAAACGTCCCTCTGCTTTAGCAGAAGGCGTGTTGGAGTGCGAGTAGGTCAGAGAGGCTGGCACTTGAGTGTTAGCTTCGTCTGAGGGAGAGGGCTAGCCACCCTCTCGCATTCCGTAACCATTAGGGGCTCAACAACGACCTGACTGGTGGCTCCAAGAGGGTACGCTGAGAACCTGATGGCCGGAGGGCTTGCCTTGATTGGCCGGCCCATGACAAGGATAGTCTATAACACCCGACAGCAAAGTCGTAAAAAACCTGTGGATACCGGCCGACCTCCACAGTACATAGGCTTGCCCGGGTATTGGGGATCTCTGCCCGGGTCGACTTTTAGTTCTCCCCATCTCGTGGGTTATATTATGAACATTGATAAATCTAAAAATACAAGTAATAGGACTGAAACAATCACAACGACTACAGGCATGAAAAACGGACAAAACGAAACAGAGAAAGAAGGGAAGATGAGAGAGAGGAAGGAAAGGAGGAACGCCAAGGGGCAGTTCCGGAAGGCAGACGAGCAATCGTCTGCCGAGGAGGAGGTTGGGCCCGGGATGCCCATTTCGGTGAGGCTCCCAGAAGTCAGACATCTGACTGCTGGGAGCCGAAGAACATCGGAGCGCGTGCGCTCCAAGTCCGCAACAGATAGCGCGGTTGCCAGCTCCAGTGCGATTGTGGACGCACTGGAGCTGATGGACACGGAGGCCTCCGACACCCGCAAACGCGGACTCTCCAAGGACGGCGGCGAGAGCGATACGTCCTTGGAGATGTTGCCTCCAAAAATAGCGAGTACACAGAGAGGGAGGTCTCCTCACTCCAGCGTCATCAGGTTCCGCCTTCTGCAAGGCGGAATCATACAGACGAGCCAGGGCCGACGGCAAGTTGCAGGCGGAGGAGGAGATGTCCGGTCTCATGCTCCAGATCGGGCCAGTGGAGGGGGATTTAGCGCCCCAATCACTGGCCTCTTTGCAGGGGAGAGCGGACGCGGCGGTGGCCGTCATCCACAAGGTGGCCACCAAATCCGTAAACCTTAAGGGTTCCTTCGTGAGGGCCCTTAAGGACTCCTCTTCCGCCTTGGCGGGAGTCGTGGACACGCTCATTGGGGACGTGGGTCGCCTTCAGTCGGCCAACGACCGTCTGACGGGGCAGGTGGCTGAGCTGAGCGCTCAATTCGCCAAATTTCGGGCGGAGCGAGAGGCCCCGGCCCCGGCCCCTTCTGCATCGTCATCGCGTCGTGCCCCTACCGAGCCCGAGGTCCCAGACGCGTATCTGGGACAAATTCTCGTGGCGGTGGGGCACTTGGTCGACGGTCGTCTGGCCGGGCTGTTGTCGAGGCTGCCTCCGGCCCCATCAGTCCGGCCGCCGCTTGCGGCACCGAAGCCGAAGGTCGCATCGGCACCGACCCCTCTTCCCGTGGTGGGGGGTCGCGTGTCGTTCTCGGCGGCGGTGTCGAGGCCGGCTCCCGCGGCTTCCCAAGGGTCACGGCAGGTGGCCAAGGCTCCGGCCAAGGCCCCGGCCAAGGCTCCGGCCAAGACGGCTGCGCCAAGGCCGGTGACGAAGGCGGCGGCAAGGGCCGGAGCGGAGGTTCCTCCGCTCCCCACACCAACGCCTGTGCCTCTGCCTGGGCCCTCCACGTCTGCCCCCTCCAATGAGGGTTGGCAGGTAGTCGGGGGGTCCAAGAAGGCCCGAAAGCGGGCCAGAAAGGCTGCCCGTAAGGCGGCCTCTGTCCCGCAGTCGCCATCGGTGGCAGGTCCCACCAAGAAAAAGCCGCGGAAACTGCAGCCGCCTAAGACCGCGGCTGTTGTGGTGACCTTGTCACCGGAGGCGGCTGCCGGCGGGCTGTCCTACGGGGCCGTTTTTAAGAAGGCCCGGGACAGCCTCGCCGGTGGATTTGAGACGGCCGGTGTCCGCCTGCGCCTCGCCCAAACGGGAGCTCGGGTGTTGGAGTTCCCTGGGGCCGATGGCGCAAAGACGGCGGACACCTTTGCTGAAAAGTTACGGGGAGTATTTGCCACCGAGGATGGTGTCAGGATCGCCAGGCCCATAAAGTGCGCGGAATTGCGCATTTCGGGCCTGGACGATTCCGTGACGGTCGAGGATGTCCGCGCTGCAGTTCAGGAGAAGACGAGCTGTAGCGCGGACAACGTCAGGGTCGGCACCATCCGCCCCGGTCCAGGAGGGCTTGGCGCCGTTTGGGTGGGTTGTCCCGTAGCGTCGGCCAAAATTTTGGCTGATGCCGGCAGGCTCCTCGTCGGCTTCGTGAGTGCCAGGATCACGGTCCTGGCCCCGAGGCCGATGAGGTGCTACAAGTGCCTTGCCGCGGGACACACTCGCTCGAAGTGCGCCAGCTGCTTCGACTGCAGCGGACTTTGTTTCCGCTGCGGTCGACCGGGGCACAAGGCGGCAGAGTGCTCTGCGGCCCCTCACTGCCCCGTGTGTGCGGCGAGCAAGAAGCCCGCCAATCACCAGATGGGGCAGGGGGGCTGCAAGCCTCCCCGTGCTTCTCAGCAAGCGTCGGAGGCTAGCCAGACGACCCTGGCTGCCTCCGACGTGGATCGTGCGACAACGTCGTCGCCCATGGAGGGGGTTGGAGAAACGATCCAGTAATGGATCAAATCTCCAACCTCCTGGTCCAGACGAACCTGAACCACTGCGCCGCGGCGCAGGATCTCTTCCTGCAAACCATGGCGCAGTGGTCGATAGGTGTTGCCGTAGTCGCGGAGCCCTATTACGTCCCTCCCCGTCCAAACTGGATGGGTGACCGGGACGGCTCCGTGGCAGTCGTCGGCTCCTCGGCGGCCCGTTCCCCGCCCTTGTCGCTAAGAGACAAGGGCTCTGGATATGTGGCCGCCGAGTGGGGGGGAATAACCGTTTACGGTGTTTACTTCTCCCCCAACCGGAGTTTGAGCGACTTCGAGGTCTTCCTTAACAACTTGGAGACCTCGATGCGGCGACTAGCGTCTGGGCACGTCCTCGTGCTGGGGGACTTCAACGCAAAGTCCATTGCGTGGGGTTCCCCGGCGACGGACGCCAGGGGCGATGCCGTTGTGGAGTGGGCGGCTTCGGTGGGCCTCTGTTTGCTGAACAGAGGCGCCACCAACACGTGCGTGCGACAGCAGGGGGGGTCGATAGTGGACCTTTCGTTCGCTACCCCTGCTGTTGCCGCACGAGTAAGGAACTGGTGTGTCCTGGATGAGGTTGAGACGCTCTCGGATCACCTGTATATCCGATTTGAGCTCTCCCGGTCCCAGGGCCCCAGTAGGGGTCACGTGGCGCGGCATTCCTCCCGCTTTCCGCGGTGGGCTGTTGCCAAGCTCAATAGGGACCTGCTAGAGGAGGCGGCCATCGTTCAGTCATGGCTGTCTCCGCGGGCCCCGGCCGAGGAGGTCGACATGGGGGCTGGCCGCTTTCGCTCTGCGATGCGGCCATGCCCCGCGTTCGGGGTTGTCGACCTTCACGGAACGGGGTCTACTGGTGGTCCCAGGAGTTGGCGGACCTCCGTGCGGCCTGTACTCGTGCCCGGAGGTCCTACACCCGATGCCGGCGGCGACGCCACCGCGTAGACGGGGAGGAGGGCCGGCTTCATGAGGAGTACCGCGAAGCGCGGAAAACTCTGAAGCTGGCCATTTGCCGCGCCAAAGAGGCAAAAAGAAAGGAGATGCTGGAGAGTCTCGATCGTGACCCCTGGGGTCGCCCATATCGTGCGGTGCGACAAAAGCTCCGCACGGCGGGCCCCCCCCTTACCGAGACTCTCCAGCCCAGCTTCCTGCAGCAGGTGGTCGAGGGCCTTTTCCCGCAGCGGGCGGAGCACACGCCCCCGTCGATGGCCGGTCCGGCCAGAGACGACGGGGACGGAGGGAGTGAGGTGCCGCCCGTTAGGGAATCGGAGGTAGGGGCGGCTGTTCTAAGGATTCGTTCCAAGAACACCGCCCCCGGGCCGGACGGGGTACCCCCCCGAGTGATGGCCCGAGCCCTCGACCATATGTCGGACCGCCTCAGGGAGGTTTTGGACGCCAGCCTGGCGTCCGGACGCTTCCCTGAGTGCTGGAAATGCGGGAAGCTGGTCCTATTGCCGAAGCCGGGACGGCCAGCCGATTCGGTCGCGGCCTATAGGCCCATCGTGTTGCTGGACGAGGCGGGCAAATTGTTCGAGAGGATTCTCTCTGCCCGCATCGTCCAGCATCTCAGCGAGGTGGGGCCCGACCTGTCGGACGCCCAATTCGGGTTCCGAGAGGGGCGTTCGACGGTCGATGCCGTGATGCGCCTTAGGGCCGTGACCGAAGAGGCGGTTGGCTGTGGCGGCGTGGTGTTGGCGGTGTCCTTGGACATCGCCAACGCCTTCAATAGTCTGCCATTCAGCTGCATCAGGGAAGCACTCCACTACCACGGGGTGCCAGAGTACCTGAGGCGGCTGGTGGCAGACTATTTAGAGGAGCGTACCGTCGTGTACGAGGACCGAGAGGGCGTCTTGAGACGGCGACCCATGTCGTGCGGCGTTCCACAGGGGTCTGTCCTCGGACCACTCCTGTGGAACGTGGGGTACGACTGGGTCCTTCGAAGTCGTCTGCCTCCCGGGCTAGGCGTAATTTGTTACGCCGATGACACTCTTGTCACAGCCCGGGGGGCGAATTTCCAAGAGGCGGCGCGCCTGGCCACCAGGGGTGTTTCTCTGATGGTTGGGCGCATCGAGGCGCTGGGCTTGCGGGTGGCCCTGGATAAGACGGAGGCCCTATTATTTCATGGGCCCCGTCGTGGTCCACCCCCCGGCGCCTCCATCGAAGTCAACTCGGTCCTCGTACCGGTTCGGGCCCAGATGAGGTATCTGGGCCTGATCCTCGACGGTAGGTGGCTCTTCGACGAGCACTTCCGACAACTGTCTCCGAAGCTGGTCGGCGCTGCCTCCGCCCTTGGGCGTCTTTTGCCCAACTTGGGTGGAGCCAGCGTCGCTACTAGGAACCTCTACACGGGGGTGGTCCGGTCGATGGCCCTTTATGGGTCACCGGTGTGGGTCCTGGCTCTGACTGCCCAGAATAAGGCGCGCCTCTGGCGCCCTCAGAGGGTATTGGCAGTCAGAGCCATACGCGGATACCGCACCATTTCGACGGAGGCGGCATGCGCCTTGGCCGGAACACCCCCGTGGGATTTGGAGGCGGAAGTGCTCGCCGAAGTTTATCGGCGAGCGGCTGAATATCGGGCGGAGAACGGGTATCGTCCTCCGCCCGAAGAGGTACGCGATTGGCGTGAAGCCGCTCGCCGAGCCACGATGGCTCGTTGGTCGTCCCGGCTGGAGGCTCCACGCGCTGGCTTTGCCACCGTGGAGGCGCTCCAGCCGGTCATCCTCGAGTGGGCAGGGCGGCAGCACGGGACCCTTTCCTTCCGGCTGACGCAGGTGCTTTCCGGGCATGGTTGCTTCGGAAAGTACCTGCACTCGGTCGCTAGGAGGGAATTGAGTCCCGCCTGCCACCACTGCGACTGCAGTGAGGACTCGGCCCAGCACACGCTGGAGTTCTGCCCCGCTTGGGCGGAGCAGCGCCGGGCCCTCACTGCAGTCATCGGAGGAGATCTGTCGCTACCGGCCGTCGTACTATCCATGGCCGGTAGCGACAGCAGTTTTACCGCGGTCGCGACCTTCTGCGAGGAAGTAATCTCGCAGAAGGAGGCGGCGGAGAAGGCCCGAGAGGACGATATCCACTCGGACCCGATCCGCCGCCGGCGAACCGGGCGGCGGAGGCGCGCCCATCTGCGCCTCATGCCGCCCTGAGTGTGGCCGCGGATGGTGGGGACGGGTTTTCCCCTCCATCCGCTTTAATGGCCAGCCGCGAAGGGGCGACGTACGCGTGTGCCGTGCGTCGCCTAATTTGAGAATTTTAACAGCAGAGGGTGCCCGCTTCAGTGCGGGCAGGCGCTGGGAGGGGTCCGGTCGTGTAATATCTGCGATTCCCGGACCCCTCCCTTCTCAGGCGCAGAGTTGGCACACCGTGTGGTTTTAGTCGGTTCGATTCCGACACACCGCCCCGCCGCAAACCCCGGCGGGGTGACGGCCCGAGGGGGTTTCCACACGTAAAAAAAAAAAAAAAAAAAAAGGGCTAGTTTTCTGTTCTTCATATTTCGCCTACTGCATTCGGCACGTGAATATATAATACACTAGCTGACCCACGCAACCTCGTTTGCGTCTTCAATTGCCCGTAGCGTGAAAATTTTCCCCGTTTTTGAAACATTCTTCATTGGTGCTCCACTCCTATAAGTATTACCGTGATGATATATAGCCTATAGCCTTCCTCGATAAATGGACTATCCAACATTGAAAGAATTTTTAAAATCGGTTTAGTAGATCCCGAGATTACCCCCTACAATTTAACAAACACACAAACTTTACTTCTTTATAATATTAGTATACACTACATACAATTTTCAAATGCAAGAAACCAAGAGCAGACAGTATTGTCTATAATGATTTCAGGAGGCTGATGATGTAAATTCTTGGGTATTACTATAGATGGATTTTGCAATTGGAAGTCACATGTTAATGAAGTCTGCAACAAAGTAAACAGATTTGTCTTATCTACTTGTGACACTGCAGAATTAAAGTAAAAGTATATAAGTATTTATATCAGTTATCTAGTATCCATAACACAAGCTCTCCTTAGCTTGGGACTAGATGGCGTTGTGTGTTAGATGTCTGGAATATTTATTTATTTATTTTATTGCAAACAGTATTAATGGCACATCATGGGTACGTAGGGTTTGTGTTGCGGTATAGGATTTTAGTGAGGGGCAACTACAAAACAAAACAGAGCTTTCATTCACAAGAAGTGTGTGAGAGCGATAGTAGGCATCCCACCTAATGAGTCATGTCGTCCATATTTAAAAAACCACTGTCTTATATATTTACGAGATCAGAGTATTTGTGAGAATACATCCATAAGTATTCAATAAAACCAAGGAAATTTTTGCAAGGTACACAAGACACAGAGAGACTGGTTTTAAATTACCAACTAAAACAGCATTGTTCCAAAAAAAAAACTGTTATTCCATGTGTGTTTTCTTGCCACTATCAGAATTTGGTCCAATGATAAAAGTTGGGTGTCTCGTCAAAACGAAGCTGTGTATAAACTTTCAGCCTGTTATTAATCACTGAAATCCCTTGTACGTGGGCCCGTGGACTATTACATTATTGACATGTTTAATTATTTTTAATGAAATGTCAATTTCGAATTTTTATTTATCTTCACTACATTGATTTGACTTTTTACAAAATTTCAATTTATAAACACAAATTTTTGCATGTCAGTACGATTAAATGTAAGAACTAAATGTATTTTTTTCTATAACAACTTATGTACAACGTTGAATGGCAAATAAAATTATTCTATTCTATAATAATGATTTTACTATCATGATTAACAACAATCAGTCTACGTTCTTTATCAAACCAAACCTTTTCTGAACCAAAGTATCTCTGTGGCAAAATTTCATTGAATTCAGTGCAGTGGTTCAACCCTAAAAGCTTAACAGATAGAGTTACTTTCGAATTTAAAATATTAGTGTGGATAAGTTCATTGGAAAGAAAATGCATCCACGCAAAATATGCACACTAAAATCGTCGAGTTGCAGAAACACAGCCCGCATGTTTCAAGTTCAAGAAAATGCATGGAAAACTAGATCAACCATCTTCTGTTGTGCATTCGGAAAAGAAATTACTTCCCAAAGAGGGTTGATATTATACAGTTGAAATTCTTTAAGTCAAAACATTAAATTCATCACTGGCCTTTAATATTCTACTACTGATTGAGGTCTCTCTTTAGTAAGGAGGTTTTGGTGTACTATACTACACTTGCCAGAAGGGGTTGTTTTGCTTTCAAGTTTTCTCTATCTTTGCAATAATGATTTCTTGCTGAGTTTGCCACCTTAGTCTACTTTTATGACACTCAATAGGATGACACTGATGACAGGTCGTTGGATGCAGGCCGCTACCGACCGGTCAATGTGGAGGTCATTGGGGGAGGCCTACGTTCAGCAGCGGACTTCTTGCGGCTGATATGATGATGATGAATAGGATGACTAGTGATGATACCTAATTGTTTATATTAAGCAAGTTCTTTTTCCAAATATTTCACAGATGATAAGTTTGTAGAGGTAATTTAATCCATACTTCCATACTTTAAATGCAAAAGTAACTCCATCTGTCTGTCTATCACGCTTTCACAGCCAAACCGCTGCAACAATTTCAATACAATTTGACAAGGAGATATTTTGATACTTGTGGAAGGGCATAGTCTACTCTTTAATGTGATAACTGACAAACACGGGCATACATGGGCATTACACAGTCTGTATAATCTACCTTATGTTAGTCTCCGATGACGAGACGCCGAAGGGATGGATTTCCAACACAATTAGGGGGAGATTAGAGCAACTACATATTATATCACTTTACTAGAGATTTAGGATTTATTGTTTGTAATGTTTATTTAGCCGGCAGAATACTCTTGTATAATGGTCGTGGAGACCGGAATAGTGTAGGTTTAAAAGGCAACAAACTAATAAGCGTAAATTACTTTATGTTTACTAATAACCTCAGTATTTTTAAAGCGAAACCAATCTAAGAACATACCGATTGGTGTAGATTTGACTTTTCCATCACTGTGATCTGGGGCATTCTCTTTTATTTTATATCCTTGGCTGCTTGGGTTCATCGTAAAGCTATCTGCAAGTTGTTAACAACATTTTTTTTATTTATAACATAAAACATGTTGAAAACTACACTTTACTATTTTGTACACAACCTTAGCCGCATTGTTTACCTGACGAAATTGTTGCAGTCTATTATTTCAAGTTTATCTGGAATGGCCGGCAAAGAAAGCCTTAGCGAGATAGGTTAATTTTGTCATTTACATTATATTAAAAAGTTGTAAAAATAAATAGTGACGCAGTTGAAATGATCACAATTAACACTTTATTACACAATTGTAACCAATTAAATAATAACACAGAGTTATGTAAAACTAATTAACTTTATATTTCTAGTCAACCATTACAAATTCGTGGTATAGAGTGATTGAATGACATATAAACAATTTTTTAAATCTATGCGTTAATCAACTTCATTCTTTGAATGATTGTTATAACGGAAATCGGTGTTAAGGCTACAAAAATGAAATACCATTAGGTTTTGAAGTGGTTACCGGTTATTTCAGTGCAAATAATAATGAAATTAAAAAGAATACAATAAAGTAACAAATTCTTAAACATTATTATACATTAATGTTTTATTTAATTGTTCCTAGTTGAGTAAACTATATAAAAACCGGTTTCCTAATAATAGACAAACTAGAAATGGTAATGTATATGACATGTAAAATATTCTGTGCTCATGACTGACTGACTTGTTTCTTGTTTGTCTTGTCACTTGTATTGTACGTAATATTTGACGAGACCTTTGTTACTATCAATTGATGTTATTGAAATTGCAATCGAAAAGATGGTCGATCCAATATTTGATTACCAGTTTAGGCTTATCCTAATTGGTGATAGTACAGTGGGCAAGAGTTCTCTATTGAAATATTTTACAGACGGGAAGTTCGCGGAGGTAAGTACAAGTACATAAGTCTTTGTTTTGATGTTATTTAAATGAATTGTGTGGTTAATTGCGTTTAATTTTTTAGCTATCAGATCCTACAGTTGGCGTGGATTTCTTTGCGAGAATCATAGAAGTACAAGATGGAACTAGAATTAAGTTGCAATTGTGGGATACGGCGGGCCAAGAGAGATTTAGGTCTATAACTAAATCGTACTATAGGAATTCAGTTGGAGCATTACTGGTGTACGATGTATGTAATAGATCTAGTTTTGAACATATACCTCTTTGGATGATGGAAGCAAAAAGACATATAGAACCTCACCGGCCAGTGTTTGCATTAGTTGGTTGTAAAATAGACTTGGTTGGTACAGATAATAAAAACGGTGCTAGAAGAGAGGTGTCATGTGAAGAGGCGCGAATGTTTGCTGAAGAAAATGGTGAGTTCTAATTTAATAGGAATCTAGACATTTAGTATTAAATAATATTATTTCTTATTATAAATCTTATAAACAGGTACTTCAAATTTTTGGAATGAGCTTCGAGTTTTTACTAGGATATAGATAATACCATATCTTAATAATAAAACCTGTATGATCCAAAACTAGGCAAAGCTTCTACTATGGTTACAAAGTCATTAACTACATAATTTTACTTATAATATATAAAATTCTCGTGTCACGGTGTTTGTTACCAACTTCTTCGAAATGGCTGGAGCAATTTTAATGAAATTTTGTGGTGTACGTTTGAGAATCTATCTATCTGTTTGTTGCGGCAAATATCTGGAACGGCTAGACCGATTTTGTCCTGACTTTCACTGGCAAATAGCTGACGATATAAGGAGTAACTAAGGCTACTTCTTTTAAACTAGCTTTGCCCCACTGCGCTACCCAGGGTTACTGTTGTACCGCAGGTACATGCCACCGAACTCAGCTAGCACCTATCTAACCATACATATTATACATAGAAAACACCCAAATTCCGAAACATATATTTACAGATCATACACATGTGCTCTGACTTGGGAATCTAATTTGAGACCTTAAGCACAACAGTTGTAAACACTACCACTACGCCACTGAGGCATATATACAGTATATATATATATAGTTATACATCTATACAGTTGTTTTACATCTTTACAAAACTGTTGTATACACAAGTGTGCTATTCAACAGTAGCAAACATCTTAAAAAGCCTCGGATGTCAGTTCTTTATGGCTTTTATCATGGAGAGTGTCCTGAAGAGCTGTTCCAACAGGTCCCTCCATTTCCCTTCCTCTACAGGACAACACATGCTGTCACCACCATCAAAATATGGAAATCAGTGTGTGTCACTAGACCGCTATAGTGTGGTTCACCTTACTGCATTGTCCATATTCATAGTGAGCATAGTGACTAACACTCTTGGATTATACTCATGTTTTGCATCAGGCGGAGTAAAATTATTTTGGCAGGTATTTATATAAAAAAGAAGCCTAGATTTACAAGAAACACATTATATTGACTAGCTGAACCCGTGGCTATTGTCGAGCCGCGGGTATCGCCGCAGGGCGAAGCTAGTCTAAATAAATTAGATAAGTTAGTCCTTGTATCATCAGCTACCTACCAGTGAAAGTCCTGTCAAAATCGGTCCAGCCGTTCCATAGATTATCCGGAATAAACAGACAGAGAGACAAAAATTTTAAAAAATATGTTATTTTGGTATATGTGATGGTCTCCTAGCCGATTACGACCACGGTGGCCAGTCTCTACGGAGACCAGCCAACTACGCAGGAGATATTATAGTGCACAAGTGTGTGCGCAAACACAGGTGCACTCTCTGTTCCCTCTCTCTCATTATTATTATTAAAATCCGATGGGACAGTTAACCGACAGGACCGGCAAGAGCCGTCAGCTTTACGTGTTCTTTTTTTTTTTCTTTTAAAAGACAACTCCCGCATTAGGAATATACATCCTGTGTCGCGGGGTACTTTACAAACATACATATAACGGACACAAAGAACACCCAGACTCAAAACAACATTTTGTGGATCACACAAAGCGATGTTCCACGTGGGATTTGAACCCACGGCACTTGGCGCAGTAGCAAGCGGCGTAGTGACCGCTTAAACCACTACGCCAACCGTGCAGTCATATGGTAGTATATATGTACTGTGTATACATACATATGCATTTAATAAAAATCGGTTATTTTAATATTACAAACAGACACTTCAATTTTATTTATTTATATAGATTATACAGTATGTATTGTGACAGAAATCCTTTATGTTAAAGATATTGATCATGTCAACAATTTGATGAATGATGCTGTCATGAATTTATCATTGTTGATCTGTTAAAGTAGTCAATGGTGCTAATTCTGTTGTTGCATCAATAAACTAAAATTTCTCTAAAATGATCTTCTATTTTATGTATGAATTAAGATGAAATCTTTTTCAAACACACAACAATCATCTTACTTTAAAATGATTTATAAGTATTTAAAATTTTCTTAATTAAAAGGTATTTTGACAAACACAAAATGACAAGACTGCTTGTCAATTTGTGTTGCACCACCCCTATTCATCGCATGATTGTCGTATGAGGTGACTAAAGAAAATAAGCTAAAATTAAAAATTTATACAAAATCCCCTACACGCACCGCCTGCAAGCACTTTATCGAATTATCATACACCAAAAATGCCTTACATCATTTTGAAAAAGAGCTGATTCTCTTACACTTCTGGACCGATATTAATCAAACATAGATAAGAATAACCGTAGGAAAAATGGCTTTCACATAATAAAAATAGCATTGAAATCGGTCCATCCGTTTGAGAGCTACGATGCCACAGAAAGACACAGACAGGCATCGACGTGAAACTTATAACAGCCCTCTTTTTGCGTCGGGGGTTAAAAAATAAACCGTACAACCTTGCATGCAAGGAAAGGGTAAACTTATAACAAACGCTATAAAATCCCGTCTGACAAGCTTGGTAGTAGATACCATCTTTCTAGGGAGAGGCCTATGTCTTATGTCCAGCAGTGATTTTAAAGACTGATGATTATTATGCTGACACACATTATGTAGTAAATAATAAAAATTTGGCATTACAATGTCAGTGGCGCTTAAATAAACATATTAGCCACTCCTACTGATGTTTTCGATGCGTAAAATAGCGTACGTAAATAATAAGTACACAAACATCTACAAATATCGTCCACACATAATTCTGACGACGCTAAACATTTCTCTGATACGTGGGATGACAGTTTCCGCCCTAACCATTCAGCCATGATTATTTGGCGCCAACCATAGATATATAACATAGCTATCGTTATGTTAAAGTAATATTGATTTTTATGAACGCTGATAAAACTGTGCCAACACTCTTTTGTCAAGTGTTTGTTCATTTATTTAGTATTTACACGTTTCTCTTTTAAAAAAGACCTAATTCAACTTTGAATAGTTTAGTAACGAATTCTTCCAGAAAATGTTTGACCTGATATTTACACCTCAATGCTTTAGTTCTGGTCAACTTACACACCCGGTAAACAGTAAATGCCAATGAAAGAATGTTGTCTTCTTTATGTATAGACTTGCTAAAGTGACTCTCCTCTGCCTGACAGAAATCATGAGTATAATTCAAGAGTAGCAGCCACCATACTCATTGCGAATGCAGACAATGCAATAATGCAGCATAGTGACCAACACAATGGCTTATTTTTATGCTTCTGCATCATCATCATCATGTTTGTATGATCTGCAAATATTTGTTTCGGAGTTTGGGTGTTTTCTATGTATAATATGTATGTATTTACAAAAAAAAAGTATATAAGTATTTAAACCAGTTGTCTAGTACCCATAACACAAGCTCTGCTTAGCTTGGGACTAGATGGCGTTGTGTGTTAGATGTCCGGAATATTTATTATTGGGCTTCCGGTCTCGCACTCACCAACGAAACACGATAGCACGGTTGCTGTTTTGGTTGTACTTTTGCAAGAGTATAGTACCGGCCCGGTGCCATTCGTACTGAAATTTCCTCTAGATAGCACGGAATCGATTCAAAACATTAGAATTTATATCCAAGTGTAGATTATTCTCTCCAAATGCAATAGGGAGGAGGTCAGGATAATTATAATGACAATAGAATGAAATAAGTATTTGTCATGTTTGACTTGCCTCTTCGTCGAGTAGTTAATAGTATCCAGTAAATTAAATATACTATTTGTATTTGTCTTCCGTACCCTTGAAAACCTGTTTGCTAAATTAATTTATGGATTGCGGTTACTGCGTATTAACTAAACAATCGAAATCTCATTTGAATCGATAACATTAGCTAAGATTATTTTAGTTTCAAAACACTTTCGTTAACATACTCATGCGCTGTGTCGCCGCGACCTTGACACGTGACTTATAAGTTAAGATAAGTCTGCAGGAAGGCATAAGATAAGGTAGTGGTTCGATCCTCGTATGGTCAGACAGGGATCGAAAATTACCTTATCGATGTTTGATGAGACTACAGTTTGTGTGAACCACAAATTGCTGTTCTAAATCTAGTTGTTCTTTGTGTCCGTTTTATTAATGTTTGTGTAGTCCCCACAAGTAGGAACATATTCTTACAGTCCATATAACATAGCTTGACCCCTGTGACTGATGGGTACAAAACCGATGACGTAACATTTGACATGCGATTTTAGTTTGTAAAATATAAAAATTCACACCTAAAACGTACCTCGTTAGGTCTCAAATGATACGAGTGAAAACCATTACAGATATCTAGCTATGTTTGAGGGCCGGTAGTGAGGGAGTTGTCTTAATAAAATAAACAATATTTATCATCTCAATTCATACCAAAAGAGTATAACGTAAAAAAATAAGGAAGTAAAACGACATTTTTCTACTCATGTTACTTCCGCCTGTATTGTAAACGCCATCCGTACTCGGTTGATGACTTTAGTATTAGATGCATGAAGTCACATCCGGTGTCTAATTGAGTCTTCTAGTACTAGAGATTGAATTTCAACTGTTTTTAATATATTTTGTTTCATTCACCAAAATAACTTGTACCGTGTCCTTGCCTCGACATGTCAAAATACGAGTATGTACTCGACGTTTACAGCTTCAAATGGCCATTTTTGCATAATTTATTTATTAGCATACTAGCTGACTAGTGTCTCTTTTCAACCAATCTGCTCCTATTGGTCTAAGCGTGATGTTAACTATCCAAAGTAGCACACTAAACATACACTGCCAGTCCACACTGCGTAAAACATCCGTACTGACCAAAATCAATATTTAAATAAGCCTAATCGACATTAATGCACTCATTAATTAATCCGGGTTACGAAAAGATACGAGTTCACGTGTACAGTATTTACACATATACAGTTAGCATTGTTAGTTTTCGAGGTAGATAGATAGTACTATATTATTACTAGCTGACCCGATAAACGTTGCTTTGCCATAAAAAGGAATAAGTATATGTTGTAAGAGGTGGGTCAATAAAAATCGCGATGGAAAAATAGGAGTTGATCGTAAAGGGTTGAATCAAGATTATATGTATTTTCTAATGATATATCATAAAAAAAAAATAAAAAAATTAGGGGTGGACTACCCTTAACATTTAGGTGGATGAAATATAGACGTTGGCTGATTCTCAGACCTACCTAAAATGCTCACAAAATTTCATGAAATTCGGTCCAGTGGAGGAGTATGGTAACTAACATTGTGACACGATAATTTTATATGTAAGACAGTGTATTTATTGAGTGCACGGACGGCATAATACTGCCCTGTAGCTTTCTACTACCCTGAGTACTATGTTCGATTTCCCCATCACACAACACCATGTGTGGTCCACATATTTTTGTTTTGTATGTAAAGACCCTCGCGAGACCACAAACTGAACCTCATTCCTTAAAATTTGTACACCATTATTTTTAATAACAAAATGTACTGTAAAATAATGTACAAAAGACAACCTTATCGCTTAGACTCAAAGCCTTAAAGCAATCTCTTCCATGCCCTTTGGATGGACTGGGTATGTTTTAAAATCACCACTGGTTATTACAACACCAGGCAAAGACAAAGTAAACCATAAAAATATAAATTTAATTTCACCCAAATTTACGATTGTATTATGTATTTTTAACGCGTGAGAGCGACGCTTTGGTATAAATGGGCCGGCTCGACCGGAGTGATACCACAACCTCACAGAAAACCGGTGTGAAATAGCGCTTGCGCTGTGTTTCACCGAGTGAGTTGAGGATACCGGAATCTCATACCCCATCTCCTCCCCCCATTCCTCTTCTCATCCCCCGAAGGTCGGCAACGCACTTGTGATGCCTCTGGTGTTGCGTCTGCTCGTTAGCCACCTATTCCATAAAAAAATATTGACAAGCATTAAATAAAACCAAAATTCAAAATGGACATACGCATGTAAAATATGTTGTTTACATAACAGTCGTATACGTGCTTAGAGGTGATTTGAGATAGACTAGGTATCTAGGTCAATTCCGACAGACGCAATAAAGTAACATACATTTCAACTGATAAGCTCATTTTGAGGGGAAACTCCAGCTATTTCTCAAATTACATTAATTGTAGAAAATACTTTAACCTAAGATAGCATAACTGAAGAGTTAATCGAATAGGTTAGAGCTATGTGATCGCCCATGTTTCTTTTTTCACCGGGTTTTTGGACTTTCAAATCTCATGACCTAAGTCCTCCTTAGAGCACTGTTGATGCCCGCTGACGGATTGGTTGTTTATGATTTAGTGTAATTTATCTATAATATGTATGTATTTATAAATATATAACTAATTTTATCAGTAATCTAGCTACCATAGTACACGCTCCGCCTATTTTGTCGAGATGTTGATTCATTCCATGTTCGATGATCTGATGTTTGAAGTTAATACTATGAAAACATAATTCGATTGTTTTGATAGTACATTGTATGACGTAGCGTCTCCTTAACAAGGTTTTAACCTGTTATATACTTGTGTCAAGTCTTCCTTCTCTTTTTAGTGCGGTAGTCCTGCTAGTTTGGTCTCTTAGGCCCGTATTATAGAAGGCGTCTCAGTCGTGAATCGAGTTTTAAAACTAGTTTCAAGAGGAGATTGTATTATAGAACGTCTCTTGAGACAAGATTTACTGATCGTTGATCAAGTGAGTAAAGATCAACGCTTAGCTTATTTTAGAACGACGCTTATGTCAAAATCGTCTCTCAAGAACAGATTTTGACAGATGTGATCTCTGTTCAACTGAGGCAAGCTCAATCTAGTCTCAAGTGGTAATTTCTAATGATTTTTCTGAATAATAACGATTTTTTTTATTTTACCATACTTTATTTACGAAAGAATTGCTTATTACCTATACACATTTCAATACACTTTAATTAACACTAATTGATATTCAATTCACTTAAAAACTCATTCAACTATTTATTTCAAGAAATATCTTTCAAGCAATAGTAATAACCTTCTGGTTTCTGACAAAAATTATACAATAATTTTAAAATAAAAACAAAAACAGTTTGATAATTCGACATTGACAAGTATTGAAAACAATTTGAACGTTTCGTTATAGGTAGTATCTAGTCATTTTTATTTTAATATTTAAAGTATTTAATTTAGGGCCAACTGCTTCTTATTATTATATTTAAATTGATACACCAGCCAATAGTGTATTATATATAAATTAATACCCAATAACATATAAATTATATTTGTTAGATATGATGTGTTTAATATAATTAGCTGCGTAACACGGAACAATAATTTCGACAATGCAGAAACGTAACTGAGAACAGACTTGTGAGTTGAGATTAGATATTGAAACTAGTTTCAACTGAGAAGAACTTAAGACGCCTTGTATAATAAGAGCGACGCTTGAGATTTGATCATAACTTGAAACTCGATTCAGCTGATCGGAGTTCAAACGATACTTGAGACGCCTTCTATAATACGGGCCTTAGTCTAGTCTTAGGAATGTATACGTTTGGTGATAGTCCGTATTAATAATAATAATCGCGTTATTGTACACCAGATAATTAACAAAGGTAACTTAAAGCTAAGAGGTACAATTCGTGGCCTTATCGCCCGAAGGAAATCTCTTACAGGCAACCATTTATCAGCACACGGATGAATAAAAAGTTTTTTTTTTATTATAGGTTTACATCACGTTGAAACCTCAGCAAAAACAGGTCTGAATGTTGAAGAAGCATTTGTTCTAGTCGCACAGGAAGTGTACAACCGCATACAAACGGGTGAATATAAGGTAGAAAACGGATGGGACGGCATCAAGACCGGCTTCAACCGGCCCAATGGAATGGACTTCAATCTCCTCGAAGCTGAAACAGTGCAGTCCACCTGCTGTTGAGCAAAAGTGTATATAATATGACTCACAAGTTTAGTTATATAAAATGTGTAAGCATAATTTTATATATACTTATATAATGATGTAGATAAGTTTTGGCGTTTGCTGTAGGTTTTATACAGGCTGGGTTTCTGATGTTTTAGGGACGTGGATTCACTCGTGGATTTAGAATACATACCTATATCAAAAAAAAAAGATCGAATAGTTGATGTTCGATCTCATTTGTAAAGATTCCATTTGAAATACAAACGTTAAATATACGTGGTTACTTACGGAAGTTAACGCGAATATTAGATACTAAATATTTTAGAGTTACCTGACTTTTCGGCCAGATTACCTGGCTGAAAAGTCTAGATGGCCGTGGTCGCAGACTGACTGATTCTGAATCTGTCTGAGACTGGTCTTCAAAGATATTGACCTTAATTCGCGAGACTTATATAGAACGTAAAAGTAAAAAACTATTAAAATATAAATTCTAAAATTTAAGATTCATACTTATTTACGATTGAACCGATTTTTATGACAAGAAGGCAAAGCAGGAAGGGATAATAAAACAATATTTTATTTTATTTTTATGTTGAAAATGATTGTTCAATAGAAAAAAATACATGGGTAGCTATTTTTTTATTATTTATATGATCTCCAACGTCCAAATTATTAAAAACAAAAGTAAAATGCAGACTAAAATATTTTATCTGTTTCTAGTCAAATTTTGTACATCTGTTATACTGTGTTTTAGGCTCTTTACATTTGGTACCTTGGCCTGAAAAAATATGAATCACGTCTCTATTACTGCCACGTCTACGTTTCTATCCAGCCTGTATGTCAGTCATTAAAGGTTTTACTTATAAACATTATTTTTTACTATTGTTACTCACTACTCACCATTTCGATTGTTTCTTTTTTACTTTTTAAAAACAATGATACCACTAAAACAGAAATCCAATTGCTTACTTTATCCCTCAAAATTGTTAAAGAAATGGATGATTTTATTTATTTACATAAAAACAACTTAATCAAGAAAATATTTTTTATATACTTTAGATTCAGTCGTGATACATAATTGAAGTTAATGATTTGGTAGATTAAAGAGTAAAATTATAGTGACACTCAAAGCATCACATTTTGACCCAAATCTAATTATTTCGTAAAAGTACAATAGAATATTGCAACAATTAAACTACAATATATTTTGACATAACATATAAAACAATTCTTTTTGATTAGTCATAAACTAAACACAATTATTAATAATGAAGATTCGAATTATAAATATATTCGAAATCTAATTTTGAACTTTACTAAAAGGGGGTTCCCCTTTTGAGATAGAAGCGAGTTATCGCGTCGACATCTTATCGGAAACTAGACCTTCTATAATATACTATTCTTAGTAAATAAGTTGCACGTATTGAATTAATGATTGAAAGCATTAGTTTAAGTAATTCAGCAAAATATGAACAGGAATATTGTAAAATTTACAATAAAATAACTAATTAGTAGATTTAGGTTACTGAGCTATTATATCTACCATATTTTTTCAATAAATCAAATCATACTTTTTAATTAAAATAATGTTTATAAGCAAAATGGCGTCATAAACTCATACATAATATATCTTTTTAATACACACATACAGCACGACAGAATAATTTAAATATAAAAAAGCAAATATGAATTAACAATTTGCTCAAATAAAAATGAAGGAGCTGTATAAATTCGTTAACAATATTGGATCTGGTAAAATATCATTTGCATTGCAAATTTCATGCGTAAATATGCAAAGAGTTGGTACTATCATACTACAAGTTTCTATAATACATTGATTACTTCCTGTGTCATATTGACCATAAACAATATATTCTGTAATCTGTCAAAAATTGAATGAATGATTCCTGGACCGTTCATTCGGCGAGCGAAATTTTATTTAAATGTTCGGATTTCAAAAGGACTGTTTAATTTTTTTTTATTATGGAAGTCTGGCAGGTGTTCATCCTGAGCTAGGTCTTTTAAACCTTAAAGTTTACAAGTCTTGACTTTGAAAGAGTTTTCATTAAATAAAGCGTAGGTGGAATTTCATTTCTACTATTTCTTGACGTAACCACGACATTTGTGAAACTATCCAGGTTATTGGCACATTTAGTGCCTTGTATTGTTAAAATCTGAAGATTTTAATGTATACTAATTTCCAATATTTCGCGTGATAAGTTGTAATGCAAATGGTATAAGATATCTACATTTAAAAACATGATTATATGATCACTCGCTGTAGCTGTAACTCAAAGGCGAGTGTATGTAAATATTGTAAAATAACGTAGCCCATTATATTATATAAACATTGAGATCCAAATGCCACGGGTTTTAAATAACGAGCTCTCATCTGGTGACTTCAGGAACATAATAATATATTAAAAAGTTATAGCACTGTTTAAGAAGCTTATAGCGTTATAGCAGCTTTCAACATTCCACTGCTGGACAAATGCCTGTTCTTCTTAGCAAGGAGGTTTTCGCTCTATCCATGCTGGCCAGAAGGTTTAGTACTGGGTTTGTATCTAATTTTCCTTCTTTTTGCAGCGCTGTTTCTTTCGTATACTTCGTATTCTTAAACCGGAACCGCTTGGTGAAACATTAATATCATGTAATTAAAGAATTATCTGATAACCTATTTTCTTGCTACCAATGTATTTTAATAAACATGTCTACTTCTACGATTACTCTTAAGGACTCCGGTTATCTCAATCAAGCGGTGCAAAGCAACGAAAGAATACCTTAACACCAGTTTTTTTAGACCTTGTGGTTATTACACGTTTCTGGCTGACCCATTTGTGCCGAACATGGTTTTCCTACGAAAAATCCTTTCTGATGTGTCTATTTCGGAGGTGACTAGTTATGGGCCCGATCTTTATCAAGCGTCCTACAGCAACGGTTTAGACGTTACTCGTTTACAGTTAATCCTTTAAAATAATGGATAACCTATACGCATATATCTCAGGGGGATCAGGCAGATACAATTAATCTCCACTTACTACAGTCCTGATACACCTCTATTGCTATCATATTCATCAATCGCTGCATGCTTGTCGATTCCTGGTGCTTTTCCCACGGGCCCCCTAGAACATCACCAATTTGGTCGGTAAATGTTCGCCCTGAATGACCTCTTCCGATACTTCTACACACATGAACTCTACAAATTCCTTTCGTAAGTCTTCTATCATCCGTCCTATCTACTCTAAAGCTCGCCCTGTTCAATCAACAATAGATACCACTCAAGAAATGTTTTATTCCAAGATTTCATTTACTTAAAACATTCTCATATAAGTTGTACGCATTTTGGTCAAGGTTTCTTCAAGCACCATTAAACACTGTAAACGCGAGCTTCTCGTGTGGTTACGTGAAATATGTTCTTATATAGTGTGTACTGCAATTCATGATGAAACACTAAGTTTTGTTTCATAACTTACTGTGTTTCACTGCCTCTGTGGCGCAGTGGTAGCGTATGCGACTGCGGTTCTTGAGATCTCGGGTTCGGTGCCCGGGTCGTACCAAATATTCGTATGATCTACAAATACTCGTATTTGATAGTTCATATGTATTTATATCAGTTGTCTAGTACTCACAACATAAGCTCTGCTTAACTTGGGACTAGATGGCGTTGCGTGTAAGATGTCCGAAATATTTATTTATTTTATTTGAATAGGTACTAACTTGTGACCGATTTTTTCTTTACTCGGGTTCAACACTATTTCTAGATCAAAAGCCCTTTGTCCTGCTCTGTGTCTATGTTAACTTGTATTAAAAGTAATACTGATAGCTTGTGCGACACAGTAGCGATTTAATTATAAATAAAAACATCAACAAATCTTAATTATATTTCTCTCTGTACGATTTTCCGTTAAACATACCATACAGTCATTTCCAAAATTAAATGTTGCTATGAATTTGTTTAAGGTAGGAATATAAAATAAAAAGAAAATATTAAAGGCCTAGAAAACTTCGACTGTTTTACAAAAATATATAATTGTAATGTGGGAAAAACTGGGCATAATACACCACGCCATCTTAAATCACAGTGCTTTAACATTTGACACTACTTTTTTTATTGCTAACCATGTAAGACTGTGGCATTTGGAGTGCTTTACAAATTATACTTATAATCTGAACCAAAGAATTCGAAAATGATCCCTACGATGTATCGTGTCTCAGTCTATAGTTTTTACACGTTTCACTAACTCGTAAATATAAGTTAAAATATTGTACCTGCGACACCTGTGTAATCATATAAAGTAATTAATTTAGGGGTTAAATTTTTATGGTTATGTTAATAATTATCTATTTTATTATCTTGGAGCATTTTGAATTAGAATTCTATGTAAAATACTAACAGATTTTTACAAATATTTTATACATTTTGTGTGTACTAACGGCGGCATAAACATAACTCCACAGACTTAGTGTTGCCTGTTAATAAAAATGACGTTTTGCAGATTTCTAATATTTGTCTGTAAATTTTGTAAGACCGTCCATAAATTTTCGGACTATTGACAGATTAGTTGTAAATTTGTACAATTAATATCTATTAGTGTTAACGCACTAAAGAAAAAAATACTTCATTTAATGAAATTAAATTAACTACTAAATTGTGTGGCATTTATTGATATGTTTCTAATACACGTAGAAAGAGGCCTTCTATCTAACAATAATGAATGCCCTTAATAAACCGTTTGACAGCACAAAACAATATTCATCTATTATCGATTTACCTATCACAATACTAAATCTCATAAAGTTAAGTTATGTATTACACTTAATTATTATTGGATCCTACATAAACACATTAAAGTAAATCACTTAAGTGCGTAAAACGCATATGTGCGTATGTGTTCAGCAAATTGGTTAATTACATAAGTTTAAAAAAAGTAAGGTAGTTCATGAAAGAATACAGATTGTCGCATAGAACCGTAATTGTTTGACAAATTATTTTATGTTATATTTTTATTTTCACAATTGGTTTTATTTGAGTAGCTCATAGCTAACATATGCTGTTATAATAATGCTTTATATGAAGTAAAGTTTCTTGTTAGTATGTATTTGTTTTATTTCTAGACACCTTTATCTAATTCTACCTTACCTAATCTAGTCTATGGGGTTGTAAATTATAAAAAAAGGAAATTGTCAATATTATATCGATCAATATAGATGCCTACCTAGTTTGGTTGGCTTGGAGGCTATACTTACAGTATGGCCGTATGCAGTCCTGTATAAAGACCTGGGTCTAGTTCACCCACAACTGCAGGTAGGCATAGTTTCAAAACAACTGAAGCTAAAGGTTGAGCCTGTGCTCTTACGGGCAAGCATTAGCAGAAATGACGTAATTGAAGCTGCTCGCTTCTGTTTTTCACACACCTGAAGGAATTTTCACACATCCAACTGAAGAGAGAGCCACGCTCCGGCATGAATGGGCCGGCTCGACCGGAGTGATACCACGGCTTCATAAAACCGGTGTGAAATAGCATTTGCGCTATGTTTCGCCGAGTGAATGAGTATGCCGAAGGTCCATACCCCAAACCCCATCGTCCAAAGGCCGGCAACACACTTGTGACGCCGCTGGTGTTGCGCGTATCCATGTAGGTGGGTGGCGGTAATCGCTTACCATCAAGGATACGTCTGCTCGTTTGCCTCCTATTCCATAAAAAAAGAGACAAGTGAGACGAGAGTATAATTTTTCTTCAAAAGTTTTAAGGTGATGTTATCATCATTATCAAACATCTTAAAGAACTTTATTAAGATGCGATCCTAATCGTGTGTTAGTATTTCAGACTTATATTCCAATTTATATTGGCCAATACCATTATGAGAAGTTATCTAATTTCTCACTAGACAGACAAGTGGTGTATTACAGAAAGTGCGCAGCGATTGTGATCATGCCAGACTGTAGGTTATTCAAATGACACATGCACGTAATTAGGGCAGAAACGTAAAGATATCAAGTGCGGATATCATTCATTATTATACATTTGTAATGTGAGCTTATCGTGTTCATTGCATGTTTGATTATCTATAGGTATAGCTAGGTAAGGTATAGGTTATTGTTGTAGCCGCATTTAATTACGAGTGTTACACACAAAAAATATGCCTAAATTTAAAAAAAAGTAGTTTGATGGGGCGTTAGTACCTAAGCTATAACAGCGCAATATTTAGAACAAAATATTTGTAATTTTCTACAACAATCTAATAAAATATTATACAGATAACATAGTAGGTAGCTTAAACTATTAGTAGCGTCACGTCAAAGTCACCGCTTCCTACTGCATTGAATGTTGTGGGTTCGATACCCAGTAGAACAACACTTCATGTAACCTAATGTGTTTCCTGCGACACAGGATTATATTCCTACTGTAGATGTTATCTTTGAAAACAAAAAGTAAAAATATTATTGTTTCAAACAATGTTAAATTAGTTCAGTCTTAGTTTTAAAATATTTTTAATATTAAGACGACAGAATTTTTTTTCAATTTTAAGATATTTCAAGATAAAATTAAAATCGTTTATATGAATACTGGTGTTGAGTGTCAGTTATCAGAAATATTTTTCGTGAATAATATGCTTTCACACTGAGATAACCACTTGAAGAAATCTCCCATGCATATTACTTTCACAGAACATATTCCTTTCAATACAGATCCAATATGAAACTTAATCGTTTGCAGTCATAGGCAAACGCCTAGAGGTTTTAGCGGTCGCCACGCGGCTTTCTACTGCACCAAAGTAACATGGGTTCAAATCCCACACGGGACAACTTTGTGTGATCCACAAATGTTTTCCTGAGTCTGGGTGCTCTTTGTATTGGTTACATGTATGATTGTCAAGTCCCCCGTGACTCAGAATGCATATTCCTAATGCAGGGTCTTTTTTAAAAAGAAATGAAAAGAAAGAAAAATAAATGTAAGTAACACAAGTACAAGCAATTAAATAAAATTTGAAGACAACTCTTACTCATTTTACAAAATGCATAAATAATTAAATTTTAACTCCTTTTGTCTAACTATTTTTATTTTTCTATTCAAACTTATATTTAAAATGAATAGTATTCATTAAAATTAAAACAATGAAGATCCCAAAAGACAGTTTTGTAACTACTTAACTCTACATTAACAAAATATTGTCATCTGTCATTCTGACTAACGTCAAATATCTAAAATCAAATTACGCCTACCGTATAAAACTTCGAATGTATCGTTAAAAAGAGAAATAGGTATCTTTTAATGGGTTCGAAAAAGAGATGAAATATGAATTATGCTTAAAATATAATTGTTGTAAACTGACTGATGTAAAAATCATTTTAGTTTCTAGGCTTTCTGTCTTTCTGTATCACATCTGTTTTTATGTGTAAAAAGTACTATATAAAGTATTATTCTCATTAAATATTCTGGTGTTGAAACAGAAAGTAAATAAAATGTCTTCTGGTCGCTCTAAGTCGTCGATTCTAGACAAACCGCTGAGCAAAGGCAAAGGGGAGGTGTCGTTAGCATTTTATGCACTTTTATTCTCGGAAATAGTTCAATACTGTCAGAACCGATCACATTCCATCCACGAGCTACAAAACAAGTAAGTTTTAGTATAAATAACTCAAAATAAAACCCTATAAATGTCTTTTCTAATAGTAATAGTTGTGTCCAGTTTTCTCATGTAAAGTCGTGTTATTCGAAACGAATGTAGGATTTTTCTACTTTCAGATTATCAGACATAGGTCAAGATGTGGGCACTCGACTTCTGGACTTATATTTTGTGAGGGAGAAGAGTAGTAAACGGGAAATAAAACTACTGAACATGTTATTGTTTGTGAAGTCTACATTATGGAAGGTAATGTCTTGTTATGTTCTATTTAAGTAAATAAATATATTGTCTATAGCTTGGACTACCTGAACACGAAACCACAGACAGGTTTACCTAGAGGAATTGCAAGTAGTACCCTCATGAGTCTAAAGCTAGAATTGTTCTTACAGAACAGTATACATATTATGTCCTATATGTATACTGTTCTGTTAGTTTATTATTAATACAAAGGTCTCATAAGAAAGCCTTTTATAGTCCCACTGCTGTACATAGGGCTCTCATTTCAATGGAGGTTTTGACTTACTATGTAATATCTATAGTAATATAATTCTTTTCTTTGTTGTAAATAAATAATATTCGAAAGAATATTCATTTAACGGAATAAATGAAACAGCAATAACATTTAATTTTTGCTAAACAACTAGCTAACTCCCAAACTCTGTCTGTCTTTGAAAAATGAATAAACATTTCCTTTTTGTGTAACATTTTCATTGATGCTTAGCTCCTATTAGCTCGAATGAATTATGCAATTAACTCAATCGGACCAGCCATTTATGTGTGACTAAGAGAAATAGGGATTATGTATTATATGAATATTTTGGACATCTAACACAACACTATCTAGTCCCAAGCTAAGCAGACCTTGTCAGTTATGGGTACTAGACAACTGATATAAATATATAGATACTTTTTTTTTGTAAATACATACATATTATACATAGAAAGCTTTGAAACAAATATTTGTAGATCATACAAACATTTTGTCCGATATAGGAATCGAATACGCTACCACTGCACCACGGAGGCAGCTATATACAGGGTCTGTCGTAAATAATGGATAAGTCGTAAACTGGAGTTGGTCCGGCTATGAGACTATTAGAAAATCGTATCTTTTTGCCAGGGTTTCTAACCGTATGGAAATGGCGTAGACTTTTATGTTTTTTTATAAATTTCGCTACTCTTTGCATTCATTCCGTTGCCATTTCGTTAAATTTAGGTATTTCTGTGTCATTTTTTTTGTATTATAGTCTTGAAGATGTGTATTATTTAGTTTTAGTACTGTTTTAGGCGTTTTTAACGTTGGTCATTTTCAAAATTGTCATTTTAAGATTTTTTATGTTTTTGTTTTACTTAGGGTCAACTTTTGATCATTTACTGTGTAAAAAAAAGTACGGCGCTATAGCTGCCCATGATCTTAATAAATTATCTAGTATGTGTAGATTCTAAAAAGGTATAACAATGCATACTTCACAAGTAATATTAAGCTACATGAGCGAGATCAATATCAAGGTGAGAAAATATTTTTTTCATGTAATGTTGTAAATGGTTATAAAACTTCGTCATAATGATTTATTTCTGCCAAGATTCTTTACACAAACACTATGGGGTCACTATTAAGGATATTCAAAAGAAAACTAGGTTGTTTTAGTACGTAAAAATATTTATTCAACAACTTAAACTAAATGTTCGAAGTGTCCTCCGCCGGCAGCTATGCACGCTCTACATCGCCTAATAAACGATCGCTTAATCCGGCGCACATAACCGGCTTCTTCAATTTTTCTCGCTGCTACTTGAATGCGCGCACGCAACTCTTCTACAGAACTTATTGTTTCACTGTATACTTTTTCTTTTATACAGCCCCAGTAAAAGAAGTCCAAGGGGTTCAGGTCTGGCGAACGTGGAGGCCATAAAATTGGCCCCAATCGCCCTATCCATCTATCTGGATAAGTATTATTTAAATGTTCCCTGACACGAACAGCGTAATGTGCTGGACACCCATCATTTTGTAGCCACATCTCATTTCTTATCTCTTGTGGGACGTCTTGCAGTAAACTAGGTAAAGTATTTGCTAAAAAATTCAAATACATATCCGCATTTAATATTTCAAATAATATCCTTTTCACGCGGGGAGACCCTTTGTATTGCTGTCTTTGTTCATTTTTTTACCTGATGATCCTTTTTACGAATAAACTTGTAACATGTTTGTCGCATGTAACTATTAGAGCACATAAATTTTAAAATTAAACACCTTTATGAAATGAGGAGGCATGAAATTTTTTTGACAAAAAACTACCTAGTTTTCTTTGAATATCCTTAATAGTGGCCCCATAGTGTTTGTGTAAAGAATCTTGGCAGAAATAAATCATTCTGACGAAGTTTTATAACCATTTACAACATTACATGAAAAAAATATTTTCTCACCTTGATATTGATCTCGCTCATGTAGCTTAATATTACTTGTGAAGTATGCATTGTTATACCTTTTTAGAATCTACACATACTAGATAATTTATTAAGATCATGGGCAGCTATAGCGCCGTACTTTTTTTTTACACAGTAAATGATCAAAAGTTGACCCTAAGTAAAACAAAAACATAAAAAATCTTAAAATGACAATTTTGAAAATGACCAACGTTAAAAACGCCTAAAACAGTACTAAAACTAAATAATACACATCTTCAAGACTATAATACAAAAAAAATGACACAGAAATACCTAAATTTAACGAAATGGCAACGGAATGAATGCAAAGAGTAGCGAAATTTATAAAAAAACATAAAAGTCTACGCCATTTCCATACGGTTAGAAACCCTGGCAAAAAGATACGATTTTCTAATAGTCTCATAGCCGGACCAACTCCAGTTTACGACTTATCCATTATTTACGACAGACCCTGTATAAATAGATTTAATTTGAATTATAATTAGTTACTTATTGGTCTTATTTTTTTTTTAATTCAAGTTTTTAGTTAATGTTGATATTAGGTATTGTACAAAAATTAAAAAGTATTAATTTACTTATAACTAACTTTCAGGTGTTATTTGGCAAGGAAGCCGACAAATTGGAGCATGCCAATGATGATGAGAGAACATATTATATTATAGAGAAGGATGCTTTGGTGAGTGATTTACTATTATTGTTTGTTCACCATCTGACATAATGAATTAAATATACTACTACTACTGTACTGGATTGTCAAGGTAAATTAGGTGAAAACACTAAAATCTACTGCCTGCCTATGTCGATCCATAATTTCCAGTGTCCAAAATGCGTAGAGCCTTATGAAAAGAATACTGGCAGAGAAACTCATGGCCACTCTTTTTAAAAGTCAGATCTTCAGGTACAATAGTGTCAGTATTACATGAAAGCTAAACAGTATGCAAGCAGTTGCCATCTGACTTTCAATTTACAAAGTGTCTAGTCGTCCGATAAACGGACGAATAACATAAATTAGTCGTCCGATAAACGGACGGATAAATAGGCAAAATAAAGATAACTGTCAATTTGTTCGAAATTTTTTTTTTTTTTTTTATAAATTCTGTCTTCCTCTTGCATGACAAGAGTCCTTGTCTGCACTTCTTCTTTCTTTATCTGTATATATTTGGTTTTTCCTTTCCTCTTCGGTTCAGTTCGTTACGGACGAATAATATAAATTAGTCGTCCGATTAGCGGACAACTAGCAATAGCCTTCAATTTATTAAAATGCTCCAAAAACTAACATACCAATTAAAAAAAACTTTCAGTGATACCATTGAAGGTTTGAACCTATTAAACATGTGTGCGTGTGTGTGTGTGTTGTATATTAACTACAACTAATTTTTACTAGTATACTAAAATGTAAACACATGTCATTTTTATAACTGTTTTAAGTGACTTGACTTGATGTCCGTCCTAAGTCGTGATAGGGCCTCCATAGTATTAGTATATTAGACTTGCAGATTTGAATTCTCTCCGTATCCTGCTGGTTCTATTCATGTTATTTGCGATAGTGCATCACCAGATTTACTTGGAGCTAACATTATGCCCGTCCAAACAGAATCTTATCTCAAAACCGAGGTTGGAATCGAGATTTCACAAAATAATCATAAGCCTAAGAAATCGAACCCTGTTTATAAGTATATTCAAGTGCCTCAGAGAACATTTAAAGTCGCCTGCCGAGAATCTCTTCCCGGTCGTGTCGGATAGCTTTTGCATTGGATTTTGAGAGTGAGAGAACAGAAAGTGTACCTGTATTAGCAAAGACACTTGTGCAGTGCACACTGCACTATAATATCTCCTGCACAACTGGTTGGTCTTCGTTGGCTGGGAGCACGTCATCATAAGTTGATTTCGACTGATTTCAAGATCCTCAAGAAAAAGTATTTTATAGTGCAGTAGAATTACAAAAACTACAATTAATTATTTTTATGTTTAAGTTATTTTTTATTTATTATGGTTCCAGGTCAACAAATTCATCAGTGTGCCAAAAGACAAGGGTTCATTGAATTGCGCCACCTTCAACGCAGGCATCATCGAAGCTGTGCTCACTAAAAGTGGATTTGTGAGTAAATATACTCACAATTTATTTAAGGATCTCACAACAAGGAATACATAAAAACAAAACAGAAAACTTACTAACTGCCTCCCGGACCAATACGACCTCCAAAACCTTCAATTGTAGGCGATACATCTGCTCGTTTGCACCTATACCATAAAAAAAACAAAGTTACATGCTTCTTCAATTATAGGAGACAACATCATGCCCAAGAAGGTTTATCAGTTCAGCTGAATGTCCGATTAAAAAGTTTGTAGTCTGGAGCTGTTAGTAGTATATAGGTAGTCTGTCTCCATGACACAGGTACTGGCTAGTTGTTACTGGTGCGAGGCGATACAGCGTTCTGCCCCGAGGGTTACTCTGGTCACCCCGGGAACAGGAGGGACTTCAGAAGCCGCCGATGCGTTCGTAGAGCTCCTCCAAACTCCCGAGGTAGGCCGCCGCGGGGTTTAGTGGGTAGACCGGTCCTTCGGGAGTCTCCCCACGGATGGTATGGCGCGAAAAGCATTCCCCGCGTAAAAAAAGGTACTGGCTAGTTGCGGATCAGACAAACTGTGTTTAAAATGCGTCAAGTTAAATTAATAGTTTTTAGTTCAATTTGTATTTTACATATTTATATTTTATTTGTATTTCCAGCCCGCAAAGGTGACAGCTCACTGGCACAAAGGAACTACATACATGGTGAAGTTTGAGGATGCAGTCACAACTAGGGACAAGTCACTGGATGACCGATAAATGCTTATTATAATACTCATTAGCTTATTAAAACACGCTTTAAATTGAATATGTTTTCTTTACAAATATCGCTAACGGAAAACCTTTCAAGAAGTTTTTCACCCAAAAATAATATCTTTTTTTTTTAAACACACCTCCCGCATTAGGAATCCACCCTGTATCGCAGGTACTTTACAAACATACATGTAATGGACACAAAGAACACCCAGGACAACAATTTGTGGATCGCTCAGTGTCTCATATAGAATTTGAACCCACGACAGTTGACGCAGTAGAAAGCAGCGTGGCGATCGCTTAAACCACTAGGCCAAACGAGCAGTCAAATTGACCTGACAAAAACTAAAAAGTTGACTTGTCAAAAACTAAAGGTCAATACTTATAAAATAAAATACTAAATAGCCAAAATATATCTGTAAACAATTACAACTTTCGGACTACGAGAATTTAAATAGTCTATCGCGGTATTTAGTCTTGCCGCAGCGTCGATCCCATTCAAGTTTAGTGCGATGAGTCCATAAAGCGTAGCCGTAGAACAGCATCGGCAATATAATAACGCACACGCCAAATCTTATGTTCCCAAAATTGGGCTTAAAGTATTCCAACTGAGTGTTCTTCATCGACAGGAATCTCTGAATAGCCGGATCGAACTGAAACAGTTTCGAATGCTAAAGATTCTTTAAACTTAATTTTACGTTGATAGCTTTAGTAAGTTCATACAGCTCGCATAAATTTAATCTGTATGGGAGACGCAGGACTGGTAAGGTGACCCGTATTGCAGATTACCATCCACTCCAGACTCTGGACAGTGAAATGAATGGTGGGAGGAGCAGTGACATTTATATAATTGGTGTGTGTGTGTCTTTGAGTGTGTTCGTATGTAGGTGTATGAGTGTGTGTGCTCCTAAAAGAAATCACTGAAGTTAAAGAAAATGAAACAAGGAATGAGGGAAGTTATGAGGGCAAAAAGAGAGGATTTTCGGTTTTCTCGTAATTGAGGGACACGAAGCGATAGCTCTTATACACTTGTATTTGGTAAGTTGGTCAATTGAAGTTGTTTTGTTTCTATAACATGCATTTTTTAATTACGTCCGCCGCGGCGGTTAAAGTTTAGAAATGAAATTATTGATTGATTAAAGAAATATAAAATGGACATCAACATTGAAGTCAAAGCTATTGCTCTTCGGATTTTAAATTATTTAGGTACCTATATCAAAACTAGTTTATTTAAAACCGCATCACTACTTCAATAATAAACTAAGATATACTTAAACAGATTTTGTCTACTATCCAGTGTGGAATGAATGGTCCTCAGTTATTCTCTTCGTGTAAGGAGTATAGAGATTCGTTATGCAATTCATTGGTGTTTTGTAACTGAATCATGAAAAAGTTAATAAAGCTGTATACATTAAACATATTATTTGTGTGTGTGTGTCTCACTCCTCGCTCCTCGTAATGTAATTTCGGGCCGATATCTCAAAGGTGAAGCGACGTATCAATTTGAAGCCTTCTATATCCAAATTAAAAAAAAAGTATAGAATTTACCACATAACCAGCCTCCTTGGAATGTAGACAGGGATCAGTTCTAGCCTTCAAAAATTCCTCTCTACATCGTTTACGTCGCTCAACTTGATCACATATAATTTTTAGTTCTAAATCAGACACCCCATAATCAGATCCTTTGCATTGCCCCATTGTATTTAAAATATAAACATTATCATACAATAATAATGGTCTTTATGAATATCAGGGTACCCTTGTCAAACTAACATTCTTTTAAAAAAAACTATACATGTCAATAGTGGCCAGGTATAATTCCTCCAAAGTACAATCAACAACAAAATCATTAATGATGAGACTCATAATAATTTTAAATGTTATCCAATTTATATTTTCAAATGAGTAAATAAGCATAAAGTAATAAACACACTTAACAATCAAATGATTTTATTTCTACAATTTTTATTCATAAATTATTTTTCACTGAAATATACACAAAATTTACGCGAACTTGAAAAGCCTGTCTCTGTAACGCAGCTCTCCACTCCTTATTTGTGCCTCGCGCGTAGTTCTATGTTTCCAAAGGGCATATCCATATGCAAACATGGGAAGAATAATAGCGCAGACCCCAAACATACCAGTGGTTTTGTTTGCCTTAAAATATTCCAACTGAGTCACTTTCATCGACAAGAACTTTTGTATGGCTGGGTCAAACTGAAATACAAAACATAAATAATAATCTTGTACGCGATTATCTAGAATGATGACCAACATTTGTATATATTCTATCAATTCATAACAAAATTACGTAATTAATACTCACAACATAGCCAGCTTCATTGGCATGTTTAAATGGGTTAGTCTTTTGCTTGATAAATTCCTGTCTTAAATTAGCACGCTTAGCAGCCTGCTGCTTGATGATATTAAACTCTGCATCGGAAACACCGTAGGGGTTGGTCATTTTTGACCCGGGCCTATCACGTCTTCTGATTTGAGTTTCAGAAAAGGTACTTCACCTAGGTCGGTAAGAGAAGTTTCATTGACACTAGTGACAGAATTTTTCAGGGTTAGAGAAACGTCATTTGAGTTTGACTTTAGTGACAACTAACTAAGTTCCATTCAAAAGGACCTGTGAATGGAACGAATGTGCCACTGGAACCAGAGACAAAAACCGATACTTCTGACGGTCAAATAACTTGGCCACACTAGTGAACGACGACTGAACATAAATTGGGATGAACGAGTACTGAATACATACGCGCGTTCCGGCAACCATCTTTTTCGTTTCTCTTGTTGTCGTTGTCAGATCGGCGATTTTTATTAAAAGCCGCAACCATGGGTCGCATGCACGCACCTGGGTAATTTAATGTGTTATTTATTGTGCATAATATTAAGATAGTGTCTAATCATACATTTCACGTATTTGGAAGTTTTAGTGATGGTAACATAACCTATTGATTGAGTGGCCACCACATGGGTTTACAGCAAAGTGTTAATTTTATGTTTTCAGTAAGGGTATTTCCCAGTCGGCGCTGCCGTACCGTCGCAGTGTCCCAACATGGTTAAAATTGACCGCAGATGATGTAAAGGAACAGATTTTCAAATTGGGCAAGAAAGGCCTCACTCCCTCGCAAATCGGTAAGTGACACTCTTCAGTAGTATTTGATTAATCATTGCAGATTATATTGTTGTTTAGAACTTTTTTAATATGTAGAGAATTATGAGATATATCATCTTTGTATTTCAAAGTTCTTTGATAAAAAGTTGGGATTTGTGTCAGACCAACCATGTCCTGCATGTCATGACAGTCTCGCAATTTACTTAGTAGCTTTTGTGGACTAAGGTTATGTAAACATGTATTATGCATATAACTAGACATTTTGAGTTCAATTTGCTGATATTTTCACAGAATATCTAAAATTTTAATGTTTGGGGTTACCATTATCAGTGTCCTGACATGTGGATATGTTAAGAATTCACATGTCAGGACATACTATTTAGCTTGAGTAAAAATTTGACCACTATTTACCGATTCAGCACATGGTTCCTTAAATTTAATTTTTAGGCTCTTCAGTAAGGTGCTATTGTATGAACATTGTTAACAACAAAAGTAGATTTATTTGTAACGTGATGTACACTGTTGTTGCGTCTCATAGAAAAGTACTTGTTATTTTTAGGTTTTTTTTATATGTAACATGAGAAGGAAATATGTAAATTTTTAGAGGTATGACACTGTTCTGTATAAAAATCATTTTTTAATATTGAGCCTGTTAATTGCGTGGCCATAACTACTACGCCGAACTGTGGGTTGGATACCCACTCAGGAAAATCTTGAACAACAACAAAAATCATTTGTTTTGTCAAAGGCCTGTCAAAAATTAAATAGTCTATAACTTTTTAAAATCAATAAACATATCCAGTATCCAGCACCAAGGACAATATTTTTATTGTAACAATTTGTTTCAAAAGTACTGGGGTTTTGTTCAGTTAAAATGTCATTGAAAACAATGATAAAGCCTTCCTTACTAGATATCTACACCCCAAAAGGTTCACTGGTAAAGAATGTTAAAAGTCCAAGTCCGCATAATGCCATGCTTTAGAACAGATAAGCTCCAGAGGAGTGTTACTAAATTACCATGGCCTTGAAGAAAACCAGGCTTGAACAACCTTCTTAGCTATTATTTAGGTGTTGAAATTCGACCTGATCCATGTTGCAGATGGCCTTAAAACTGGAAAAGTACCTTTGAACAAGCAATTTTAGTTTGTTACACCATTTTTTACATGTCAGTTTTATTACAAGAATAATAAATTACACCTAAAAGCATGAGTTCATATGACTAATGACAAGAGACTGTCATCAACGGTTTTTGGTAACAAAATTAAGTTGACTAACCCCAAAATGTGACCTACAACTCAAAAGTGGTGGCACCCTTAATGTGGACTTCCAAAACCAGGCTGCCTTTGGGTCCCTCCCCCCACTAAAAGAACAGTGAGAGTCGTCATCCTATGGGCATTTATTTCATTATATCTATGAAAATTACAATTGCTCCCAAGTTTCTGCTGCTCTCTTTATCTAATTTTTTTTTTATCTATCACCGGGTGTTTTAAGCTCTAACCCCACATTGAGCAGCACTGTTTCTGTTCCATATATGTTTGTGAAGTCCTCTGCAACACAGGATAAATTCCTGATGCATTGTCATAGGCTCGGGTTCGAATCCCTGGTCAGACCAAATGTTTGTATGATCTGCAAATATTTGTTTCAGAGTTTTCTATGTATTTACAAAAAAAAAATGATTATATCTGTTATCTACTACCCATAATACAAGTGCTGCTTAGTTTAGGACTAGATGGCGTTATGTGTTTAGATGTCTGAAATATTTATTTATTATTGTATTTTATAATTTGTTAAAGACCAAATCTAATTCATGATTTTGCTCTCTCTTTACAGGTGTAATGCTTAGGGATTCCCATGGCGTTGCACAAGTCAGATTTGTTACTGGCAAAAAGATCCTCCGTATCATGAAGGCTATGGGTCTCGCTCCTGACCTACCCGAGGATCTGTACTATCTGATCAAGAAAGCCGTCGCTATGAGGAAGCATTTGGAGCGCAACAGGAAAGACAAGGACAGCAAATTCAGGCTGATTCTTGTTGAATCCAGGATCCATAGGTTAGCTCGCTACTACAAGACAAAGAGCGTGCTCCCGCCTAACTGGAAGTATGAATCAAGCACCGCTTCCGCTTTGGTGGCTTAAGTTAAAATAAACTATATAACTTTATATGATTGTTTTATTTTATGAAGATATTTAAAAGGCTCTTAAACACCCTTTCTGCACTCTAGTCCATCTTGGTTTTATTGTTTAAATGTATTATTAATTGAAATAACAAATTATGAGTTAATAATCTTATCATACTAAAGTATCAATAGGGTATAACCATACATGCTTATCCCCGTTTCTGTCAGTGCTTTGTTTGGACTTGAAGTTAGCAGATATGAAAGAACTTCAAATAATTTAAAAAGGCGACACTTCTGTGCCTAATACTGTTTTTGGTGACAATTCTATATTTAGTTTTTTAAGACCTGGCTTTGTTCAAATATTAAGATAGGAACTGGCAGCATAACTTTCTTAATCAGTTAGAATCATAGGTAAACTGTAACTTAGTTAATAGATAAAAAAATGTATAAATAAAAACGTCCTCGTTCTTGCGAAGTCGGTTTAATTTGTGACTTCTTATGTGTGCATTAAAATCAGAACATATTGCCAATTTTAATGCACCTGTAAGAAACTTGTGTACCGATGGTGACTAGTGAACAACAAACTTTCTGTTGGTAGCTGCTCCTGAAATGTCCCTTGCTGATTCCTAGTTTTTAGTAAATAGCAGTTCAATGTGACTGAAAAGGATAGAAGTAGAAGAATGTGTGAAATGAAACTTAACGCATGCATACGCCATACGGCATGGAGAACATTAAAGTTTAGGAGAGGCTGAATGCTAAAATTTAATTAACATGATCACTACCATTTCTGTTGTAGATCTGACTTTACATTTAATTGACTACCTCGTTAGCGCAAGGGTAGTGTAGGGTTTGATTCCCGGGTCAGACCAAATGTTTGTATGATCTGCAAATATTTATTTTGGAGTTTGATAAAAACATTTATTTATAATATGTAAGTATTTAGAAAAAAAGTATTTTATCAGTCAATTTAGCTTGCGTAGTACAAGCTCTGCTTAGTTTCAACCTAGATGGCGTCGTGTCTCAGATAGGCTTGTGAAAAAAAAATCGATTATTTTAAAAATCGATTAATAATCGATTTTTGGAAAATAAAAATCGATTTTAATACGTGATTTTATTTTAATGAATAATCGATTTTTATAATAATCGATTATTTTTTTAATGAACTATACTACTTTACCGACATTTGATTGTTATGTCATTCATTGTTCGTTGGTGAAACTTCATTCATTTTTCAAACGACAATTTCGAAAGTTTTTAGTCATATTAAAGAAACTTTTAGTCTCGTTTTTAACAATGTCTACGACTTAGTTGGCTTCAATATTTTCATGTTGACAATAAATCTGGCAACGCTAAATGTAAATGTTGCACTAAAATTTTAAAAACGTGTTGTAATACTACCAATTTAAAACAGCACATAGAAAGGAAACACTGTAGTATCATAAGTAGTATTGAAAATAAACAGGTAAGTACCTACAATTTGGCTTTAATTACAATTATTAATTACAAAGAAACTGGACCACTTTTTATACAAATACTAAACTGTCAATGATTCGTTGTTTTAACGAATAATTATAATAAGATCACTATTTGCTATATTACAAAATTCATTTACCTATCGATTTTGCACGGACTTAAAAGATAATTGTTTCGTTAGCTTGTCAGTTAGTGATTTATTTAAGAATTGTTATATTTTTTATTAAATTTTAAGTACCTTTTATGTTCTGTTTTAGTTTAACTATTATAAAGTAACTAAATACTTTTTGTTATATTGCTATCTGGGCTTACCAAAACCGGCTCCAGCTGAAAATCAGCGTCTCAGCTCCGGCCGAGGCATTTATGCTGAGCTGGACACCGTTTCGGGTAAAAAAATTCATAAATTGTTTTTAATTGTGCTTTATGTAACTACTAGCGACCTGCCCCGGCGTCGCACGGGTGCAATGCTGATACTAAATACACGTTGTATATAAAACATAGCTGACCCACGCAACCTCGTTTGCGTCTTATATAGCCCGTAGCATGAAAATTTTCGCAAAATAAGTAACTTTTCTGGTTGATTTTTACACCTTGTGTCCGAAAAACCCAAATATCTTACGGAACCCTATTTTTTTCCAAAATAAAATATAGCATATGTTACTCGTGAACTAGCTACACTTTCGAATGGTGAAAGAATTTTTAAAATCGGTCCAGTAGTTTTTGAGCCTATTCATTACAAACATACAAAAATAGGTACAAATCTTTCCTCTTTATAATATTAGTATAGATATAATATATACTATTCTTAATGTTAACGTATGATTTTCACTCCGAATAAATATTTTCTATTCAATAGAATACTATTTATGTTGGCCCAACATACTCTGAAGGGGTAAAGAAAAACATTTTTATTTGAATCTTTTGTAATTTGATTGTTCTAAAACTTTAATTTGTGTTGATTATATAAGAACTTACTATTTGTGTTGTTTATTTGTAATGAATAAATCTATTGATATATTATTTATGGCATTTATTTTGAAATTAAGGAAAAATCGATTAATATAAAAAAAATCGATTATTTTCTTGAGAAATATCGATTATTTATTAATCGATTTTTCAAACCAAAGAAAAAATCGATTTATTATAAATCGATTTTTTATGTACAATGTCACATCCCTAGTCTCAGATGTTCCGAATTCCTTCATTTTCATTGTGTAGCTGTTATGCTGGGGCCACACTAATGAGAAATGCCATTAATTATCGCGATAATGGACGTTCACCATAGGTGTAGCCACAACTTAACGGGATAATTTGACAATGGCATTAACAATGCCATTTGGAGTTAGGCGATAGCTCAAGTGGCGGTACATCAAAGAGATTAACGCCAGAATTGATGCGATGAAGCGGCCACATTACGTATTGTCAGTGTGCATCGAGAGCGCAACGGGAGCGGACGTATTTGTTTTTTTACGACGGATTTGCCTTAAAATCGCACGATTTTGACTGGAAATACGTACTATGGCGTCCTAGTCGAGTAATCATCCACCTTCTTCTTTTTCTTTGTTTCAGTTTTCTTTTTATTCGGTAATGATTCAATAAAGTCAAATAATATAAATTTACACTCATGAGATATAGAGCTCTGTCGACGTCCATCTTGCTTGAATTAAAGTAAATTCAATGCCGTTTTTATCGCCAATAATGAGCATTCATGTTGACCGTTGAAGTGTAGCCACCCTTTTTAATGCGGTAAAAATTATCGCAATAATTATCGAGATAATGGGCATTGACGTTAAACCTTGGTGTGGCCCCAGCATTAGTGTTGCCATCACAATAGGGTAGATGACTGTATCGTAAATAAATACCTATGTCTCCTGCATTAAAGTTAATATTACTAAACATCTCTAATTTTATTATTAATTTTAATCAAATAAGCATTGTAATATATTGCTCAATTGAGTAGTCAAAATAATGACGTCACAAGTTTGTATTTAGTACATTTTTCACAAAGTTATCATTTTGGCAGATATTGAAAAGTAACCAATTTGACTAAGGTGTCATTATACCGTGGGAGAGCTATGCTTCGGCATGAATGGGCCGGCTCGACCGGAGTGATACCACGGCCTCACAGAAAACCGGTGTGAAACAGCGCCTGCGCTGTGTTTCACCGAGTGAGTGACGAAACCGGAGGCCCTACCCCAACCCCTTTCCCCATCCTCTTCCTCATCCCCCAAAGGCCGGCAACGCACTTGTGACGCCTCTGGTGTTGCGGGTGTCCATGGGCGGCGGTAATCGCTTACCATCAGGCGATACGTCTGCTCGTTTGTCCCCTATTCAATAAAAAAAAAATCTACCCTATTCGAATGAAACCACAATGCAAGTGGTTCCTTAGCATTCTGAGGATATAGAAGCACTCTTAAAAAGATAATTTATGTAATTAAAAGTTTATAAATTCTTAATAAATATATTCACATAGATTACTTATTATTTACAACTTTCCTTAGAATTAAACAAATAGTTTTTAAAGAATTTATAACAATTCAACAGACATTTTTCTTATCGACAATTTACAATTATATAAAACCATTTGTAATGTATAGTCGAAATGTAAGAAGTATTAGGCAAGTCAGGTATTTGCCAGTAAAGACTAGGCCAAATATCCAAACTGTACCGAGGGTTCTCATAATAATAATAAAAAAAATTGTTATTGATAAGTTGAAAATATTTTCATAATCAACAGCCTTGAATAATGCACTGCTGGACCTAGGTCTCTTAGAAAAGAGTTTTTGGTCTATTATGTAACTTTAGAAGGATTTTTAGGTTTTTTTATAGGGGTTTTACATTGCAAGAATGCTCATATCGGTATTATACTGTTGTATATAGGTAACAAGAAATCTTGGTACTCCTTCAGATCATTTTTCAACTTAAATACCATAGGTAGCCTCGTGATATAACAGACACATCTAAACATATGGATTCCAATTACTACCATCTTCCGGATGCAAGCTATTCGTTATCAGTAACACTACATCTACAATCCACCATATACCTAACCCCCCTAATGTTAACAACTTACCTACAGCTGTACCTGTTTGTCCTAAACAAAACCTATCCATTCCTAAAAAACCTAATAGAATACTGTATATCAATGTAGTCGTAAAATAATGTCCAGAATATCGCACGCAAGGGAAACCATCTCGCAGGAATGTTCTGCTTCCATAACACTCGATACCATCAAGAGCTTTGCACTGCACTTTTGTTCTTTCAACTTGGTCGTATCTTACACCACCAAACTTTACACAGCCGTGTCCTATTGCATCTCTAGCTGTGTGGTTTCCTTTATGATCGATCGGTTCATCGCAGTCGAGAAACTCCAGGGGCAAAAACGTGCATTTAACTAATGGGCCTAGAGGTCGATACGGTTCTTTCGGATAAGAGGCGCTATCTGACTTAATGGTCGGCGCCAATATAAGAATTATTGATACTGGATATATTATTTTTTGTAGCATTTTACTTTTTACATTACAACACAAAGCAAATGTTTAGTTTTATTTCATTTGATGGAATCAACAAAAACAAATCGTGAATGACGTGATGTGATTTATGCATCAATTTGACGTTTATTTATCTTTTATTGTCAAAATGTCAACTGTCAGTTGCCTTTAAGTTAGACTTTTTTTTTTTTTTATAGAGAGCATGTAACAATGATTACGGGGAGATCGTTTTTTGTTTTTTCGAAAGACGGTCCCCATTTCATGTCATCCACATTTTATATATTTTTTTTTATCATTAATTTCATCACGACGACGACTTGAAGACGATAAATACTTGACTTTGGCAGAAATGGCTGAACCGAGTGATCCGCCTAGTTGCCATTTCATCATCAAAAAAAAAACAATGACTACGAGGTCACATAAATCCACCACAAAACATAATTAAACTAGCCACTTGTTTTGCGTGAAATAATTTATTTGAATAACAATATTATTGTATCAAAATATAGAGGATCGTACGTTTGAACGGCAGATAGTCATCATCACAGAACACTTTTATTACAGTCATTATAGTGACCACCAGTAAAAGTATTCTGTGATCGTGACTATCTACCGTTCATCGTCCATTCAGTCGCATCATCATAAACATTCCTTAATCAATGTTTAAATCAAATTTATTTGGATAAAATCGAGATTAATTTAACATCAGCTCTTGAAATTGTCTGGAAAAGCTATTTGTTTTAATAAATATCGAGGTTTATTGAGTGAGACAATCGAAGTCTGGTTTGAGTTATAACTCTTGAAACGAATAAATGAATAACTAGTGTTTTGAATTCAAGCTATTTTAAACCAGTTAAAATAATTTAGGTAATTTAGGTATTTGAAAAGCGTCGGAACGTGATTTTTTCGTGCCGGGCGTCAACTAAACAATAAAATTAATAAATTTTAATACCCTTCCAAAAATATTTCGTTCTACAACACAGAAATTAACCTCATATAATAATTCACAAATCGAAAAAAAAATAAAAAATTATGTATTGTTATTATCATAATGTACTTTTTTTAGGTAATGTGTATTTAACTGAAAACAATTTAGTAAGTAAATGAGAACACTTGAAAATATTTTCACAAGATAATTTTTGTGTTATTAAACGAATAATATTACATCAAGTTGACAGTTCACGTCCGTGGGTGTCTGACTGCCCAGTTCCGTCGTAATGATTTTTATTCTAACAGAACAATAACAAGTTAAAGGTTTTATTCAATCATGGAAGTATTTAACAAGTTCTATTCGTCGGTTAGTAACACAGTGTCGCAGTTGTCAGGCGTCCTCCCCGGTAACCCTGTAACCAGAGAGTTTGAAGCTACTCAATTTATAGCAAGCGCTGGTCCAGGTAAAAAACCTTATTATAACAATAGTTTCTATTCAAATGTTACATCTATATAGTTTGTCCTATAGATCGGTTCATGAAACTTGCGGTTGTACATCAGTAGCGATTGTAATAGTGTTTAATTGTGGTTGTTTATCTTTTGTACGTTTACAGAGTTACCAGTAAAAACTAATCTATTTACATTTTACGAGTACTAAAATATTGGTAGTAATATATATTTTTACATTTGAATAGTTAAATATGGCATAATTAAATATAATAAAGTTAATTATTCACTAAGATGATCCATCACGCTGGTGGAGGTTGTGTATTTCAATGAAGTTTGTAATATATACTTTGATTTTTGAAGAAGGACATAGATCACTCTTTACAGCAATAACCAACATACTTGTGAACAGAGTCGCAGGCAAAAGCTAGCATGAGTTATGAAGCTAAAATATGCTGAAAATAATCAAGAAACTTGTTTTAAGATATATTGGGCCCAATGAAGGTCCTTGAAGTACACTAGTCTTTTATGTACAATATACATCCTGGTTCCCTCTGTTTCATTCTAAAATGTCTATTTTTAGGGTAATAAATCTATACTAATATTATAAAGCTGAAGAGTTGTTTTGTTTGATAGGCTAATCTCTGGAACCGCAGGTCCGATTTGAAAAATTATTTCAGTGCTGGATAGTCCATTTAGGGAGGAAGGTTATACGCTAGATACCATCACACTAAGACCAATAGGAGCGGAGCACTAATGAAGAATGCTACAAAAACCGGGGAAAAATATTACACTACGGGCAATGAGAGACGTAAACGAGGTCACATGGTTCAGTTAGACAATAAAATATAATGTACAATGTTATTGTAGAGTCTAGGGGCCGAAGTACTGTATTTATTTTATTTCTTAATCCTTTACCAGGTTGGAAATTACCGTGTGGTGACGTATTAGAAATACGTAGTGTCAGCACCCCTAATCCTCTCGTGGGTGTCGTAAGAGCCAAATAAGGGAGCGAACTTAGCAACATTACTGCAAAGAGACGGGAAACTTAATAGCGTGATGTAATAGGCTAAAATCTCCTTCCTAAAGAGAGGTTTATGTCCAGCAGTGTTCTTTTAAAAGCTGTTGATGAACATGAAAATGGTACACAAGGTACCTTTCTATAATTGTAAAGTAACAATTTTTGTAACTTAACCTAAACAAGCCTAATAAAGATTGTGAGGAACGTGGAGTTGTTGAAGACTTACACCATTTATTGATGGAGTGTGTCAGATATGAGTCTAGCAAAAAGAGTTTAGTGTCCGACTTGAATTTGAATGGACGACGTAGGAATTTTTCATAGAATCCTATCGGAAGTAAATAGCGATGATGCAAAGGCTATGATGATAAGTATGTAGTAACTTATTCAGGATACGATGGAACTGGCATAAAAGTTCCAAAAAATTGAATAAAACAAAAATAGCCCAATAAAAAAAGAAAGAATATGTTTTCGACAGTTATAAAGTTTACTTCACACATTTTGTTAATAAATTATTATTACTGGGGGTAGGGATCTCTTTAGGATAGGACTGTGACTATAATCTATCATGATTTATTTTTCTGCTTTAATTAATTTAATGCTCTAATGTTTAGCCCCCTTAAATACCACTTAAGACAGGATGGTTGTCTGTTCATATCAATCCGCGATCGAACGACAACGTAGTTACGAGCCCATTTGGCTGGGGGGAGAATTCCCTGAGATAGTACCTGATTAAAACACCCTGACCCCCCAACTGTTGGTTCGGGATGCACCACCAGTTCAGTCAATGAATATAGTTTAGGTGTCATTAAAGTAATATTAGAAGCTGTTTATCTGTGTTGTTTTCACTTAAACATGTCAAAACAGAAAAGATTATTATCTAAAAGATATAGGTACTTAAATATCTTAACTGTTATCAAGATACTGCATTTCTTTTTTATGTACTGTTTGTTACACTCTGCTACTGCCATTCGAGCGTTATCGCTTTGCAAGGTAGTCTTCGTTCTTAACACGCTTTTTTTAACTTATATTTGTTTGAAATCGTCTTTGGGGGCGTCCATAAATTACGTGAGGTGTTTTTTTAAATTTTCTGCCCCTCCCTCCCCCCCTGGTGAGATGTCGTGAGATTTTATTCAACCCCCTCCCCCATCCCCCAATCTCACGTGAGATTTTTCAAAATGTGAGTTTCTTACGTAAACGCGTTGGATTGTTATTGTAAAAAGAAAAAAACGAATTTGCTTCGTGCTTTTATTTACGACTACTTAAGACTAGTAATCAATATTGCTGGATTAAATGGACCAAAATCAATCAATTTCAATTTTTTCAAAATTTCAATCAGAAAAAAAAATTGCGTGATATTTGCCGAGCCCCCCCTCTCTCCAACGTAAGATTAGAAGAGATTTGACTAGACCCCCTCCCCCCCTTAAACACCTCACGTAATTTATGGACGCCCCCTTTTGAACTCGATGTTGGTTTACTTTAAATAGTCAGTTTTCATTTTAACTTTAATACATACTAGCTGACCCACACGACCTCGTTTACGTCTCCAATTGCCCGTATTGAAATAACTTTTCCCAGTTTTTGTAACATTCTTCACTGATGCTCTGCTCGAAAAACAAATTTTTATTTTTTATATTTATTCACCTTTTAAACCTTCCCTGGATTCGATAAATATTTTAAAACAAAAATCAGCTAAATCCGCCGAGCCGTTCTCGAGTTTTAGCGAGGCTAACGAACAGCAATTCATTTTTATATATATAGATTACAAAAACTAAAAAAAAACTTTAATGTTAAATCCAAACAAAACATATTTTTCGTACTATTTTTAGACTTATACGGTAGACATACCGATATTTTCGATCTGATCCGATATTTTCGAGAGCTGATTATGATATCGCGCACCCTACTCTTTTTCACACATAACTATTTATTTGCAGGTTTACTGTGGAAAGTGTACAAAGGTTACAAAAAATCGACTAAGCAAGAAGCTTCCATATTCGTCTTTGAGAAAAAACAACTTGACAGATGGACAAAAGGCGACCGAGATATTATGTTAGAGACTTTAAAACGTGGTATAGTCCAATTGACAAAACTACGACACCCTCAAATTCTTACTGTACAGCACAGTCTCGAAGAAAGCCGAGAAAGTCTTGCTTTCGCCACAGAACCTATATTTGCAAGTCTTGCTAACATTCTTGGCAATACAGAAAATATGCCAGTGCCAATACCATCTCATTTGACAAACTATAAACTCTATGAGCTCGAAATTAAGTACGGTCTGATGCAAATTGCTGAAGGTTTAACATTCCTCCATAATGACGTCAAACTTCTTCATCGCAATATTTGTCCAGAATCTATTATAGTCAACCAGCAAGGTGCTTGGAAGATATTTGGCTTCGATTTTTGCGTTGCTAATCAAAGTGCTTCAGGATCTGCACCGTTTTGGCAATTCAACGAATATTGTCCCGCAATGCATCCGTTGACTCAGCCTCTTCTGGATTACTTGGCGCCAGAAAACGTTCTTTCCGCCACACATTCACCCAGCAGTGATATATATTCTTTAGGTATGGTGATATACGTGTTGCACAGTACGGGACATCAGCCTTTAGGTAGCGTAGGGACGGATTATACTAAGTTTAAGCGATTTGTGAATGAAATCAGACAATTGCCACCATCTAGACTGTCTTGTATAACGGATGGCTTGAGGGAATACGTTAAACTAATGTTGAATGTGACTCCAGAATTAAGGCCGGATCCTCATCAGTTCTTGAAGGTATGTCACATTATTTTGTTAAATAAATACATATATAAATTAATATACATCTAAAATGTTTGTTCTGTTGTAATTTGAAAAGTAATCTACACTCTATACAAATAAATAAAATTGCTTTTCACTAAATGTAATTGAAACTATATAGCATACATCAAAAAGCAATTTTTAAATTTTTTGGCTGTCTGTTTGTTCAGGCTAATCTCTGGCACGGTTAGACCGATTGTGACGGGACTTTCACTGATATGTAGCTGATGATATAAGGTGTAACTTAGGCTACTTTTTTAGACTAGTTTCGCCCCACGGCATTACCCGCGGTTCAGCTAGTACTACATATATGCAAATCTAAATTCCTTACAACTATTTATTATGTGTGTCACATCGGTCCGAAAAGTAATAAAAAAGTTTAATAGCTATTGTGGTGTCTTTTTAAAAAACTATAAGGTCTGATTTGAAATTACATAATATTTTATTTAACTGATGCTTGCAATATTAACCGCGAGTAAATAAATGAAACCATTTATGACGTCAACATTAAAATTAATTGAAAGACAGACCTATCTAGCTTGCCCTTTAGTAATACATTGTACACTACGAGAACTTCATGTTTTACAGATATCGTACTTCGAAGACGTCGGCGTAAAAACCCTCAACTATTTAGATTCCTTATTTCAATGGGACAACCTCCAGAAATCGCAATTCTACAAGGGATTACCACAGATTATACAGAAAATGCCTCACCGCATATGCATATACAGAATCTTACCATGTCTCACGAGAGAGTTTGTGAACCCGCCCATGGTGCCGTTCGTGCTCCCAAATGTCTTACTCATAGCTGAGAATTCTACCAAAGAAGAATTCGTGAAATACATACTACCAGTATTAAAACCAGTGATGTTAATCCAAGATCCAATACAGATACTCCTGATATTTATGCAGAAGATGGAGCTGCTATTGAAACTGACGCCAGGAGAAGAAGTTAAATCGGACATTCTGCCAATGTTGTATCGTGCGCTGGAATCAGATGCTCAACAGATACAAGAATTGTGTCTCTCTGTTTTGCCAACATTTGCATCCTTGATAGATTATCCTGCGATGAAGAACGCTCTACTCCCACGTATCAAGAAGTTGTGCATGACGACAAATTACATATCAGTGAGGGTGAACTGTTTGCTGTGTTTGGGCAAACTGTTGGAGCATTTGGACAAATGGTTGGTTTTAGATGAAATTATTCCGTTTCTGCCGCAAATACCGTCGAGGGAGCCCGCTGTGTTGATGGGGATTTTAGGTAAGTTTATTTAAATTTTGAACATTAATCTACTAATTTTAGTTATTTATTTTATAATATTAAGTAGAACAGAGGAACATTATTGTGGGAGAGCCACGCTTCGGCATGAATGGGCCGGCTCGACCGTAGTAAGAGAACCGGTGTGAAATAGCGCTTCCGCTGTGTTTCATAGAGTGAGTGAAGATACCAGAGGCCCATACCTCAACCCGTCCCCCATCCGCCTCCCCATCTTCCTCCCCTTCCCCAAAAAGCCGGCAACGCACTTGTGACGCCACTGGTGCTGCGGGTAAGGTCGCCAGATGGTTACCGCCTTTCAATAAAAAAGGAGTGTCCTAAAATACAAGTAATGATTATGTCTACGAGCATCCAATAAATTTGATTTGAAAACTTTAATATAGGCAATGTATCATCAAGGTATGGCGCTTAACAGCAAAGCAGTAGCTATAAACATACATAAAACAGCTAGGAACAGTTTGTACATAAGTCGAAAATCATTAACTTGGCTTGCATTTTACCAGTAATCTATACTAATATTATAAAGCTGACGAGTTCGTTTTTTTGATTGTTTGTTTGAACGCGCTAATCTCAGGAACCGCTGGTCCGATTTAAAAATTCTTTCAGTGTTGGGTAGTCCATTTATTGAGGAAGGCTTTAGGCTATATATCATTACGCTAATAATAATAGGAGCGGAGTACCAATGAAGAATGTTTCAAAAACGACTAAAACGAGGTTGCGTGGGTCAGTTAGTATTAATGTAAATTGAAGAAATCAAATCTAACAGAATGCCGTTATTAGTAAGTGGGACGCGATATGTTTTAAGTCGGTGCATTTCTAGCTGTTTTCACGATCACACGATTTTGATGCTTATGTCGTATAGGTACTTATTAAAAGTAAAGTGATTTTTGAGTGCGTCAATCATCTTTGGCCTTGAAGCTGATCGAGCCGTTTTTAAATCACATTTTGTTTTCGTCATATGTTCAACTAACGCGCCCGCCTGGTTATTTCTAATTTATAAATTTGAAAATTAGATACTTTCGCTATTATCTATGTATATTTTACCGTGGGCTATTTTTGGTGGTACCGTGGTATATTTTACGCTTCGGCATGCATGGGCCGGCTCGACTGGAGTGATACCACGGCCTCACAGAAAACCGGTGTGAAACAGTGCATACGCTGTGTTTCACCGAGTAAGTGAGGATACCGGAGGCCCATAGTCTGGCGGGGAAGCTAGTATTATAAATAAACTAGCTAAACCCCGCGGTGTTACCCGCGGTTATTGTAGTACCGCGGGTAACGCCGCGGGGTTTAGCTAGTCTAGAAAAAGTAGCCTAAGTTATAGCATCAGCTATCTGTGAAAGTCCAGTCACAATCGGTCAAGCCGTTCATGAGATTAGCCGGAATAAACAAACAGACAGACGGATAGACAAACAGACAAAAATTGGAAAAACTGTTATTATTGTATTTGTACCGTGTATACATACATACGCATGTAGTAAAAAGCGGTTATTATAATATGACAAACAGACACTCCGATTTTATTTATTTGTGTAGATTAAGTCCAGACATAAAACAAATCTACGTCTTCAACACAATATATTTTTGTTTATTTAATAACTCTTGCACTAGGAACATATCCTGTGTCGTGTTGGACATTAAAAGCATACGTGAAACGCATACAAAGAACAGCCAGACTCAGAACATGAATTTGTGGATCACATATTTTTTTTATTGAATAGTGGGCAATGGAGCAGACGTATCACCTGATAGTAAGCGATTATCGCCGCCCATGGACACCCGCAACACCAGAGGCGTCACAAATGCGTTGCCGACTTTTAGGGGATAAGGAGGGAGAAAGGGGCAAGGGTTTGGGGTATGGTATGGGCCACTGGTAGCCTCACTCAGTCGGTGAAACACAGCGCAAGCGCTATTTCACACCGGTTTTCTGTGAGGCCGTGATATCACTCCGGTCGAGCCGACCCATTCATGCCTAAGCGTGGCTCTCCCACGGTAAAAACGTGTGGTGCGATGTGGGTGTGATCTTCACATAGGTCAACAATTTGTGAATCAGACCCTTTGTTGTCTCATGTGAGTATCAAACCCACAACACAGCCCAGTAGTAAGCGGCTAGGTGACCGTTTAAACCACTACGCTATGGATTCATTACAGCAGCTTAGCCTAACTATAGCAAAATTTAATTTCTATTACAGGTATTTATAAGTTAGCTCTAAGCCACTCCAAGCTCGGCATCACAAAGGAAATTATGGCCACAAAAGTCCTGCCGTTCCTGATCCCTCTCTGCGTGGAGAACGGGCTGACATTGAACCAGTTCAACGCCCTGGTAACTTTGGTGAAGCAGATGATTAATAAAGTGGAGACAGAGCACAGAGCTAAGCTAGAACAGCTTAACTCCATACAGAATGAGTCTAAGTAAGTTTATTTTTTATAATAAACTAGCTGACCCGGCGAACTTCGTACCGCCTTAGCGTAATTTTTAGCGCGGTTATGGATGTGTGACAGATTACCACATATTTTTTTGTTTTAAATTGATTAACGTTGACATTTGTTAGCGCGGTTATGTGGTTTTAAATTGAATGACGTTGACATTCGTAACGCGCTTTTATTAAAATATGCAAAATTAAATGTATATTTTTCAATCTTTCTGAGAGATTTTCTTAATATTTTTTTCCGTAAGAACCTTGTACAGAGTAGGTATTAGAAAACTACAAAAAAAAATCAGCCAAATCGGTCAAGGCGTTTTCATGCTATGTCGTGACAACGGAAAACGGGTTTAATTTTTATATATATAAATATAGATATCGTCGTGTACGGAACCCCCTTTTACAGGAGAGGTTTATGGACTTTAATCCTGGTTGTCTTTATCAGTTCACTGCCGGACATAACATTTGGTATATGGTTTGTACCTGGTTTCCTTCTCTTCTATAAATATTTCAAAAATCTTATATACAACGCCATCTAGTTTCAAATTAATCAGAGCTTGTACATTGAAACGTGGATTGACCGATAGAATAGACATTTATTTACCTTTTTTTTAATTGAGGGCGAACGAGCAGACGTTTTGCCTGATGATAAGCGATTACCGGCGCCCATGGACACCCGTAACACTAGAAGTGTCAGAAGTACGTTGCCGGCCTTTGGGGTATAAGTCTCCGGTATCCTCACTCACTCGGTGAAACACAGCGCAGGCACTGTTTCACACTGGTTTTCTGAGAGGCTGTGGTATCACTTCGGTCGAGCCGGCCCATGCATGCCGAAGCATGGCTCTGCCACGGTAAACTTCGATCCGGGAATCGACCCCTAGACCTCAAGCACGGCAGTCGCATACGCTACCACTGCGCATTCATTAGTAAATATAGCTAAGATTAATATCTGTTAATTCCAGGTCACTAGAACACAATCTATCCTCAACAGCAGACACGCTAGTGGCACCAGAAGCTGCTAAATCCTCAGACCTGGATAAAGTGTTCTCAGGGTTAGGCATGGATACATTTGCATACACCCAACCCAAGGAAAAACCTGACATCCTGCCATCTGTGAATGAGAACAGAAATCTTAGTATTGAAGAGAAACAGAGGTAAAGTATATATTTATACCAGCAATGGCTAGCAGCAATCTAAAATAATACGTAACTAGCTAACTATTTTTAGTCTTGCCATTATATTGTTACAAAGAAAAAAAAAATTGTTTGTAACATTTATCTATACAAATAAATAAAATTGGAGTGTCTGTTGGTAATATTAAAATAACCGCTTTCTACTACATGCATATGAATGTATATACGGTACACATACCAAAATATATATTTTAAATTTTTTTGTCTGTCTGTCTGTTTGTCTGTTTGTTCCGGCTAATCTCAGGAACCACTGGTCCGATTTGAAAAATTCTTTCGGTGTTGGATAGTCCATTTATCGAGGAAGGCTATAGGCTATATATCATCACGCTACTACTAATAGGAGCGGAGCACCAATGAATGTTTAAACATCGGGGGAAAATTTTCACGCCACGGGCAATATAAGACGCAAACGAGGTTGCGTGGGTCAGCTAGTTACTAATATAAATCTTATTCGAAGTGGTCTCCATTGGCTGCACATACAGTCCTTTAAATGTTGAGGCCAGTAATCAATAGCAGCACGCACTCTTTCCATGAGAAAATTCTTTACGGCCAATCGACATGCTTAATATGGCTATAAATTAGGAGATTGGACAGATGTATAAGATCGCAGATTTAACTTCTTACCGTACCTAATAGTTAGTTATCAAATAATAAACATATAATTTCTCAATTCCAGGATAGCACAACAGCAAGAAACCGTCAGAAAATTCTCACACCAGCCCCATCCAACCGCAATCCCTGCCCCTCCCAAACAAATCCGCAAACCAGTAGACCTCACAAACTCCCTCCTACAATCAAACCTGAACCAATTCTCAAAACCAGCAAACCAACCCACACATCAATCGACCAGCAACCAGAACCTACCACTCGCTACCAACCAATACAACCCAACCGGGGTAACCCCTAACTATGGTTACCAAAACCAGTATCCTAACTTCGATAACCAGTTAGCTTTGACCTCAAATACCTGGTCTTCTTCTCCGTCAGGGAATTTCAACAATAAATGGGCGAATAACCAGACAACTCCGTCAAATGTAAAGCAAGATTGGTCGGCTTTTGAATCTCTTTTACCAACTGCGAATAGTAATCAGAGCACGAATAATAACGTGAAGAAACTAACCGATAATGAGATGATGGATCTTTTAAGTTAAATATTTGTGGTTGGTGTTGTTTTTAAATTGGTCGGATTGTAATGGAGTTAAGACAATGATTTGATATTTGGCTCGACATCCTTTTCTTAGAAATAACGAAGAACAAGTATCAAATATGACACTGATTCATTAATGGACATTCGTAGTTTTATCTAGTCTTACCGTGATTTTTTATAGCTTCTCGATGAATAATCTAACTAAAACTAAAAGTAATATTGAAATCTGACTTGTTGTTTTAGCGATTAGGCCGTTAAAACTTAAAAGTAATAAAATATTTGAAGTTCTCACTTACGTATAACTTACTATAGGCCGACCGTTTATCTGAGTCCTCGCCTGCGCGAATAAATCATTATTTCTTTACTATGACGTCACATATCTTAGGAACTATCTTGGCGCATTTCATCTCGTGTGTATCTCACTAAGCGCCCCCGCCGCCCGCACCTGTCTCAGCCCCCTTTGTCGTCATACCCCCGCGCCCCTGTTACCGCGCAGGCGAGGACTCAGATAAACGGTCGGCCTATAGCATTTGTTCTAGGCTCTGACCTCGTCGGATGTCGGTTATCGCAGTTAAAAGTACCCTATGTCCTTCCACAAGAATCGAAGTATCTCCATGCCAAATTTCATTGAAACCGGTGCAGCGGTTTAACCGTGAAAGCGTAACAGACAGAGTTACTTTCAAATTATAATATTAGTACGGAACTATTGATATGGATTTTGACTGGTCTGTCTGAGATTGTGTTTTTATTGATACATATCGTGTATATATTGCTAAAAAGTGTACAGTTGATAAGAATATTACAAAATACTATGATGCTTTTATTAATAGTCAAAGAAGTTAGTTATAAAAGCATTGCACACTAATTGACTTAAAAAAAGAGCAGGTTCTCGTATTTGATTTATGTTGAAGAATTTTCTTTTTACTTCTAAAGGTGATAATTAAGGATTGCAGAATATGTATTACAATTTATAATGATGGTAGCGGATTAGTCATTTTAAAAAATGTAAGTATTGACATTGGATCTCATGTGGTCCTTGTTTTTTCCAGTGGAATAGAAGGAGTAATATATATTATGCTTTCTTGGAGATCAGAAAAGCTTAGAGTTCATTCGCGTTAAGATAGTAATGACGTTTCGATCAAGCCCCGCCCCCAAACTACTCAGCCCCCCTTTAGCCAAGATTTAAATGTTTCGCGTCGAATCTTTTGATTGACAAGACGTCAGTTACATTTGTTAAATTTATACTGACATCTTTAATGTTTGTAGAATGCCAACTTGCATAGGTAGTCATTTGAAATCTGATGTGTAAGGGGTCAGTACTGATCGATGCGTAATTATTGAAGTGAAACTTCTTTAGAATCGTTGTGATTTCAAACCGGATGCAACGGAAAAAACGACAGGTAAGAGACACAAATACAAAAAGTCGCCTGTAATTAGTGAGCCAGAGCGAGAAAGCAAATGTTGGTCTCATTCTTTAGTCGATTTACTGAAGTTTCACTTCTATCGTGTGTGAATCGCACACATACCTTTTTTTTGTAAATGCGAATGAACTCTAATTGTATATATATTATATATATATATAAAAGAAAAGTATATTAATGCTATTAAAAATACTTCCACTTAAATATTGTGAAAATGATCACAAAATACATTCCTATTAATTTATGTATTAATTTCAATTATTTTTAATTAGGTTTAATTAAAATGAGGGTATACACATATGTAATGTGATTTTATATTAGGATCCTTATTTATTTTCAAATTATGTATTAATATGAAAATATAGAAATGAAAACATATATTTGTTTTATTTTAGATTTTTTATTGTTTATGGTAAATAATAATTAACAGTAGGTAATAGACATTTTTTAAACTAACCCTAATTGCTACTTTTAATTTTAAATTAATTTTAATATCTTTTGTTCACTAATATATTGTAACGAAGAAATATCATTCCAGAAAAAGTTGATCGACACGGCTAAACATCGTGAAAGTTCTCGTTGGTTTCTTGAGACACAGAACAATTCACCTTACAACGATGTACATAGTGCCGAATATAGATTGATTTTCACGCAGTTCTCGTTCTCGACTTGTTTTTGGAACCGTACAATAAACTCCCTCGAATGTACCTACCAGTAAAAGTGGCATATAATGTAATCGTTGTCTCGCGGGCCGCAGTTTAGTTCAGTTTGAGCTCCAGTGCGATAAATATCAGTGATTAACCTCGTAGGGACCTCGGCGACAATTAAGTACTATTATTCTGAGTTAGACGTGCTTTTAAGATACTCTTTAATAAAGTCGTCAGAAGGTTTATTTCTCAAATTCGTCGAACCCATATGCTACTACGTCAGGCTACAAAGTTAGTTGCATAAATTATAAAAAAAAGTATGTGTTTTCTGGTTTTCTGGAACTTTACACTGACTTTCGGGAAGGTGTTAATAAAAAAGGGTTTGTAGTAAAATATTTTATTAATAGTTTAATATGGCAACACCATATTGTACATAATACTATGTCGTACAGTTTACGTTGGTTTCTTTATTTAAGACTATTTGGTAATCTAGGTAAAGGTAATCTCACCTTGACGCTATTATAATAAACATATAAAATTAATTTAGAATTTATGAAATTATTTTTTTATCTATGGATGGATAAGTTAAGGTCGGCATTAAATTCTTTTTCTCCACCTAACTTACCTTTTACAATTCTTTCAATATTAGTTTTTAAGAAGCAGGTCGCATGCGGCCTCTGGATCTTGGTTTGGACAACTCTGGTTTAAGTTATGAAAATCTTATATGGAAGTTTATCTTTGTCTATGATCTATTTAAATAAATGTCAAGCTTCGCGCTCATTGGTCACATCGAATAGCACGCGTCTCCGACTTCTTACACTATTTCGTCCCTTTTCACGGAATCTTACACAATCACGCCACAATTTTTTATACTTATTAGCCATGCGTTAAGTAAGCCATAGTGTCGACACATATTTTTTAAATTAGTCGTCAATTTTACATGCTAAGATAATTGACAACAATTTTGGACAAAGTTTTCCAGTAAATCTGTAGTGCACATTTAGTATTGCCTACCTACATGAAAACATATCTGACAGTAAATTATTTGTGTCCATGTCTATTTTTTTAATAATTAGATTGTATATGAATATCTATGTATATAAAAAATATGATACATTTAAAATATAACTTACCTACTCTAGAATATAGGTACTACGAATACAGTTTAAGTGTGACGGTTTGCGAAAATATGATTATATGTTTAAATCCAACTTCTTTTAAAACAAGATTTCGATAAGGCGAACAATACTGTGTATGTATAGTATTGTATTTTTTAGTTTTTTATTGTCAATCTTCTGATTTGCGCAAATTCCAAATGTTTTGCAGTTATCATATTATATTGTCCTTGTCCTCTTTTAATGCAAACTTCCACATCAAGTAGATTAACAATATTTCTAAACTACCTTCTTCTTCTGAATGAAACGGCAAAGAACATACACGCAGTTACTGTTTGTAGCACACTTGCTGTCAGAAAACAAACTTTGTACTCATAATTGTACACCAAAGACCATATCATAATAAAAATGGCGACGATGGCGTTAGAAGCTGTCATGGTGGCAGTAGTGTCGAACTCGTTGAGGGTACTGTTGTACAGAGGCTGTTGAAGGATGCTGGAGGCGGCTGTCGAGAAGCTGGCCAGCATACACCACACTACCAGTAAACTTTTGCTCGTGGACAGAGTGATGCCTGAAAGAAACAGTGATTTATTTTTATTTTTATATTTATCTGACATCGTTGAATATTGACAATGGCATTGATGGTCTGTAATTTTATACCTGTTTTTATAGTTTAATATTGTAACATTTAACTAGGAAATTAAGGTAGAATTAACCCCCGACACTTAAGTAGACTCTGATAAACTCGTGAACGAGCAAATTAATTTTTGCGAAAGGTACTGTCACTTGAACCAAACCTTGTGACCTTTTTCGTAACGAAACTTTAAACTCAATACAAAAATCTATAATAATAGATTATATATATATATTTTACAAGTTTCACGACATTTCAAAAATGCATGATTATAATGTACCAATATCTTGTTAGCCTCCGCTGCTGAGTTAGGTTGGAAACCTGTGCTTGAGCATACGGCGCCTCTTCCTATGGGCCATGTACATCCACCACAGCATAAAATATAGTTTCAGTATATTTGAATTAATTTTAAAAATGAGACAGCAACAGTACAAGACAATTACCTACTCAAAACTAAGATAATTTAGTGGTCAAACACACACAGAGGTGTTAAGTGTAGGAATGAACGGATGTGTATAAGCTAGAGAGACAAACTTCTTAGCATTCCATGGATTCACCGTGCGGGTGCCGGGTCCATCGTGTGGCAGAGGGAGAAACTCAGAGCAGTTAATAGGACTTGCGACCTAGGCGTATAAACCTTTGCACTATGAATTTGAATACCTTATTGAAGTCTACGATAGAGATAATAATTCTACGATAGAGAAGTGCTTACCATAAAATCCTGTGGCACCAGCGACGCAAAATGCTGCACACAATCTTGCCTTTTCATTAATAGACTTGGGCAGCACGACGCAGAGTACGATAAAGCATAACGCTGACCCATGAGATACTGCTATCAGGGTTGACACCTGTAATAAAATCAAACTATCGTTAATTTACACTAGCTACTCTGCACTATTCAATTAGTTAAATATTCTATGTTAGATTTTTTTCAACTGCATAACGTTTTTGAGGCATAAGATTTAATGTAAGATTTAATAAATGAGTATGTTTTAGACACAGGTCCACAACATTCAGATGAACTGCACAGTAAATGTTCATGACCAAAGTCAACCAAAAATAGTTTTGGTTTTCGTCAGTAGATGATGTATCTTAAAGATCGCGTTATTATTGTTTGAAAACGGAATTCGAATATACTATGATTTCTGAAGAAAACTTGAAATACGTTTGTTACATTAACAAAAAATAATAATTAGGAAAGTATTTAAGTAATACTAACCGACCAAATATTCATCGATGGATTCTGCTCCCAAATCAATGGCGGAAACACCAGCGCCAAAACTAATATAGAGAAAGTCGTGCAGAGGTGTAACAAAGCATACAAGTAGAAGTTCAAATCTCGCAGCATGCTGGTGATCGTCATGAGATTCTTTTTGATGGAAGCTGTTCTTCGAGCAGTTCCCGGAGAAACTTCTGCTGCAAATACCACGCTGCCGGGAGGAGCATTCATCGTAGTCTCTCTATATAAAGGTTGAGGATGCTGTCTGTCAATGTTCTCCAGCTCTTGGTATCCAACTCTATTGTACTGATTAATATCCAGAGTTCCAAAGTCAGAGGAGAAACGATTATGAGTTACGTCAGATAAAGTGCTGAAGTCTGTGGAAAATCTTGCATCATTGGAAATGCTTCTACTCTCTCTGTATTGTACAGCAGGATCCAGAATCTCCTCAGCGTTCATTTTAGATTTAAAAACTACCACGTCTGTGGTATCATCATCGCGTGGAGGTACACTCCGAGAAGGTACATTTGAAATTGGGTTTTGTGTTGCTTGATTGGAGAATATGACTTCATCTTCGTCTTCAACAGCGTCCCTCAAAGTATTGTAGGTGTGCCTTATAATTTTTTCTATGTAAATTGGTCTGGAGTATGAAGCAAGGAATATGCAGTTTTGCATAATTATGGCTCCATATACCATGACTACGATGTCACCTGTGTAGACTGAGCAGAGGTAGCCGACGAGAAGGGGCACAAAGCAGTTGCCCACTGATGGTGCCATTCTGACGATTCTTTGTGCCATCGTTAACCTGTCTCTGAAGTAGTGTGTTATTATTACTTCAGTTTGTTGACCTGTCACTGCACAGCCAGCACCTAGAAAAGATTATTTATATCAAATTATTTCGATTAATTATTTTGAATTGATGATGATATTCCACATCATTAATCATTCACCAAAGACGTAGCTGGTACATCTATTATTGTGACTATTCGGAACACACAAACATTTGAAACTTCTATAAATTGCTTTTTAAAATCATGAAGGTTAAAAAAAAATTGCATTTGAAAATACATTGGCCGATCAGTGTCCATGAGCTGCTTCGTTTTCAAAACAACTTGTAATTAAATTACTGACAATCACACTACCTACAAAAGAATTAATAAATTCATGAAAATAAGTTGTGTTTCATTGTTTTAAGGAACGAAGTCTCGATGTAAGATGTGTCACATAACCACCAGCTGCGTAAATTTATACACCATATTTTTATTAAACAATCCTATTGTTCTATCTTAAGAATTATTTTCACGAAGCACACATCAATGGCGAGTATTAAAACAACAATCTCCATAGGCATATGTACCTATATAATACGAGGGGATGTTACGACTTTTGATTGCGTGATTTACCTATATCCAGATGGGTTAATACGCATATTTTAAAAGTAAAATATAACAACCCGGGTACTTTTCTTTATTGGATTTCGTGTAAGAACGTTACAAGATATTAACCAGCATTTCCTGCGAGTATTTCGTAGTGGGTCTTAAAACAACTGCTTGTCAGTGTTCATAGCTTGAAGTATTTTAAAACCAGATAAATGTAGGTATATTGTATCGTTTTGTTGTCTATCGGAATCTCAGAATTCCGACTGTATCTGACTAATTTATGATTAGATAGGTATCTAATTTCTATGTGATTAGAAAAGGTAAATCGAAATGTACCTACCTAACAATAAAGGTAATGGGTAGATTACAGTTAAGTTCTAACCGTGGCCCATATTAACTTAGCTGATTTATTCTATCTTATTAAAGCTTAATATTTTATTTGCAACAAGAGCGTTAAATGCGCGAAATAACGACAATATAAATTTTTATTGAAGGTTCTTTTTTCTTCATTTCTTCGAGGCCAACACTAAATTATTAAAATAAAAAAAATACTGATGACGCTTGAAACTGCTTAATTGTTTTAGAAAGGCCAATTACCGGTAGATTTCAACTTATTAAATATATTAATGACATGTATATCCTAAACTAACTATAAATTTTGATATTTGATGTAGGTACCTATTAAAGACTACAAAAATTCTTTTGGAATCATTAGGGGCTAAGCGTGGATTAAGAAAGTGTACTAATCCATGGATATCTTAAGAGACGACCAAGGAAGCAAATTCTGAAGGATCACAGCACTGCAAAGGGAAGGCCAAAATCGCCTTTTTAAGAAAAGGCCTATGGAAGACAGTGGGCTATTACCTAAAGGTTGTTAATAAATAAGTTAACCTAAAATAGTAAGTACTAATACCTGGGGATGCCTGACAAAATCAATACCTAAGAAAACATTTTTTTTCTCCTTGCGGAAATCCCTTCGGAAACCTCCTATTGGTGGCATGTCGAACTCGAACCGACTAAAACTGCACGCCGTCTTGAGTAATAGGAGCTGAGGAACCAGGTGTATCCTAGTAAGGAAAACCCTGGAACACCAGCGCCGATATTCTTAACTACTAGGTATTTTACCACTACGTAGGAAATACTTTCAAAAAACCATTACGAAAGATAGGAGATACAATGACGTGCTCTGAAAATGGGTACAAGGTTAGTTTTATGCTCATAAACATTTGTTTTCTTCTTCTGTAAACTGCAAAGAAATTATTGTGAGTAAAATGACTCAACAATATAGATTAAACGAGGTAAAGGAACAATAAATGTCACATTACACTTCAAGCGTTGTTGATTCGTTTGTCTGGTAGTCTTATAAATCAAGTCTTATTTGCCGCAGCTAAAAGAAAACAGGACCTGTACGAAACAAAGACGAATTTCGACTTTGAACAAAATTTACTGCCCAACTCTTAATCTAAATATGCTTAATATACAGAAAGTATTTAATATTGTAGCTATTAGCATAGCCTAGCTAGCATATAAAGCCTCATTGAAATGTATCTTATTTAAAAAAGTAGGTTAGTGATTACCTATTTACTATTTAATTTAGAGAATGTTAAGGTAACGATTATCGTGAACTACTTAGGTGCCTTGATGATAACATTGACTCGTTTCATATATCGAACGATGATGCAGGTATTATACATACTTTACTGCGTCACAATGCTAAATTAACTGCGTTAGTTTAACAATAAAATACAATGACGTTTCTTTTGTCAAAAAACCTTGAGAAAAGAATAAAACAAAGTCGTATTACCTATAAATATTCCAGAAAATATGCTTATGATATGGTCATTGCTGTCAGCGTCAGTAGAGTGACTGGAGAGGAGAACTCCTGCTACTATGAAACACAAGCCAGAGAGAGCTATGAACCTCGGCATGTTAAAGATTTTCACTATTGCCCTGCACCAGGACTCTAACAGGAGCCTGATCACCACAGCTATAACAGGCACCAACGCAATATCCATATCCCATATTTTCATTATCTCCTCTCGCTCATGATCATCTTCTCTGACCGCTTTTAGAATCATAATACCGTACATCGACGAAAGGGCTGGTACCGTGATATGATAGATCACTGCTGATACAACTATTAGCCAGCCGTAACCACCATCGGGTGGTGTAGGCCCTATTTCGGGCTGTGAAGCAACAATTCTGTCCAAATGTAAATCCTCCACTCTACTTTCACTTCTTTCAGCCCGAGTCGGACCTGCATTTCGTTGATTTTCCATTATTTTATTCACACAAACAATCACTTCATAGTAAAAAAATAAGTTTCGTCAGTAAGTTATCTACATGAACTGGGTGTGTTATCTTATCATTATCTTTTCTCGTAATCACTTGTTCTATATTTTTGAAATCAGCGCCAATTACTTTAACACTAGGAGTCCGAACAACATATTAAAATATGTACGTACTCCATTTCACTGAAACGAATGGTAGTATTTTATCTATACATTTGGATATGGTAATTATAAATTTAAATTTTATCGCGACTGTTGCCGTGCGTTGAAAAAATCTTGACTGATGTATTAATAAATAGTTTCCGAACGAAATAAATAAAATATTATACTATCAAGTTGAATAACCAATGAACCGTTCAACAATTCGATTAGAGTGAGACCCTTCGGCAAATACTTTCTTGTTAGAGTGAGGGTTCCGACAAATGATTACTTAGATAAACATTTCTAATTTCGTCGCATAGTACAAAATGAACCCGTTTGATCGACATTCGGGAAAGACGCTCTAATAAGAATTTCGCCAATTTTCTCTATAATGCAAAGGTATTATCAGTTAAAACTTGCCCAAAATAATAAATTTTAATAAGAAGTACGTTAATTACACGAAATGAAATGTGTCTTCTGTGAGATAATCGGAAAATCTGCTTTACTCGTGTTCATAGCCCGTGAAGCATTTTAATTGCTTACAAAATTAGTGTGTTCATTGTTGTGTGGTGTCTCAGGTGCTTTTGGTGCGGTGCCGATGGGTAGAGTCGAGGAGAAGAAGGTAAACAATGGAAACAGAGTCGGTGAGATCTGAGTTGAGTGGCCGGTCGCGGCGGAGCTCAAGACACCGGCAGCATACCCATCGGAGTACACGGTAGGGCTTCTGATTTTATTCAAACAAAGCTTTTGTGGCGAATATCATAAATGTATTTGATGAGATTCTCAAATAACTTTTGATGGTTAAACACTTTTATATATCTCCTAGCTCCTTCCATCTAGATCTGTTCGCCAATACATTCACAGTTTTCTTGGGCCTAATTAAATATTTCGCCTAAGTAGATAGCTTTACACCTATGGTAAATTTTTCTGGCTGAATTAATTAAAAAACAAACTAGTTTTGCATACAAAAAGTGTTTAAAAATATTATTTAATGTAAAACTTTCAAGCCTCTAGTTCTCTCTCGTATTGGAAATAGTATCTAAAAGTTCATCATGTTGTAATTACGAGCCTTAAAATTGTTCTACAATAATAATACTAATAATAAAGCATGTGCAAGCATTCTAGCAAGAACCTAAAGTCTCCTACAATATGAGCAATATTTCTTAGAATTTACTCCAAACAACATTGGGTACACACTGATTGCTAGAGAACTCATTAGTATAGTATATCTGAATAATTGATCCTCAAATTGAAAGTACATACTTCACTAGTGTAACCAATTCATCATCATTCCGATCTATTTAATTATAACGGTAACTTTAGATTTTTTTTATTTTCCTGTAGTTCCACTCAGCTTATGTTCATAGGTCTGTCATGTTTAAACTAGTCTATAGCTTTTCTCAGATCCTCACTTAAATCCAATTTTTATTCTAGAAGCACCAAGTCCCAGAGGAAGGACAACAGTGACAATACCATGGCACCATTCCAGACTAGCGTAAATATCAACCCTGAAATAGGCAGAGATGGCCAAGAAGTTATAGAAGTTCAAATTTTACCACAAGACGAAAACTGGGGAGAAAACACAACAGCAGTAACTGGCAACACTTCTGAAGGATCTCAATCTATGGAAGATGTTGGGAACTGGCCAGTAGAATCTGACAATGGGATAGGATTTGTCTGCACAAGATATTTTGGAACCACTATAGCTCTTGGGCTGTCATTTGTTTCGTTTGTTAGCCCTCTAGCCATGGTAGTGTTGCCAAAAATTGGCTTTTTCCCAGGATTGACTGATAACATAGCCTTACAACCAAGCCAGAGGATACAGCTGCTTGCATGCACTGCGGAATGTAAAGGAATTCTACTTTCTTTAGCATTCAAATTAGTTTTACTTGCAATTGGAGTTTGGGCCGTATTCCTGAGGCCAAGAAATGCCATATTGCCTAGAATATTTGTATTCAGAGCTATGACACTTGTCATACTAGCCGTTTGTATATTTTCTTATTGGCTATTTTATATCGTACAAATTACGGAGGCAACAAAAGCCCTTGCCGTTGGAGAGGAAGCAATAGATTATAATGCTCTAGTATCTTACGTATCAAGTTTTGCGGATACATTATTATTTATACATTACATAGCTGTTATATTAATGGAAATAAGGCATTTAGAGCCTGTGTACTATGTGAAGATTGTGAGAAGTCCAGATGGCGAAAGCAGGTCTTATGCCATCGGTCAATTGAGCATACAAAGGGCTGCAGTCTGGGTTCTGCAGAAGTACTATACAGAATTTCCAATATACAATCCATATTTGGAGAAAATACCTATATCTAAGTCGCAGAGGAAAGCTCAGTCCAGTATAAAGTTTTATGAAGTTGATGGGTCAGCAAATGCTCCATCAGGACAAGCTAGGTAAGATTTTAATAAAGTAAAATTTAAATAAGAATGTAGATTTTTTGATAATTACTATAATAAGTTATTAATTTTAATAGTTGTAAGGATTATGCTTCTTTTAGATGTGATGTTATGTTTACACAGAAACATTAACAGTAGTGTTCACCCATAGTCACTTTCTTCCTAACATGAACTGTAAAGTACCTTATCCTATAGAAATCCTTTTGGATACTACCAACTAGTGGCTATGTTGGACTCGACCCCATTAAAAACCACACACTGTCTCGGGTACTAAAAGCCGGGGACCCAGATGCACCCTAAAAAGGAAATCTCTGGAACCCTAATGTACCTCCTGCCACTTACAGCTTGTAGATCATATAAGTACTGTACTGTATAGTATTTGTAGTGGGCAATTACGGTTTTTTTTGGGGATCAGTCCTGTATGAAACATGCATATGGTTTTGTCTATTCTGTACCCCAATTAGAAATCAAACTGCCTCGGTGGCGCAGTGGTAGCGAATGCGACTGCTGTGCTTGAGGTCTCGGGTTCAAATCCTGGGTCGGACCAAGTGTTTGTGTGATTTACAAATATTTGTTTCGGAGTTTGGGTGTTTTCTATGTGTATATTTACAGAAAAAGAAGTATATATGTATTCATATCAGTTGTCTAGTACCCGTAACACAAGCTCTGCTTAGCTTGGGACTAGATGGCGTTGTGTGTAAAAAAGAAGAAAAAAAAAAAAATCACTTCAAAATGGAACAAAAGATGTAATATATAAATGGTATTAACGTAAGTATTGTATTTGTTCAGCAATCTTAGATGCTTTTAGGAGGATCCTGTGTCTTAAAACTGGCTATTTAAATTGGTCAAGTACTTAACACATTCAATAACAATATCAGATAGACGAAGATGTTTTCTGACATTTGACCTGTCCATCTTTCGAACATTTATTTTATTTCCTTACATTTTACATTCAAGACCTGCTCATTTTGGTCGAAGTGTGATATTAAACAGACATAAACATAATCTTTAAAATGAATGAGTTTTCCAACAGTAAAAGGGTTCTCGATTTCTCTCGGATCAGTAATTTAGCTTTATAAAATGATTATGGATAATATTGACTTGCGTTAGAACTGGCGGCTAATAATTTTTTTTTCTGACATCTAACACACAACGCCATCTAGTCCCAAGCTAAGCAGAGCTTGTGTTATGGGTACTAGACAAATGATATAAATACATATATACTTTTTGTTTTTTGTAAATACATACATATTATACATAGAAAACACCCAAACTCCGAAACAAATATTTGTAGATCACACAAACAATTGGTCCGACCCAGGATTTGAACCCGAGACCTCAAGCACAGCAGTCGCATTCACTACCACAGCGCCACCGAGGCAGTTAAAAGCTAATGGATTCATAAAGCAGTAGATCAAGCTCTATGGTGTGATTTACTGACATTACCCGTATTTCATGTCATGCACCTTACGTGTTTAAGTTAAGAATCCATATCTAAGCTTCTATAAGAACAATTAAAAACATTCTCTTCGAAAGCATCGCGCACTGTTTCTTGAAATCAGTAAAAAACATAATCAAAGTAGCGTAAAGTTGATCAGTGAGAATTCATCGTCAATCGTCATAGTTTAATCAATTACCCGTAACTAAGACGGCTTAACATCGAAATAATTTACTGTAAAGATTGGTAATGACCGAAATATGACTACCTTTTCGACTGTCTGTTGCTAAGTAATTAGTTTTAGCAGCTTCCTTTTGTTAAGTATGAATGGTACGTAATTATATATTCCCGTATTAGGAATATACATTCTGTATTGCGGGGGACTATATAAACATACATGAAATGGATACAAAAAACAATTTCTGTATCACACAAAATGTCATCACATGTTGGATTTGAACCCACAACACTTGGCGTAGTAGAAAGCGACGTGGCGACCGCTTAAACGTCTGTCGGTCAGTATAAAACAATACGACCTTCAAACCTTCAAGAAAAGAGCATCCTCATTCTTAAAAGGTCGGCAACATACTTGTGACGCCTCTGGTGTTGCGGGTGTCCATGGGCGGCGTTGATCTCTTACTATCAGGCGATACGTCTACTCGTTTGCGCCCTATCTAATAATATAAGAAACGTAGTAAAGTAAGGGCAGTGTTTAGGACAACTGACTGCTACTAATCAGATGTTTTTGGCTAGGTCAGCGACAGGTTCTGTGGGGGGTGGTAGTGGCCGTCGGCGCGACTCTAGCTCAGCACACAATGAGCGCTACTACGAAGAGGCCGAGCGCGAGCGCCGGGTACGGAAGCGCAGGGCGAGACTCCTCTGTGCTGCTGAAGACGCCTTCGCTCACGTGAGAAGAGTTCGCGTCTCTGCTACTAACGGTACGAAAACTACATTCTACAACTTCCACATACAACGCAAAACATAAATACACTACAGCGCCATCTACCGAATGTACGTCGAACTATAGTCGTTCCAATAGTTTATTTAACTTTTGACAGCTCTAATACTTAATCAAATAGTGATACCCTGACCCGTTACCTATTCGATTTCTTTCATCGATCGATTTTATGCATTAAGAAGTTTTAATCGATTTAACAAACTCATTATTTTATAGATAATTTCGTACTTCATATTTCTATGTGTTTCAAAGTGCGACCTCCTTTGTCAAAATAAAGAAGAAATGGATTAAAAGAATGTTGTTCAAATATGACGGTTCTATGTCATGAAAAAATATATAAAAGGAACTGAATTTTCAAAATGTATTATTGTATTGTGTTGTAATTCAGTGGTTAATATTGTATTTGTTAAACTATTGATGATCTTTATTAAATCTCTCTATGTCTATTTTAAAATAATCTACAGTATTTCAATGAGTAACCTTCAATATAGTTGAGTATTTATATTCCTCCGTATTGATTTATTTGTGAATTCTCACGTTTGGTTGAGTTGAGCGTATCGTTCCTGCCTTCGTTACTGTCAAAATGCCAAAAAAGAAAGTACTCAAAGGACAAACAAGAGAGTTTGTCTTGCGACTTCGTGAATACTTTGCAAAGGAAAGCCGTAATGGTGGGCCTCTTATACCAGTGACTCAAGTTAGAGACCGTGTTGCAGCAGCATTAGGTATTAGTGCTCCAACAGTGGCAAAAATAACAAAAGAAGGCTACGGCAGCAGTGGCATGGAACAGAATAAGCTATCTACACCTAAGAAAAAACGTCCGCCAAGTAAAGTTACAGCCGTTGACAATTTTGACGCTGATGCTATTCGTCGTCATATATACGACTATTACCAAAGAAAAGAGATTCCAACATTAAAAAAACTAACACAATCTCTTCGAAATAGTGGTTTGTTCCGTGGTCAAAAATCTTCTCTGACAAAGGTATTGAAAGACATTGGAATGTTATTCCAAAAATGTGACAAACAAAGAATTTTAATGGAACGCAATGATATTGCTTTGTATAGATGCGATTTTTTAAGACAAGCAAAAAAAATAGAAGATTGGTCGAATGTTGTTTTCACAGATGAAACTTGGCTCAATGCGAATCATACGCTGTCAAAAACTTGGACTGACAACACCGTTGGCTCCACTTCTACAGTACCAATGGGAAAAGGCGAACGACTGATTATTTGTCATGCAGGAACAGTAAAAGGATTTGTGCCAGGCGCTCTATTAGCTTTTAAATCCCAGAAAACAGGAGATTATCATGAGGAGATGAATTCGAACGTGTATGAAAAGTGGTTCAGAGAAATGCTTACATCACTCGAAGAGCCATCAATAATATTTATTGATAATGCACCTTATCTAGCCGAACCGTGGCGGCTTAAATCCACACCATGGGTCGACACAGCCCTGGGGCACTAAATACCCCCAAAAAGGTGTACCGCAACTTGCAAGGGCAAGCAAGCTGCGAGTTATATCTCCTGTCCAAACTAAATATGGCAGCACAAAATAAAAATTTTTTACCCCAGGAGGGTACCAGTAATGGAGAATCCCTCACCGAGCCTAGCTCGGTCTGCCCCGCGTATTCTGGGGGGGGCACTTTGTGCACGAAACCAGGCTCAAGCCTGGATTTATCTAGCCTCGCAGAGGCAATAAAAATAGACGATACGTCTAAACCAAGGTGGACTGTAGTCGCCCACAAGCGCCCCTGTAAAAAGGGACGCAGCAAATCGGTGACAGGCACAGACACCAAGACACAACCACATCAAACAAAACGTGGACTGCAAGGACTACCGGAACGCAGACGCCCCAACCCGCGCGCGAGAAGGGAAACCATGCAGTCCACGGACACGAAACCACACAAACAAGGACTGCAGGGGGCACTGGAACGCCGACGCATTAACCAGCGCGCGAGACAGGAAACCGTGCAGTCCATACAACCAACTAAAACCAACACAGCCACCGCAGCAGCCGGAACGCAGCGCGAACCTGCTCCGTCTACCCTGAAAAAGGGTACCTCGGAGCAGGAGGCTGTAACCCACACAGCCACCGCAGCAGCGGAAAGGCAGCGCGAACCTGTGCCGGCCACCTCAAAAGAGGTTACCACGGAGCAGGAGGCTACAAAAACACAACAAAATACACAACACCTGACACCAACCACCAGCCGGCAAAGAAGGAAACGCAGGCAGAGAGGTAAACGCGATCAGTGCGTGGCTCCCACTGAAGACGACCGGACTGACCGAGTTTCTTCGAAACGCGGTCGTCTGGACGACACCCAGTCTCCCCAGGACGCCAAACGCGCGAAACCCGACGTAAAACCGGGGCGGACGATGTGCTACGCAGATGCGGCTCAGTCGCATCTGAGAGTGGCCATCACCACCGTCCCGTCCCGGGACCTCTCGCAGGCGCAGGCAGAGCAGCTCAGAGTGGCTATCGACGATACCATTCTTGAAGCTGTACTATCTCCTCCTTCTCAGAGCTCGCAGATTCCAGCTTTCCGCGGACGCCCCTACCACACGGACGGGGCACTTGCGATGTGGTGTGAAGATGCGAACGCTCTCAGCTGGCTGGAGAAAACAATAAACACCATCGCCTCACCGATACCGAACACCACTCTGACGGTCATCAAGATGTCGGAGATGAGAAAGAAGCTCAAGGCTGGGCTTCTGGTTCACACTCACATCACCGACGCTGCCACGCTTCACAAAGTCCTCTGTGCCCAAAACCCCTGGTACAAAGTGAACACGTGGCAATGCTACGACATGACCGTCGACGACAACAAGGCCGACGTGAATTCCAGGGAGAAGGTTGTTCATCTTCTCCTTGGAATCCCCGAAGACCAAAAAGAAGATATCCTCAAAAGAGACCGCCGTGTTGCCCACCTGACAGGGAGCGGATATATTCGCTTCCTGACAACGGAGGGAGACACGGTCAAAGAACCAGCAGGGACGGAAGAGGCTGCAGGGAGGGCGCCGCAAACCTCTGAGCCTACCGCATCCACCCCGGCTCCAGATCATGATCTGACCGAGATGGAGGCGGAACCGTCTCTGAGACAAGAGGGACGGACCAGTGACGAAGACGATGTCCTGCTCAGTCCCTAAATCCACAGAAATCATCCAAACAAACCTCCAACACAAACAAATAGCGACGGCGACCTTACGAAGAGTGTTGGAGGTAAACAACCAAACAGTCGCCCTTATCCAAGAGCCCTGGATCAGGAAAAATAGGATATGCGGCTTGAACAACATTGGCGGTAAGTTACTGGTAAATACTACTGTTGACAACCCGCGGACCTGCATTTTTATGCCGAAAACCTTCTCGGCAACTATGCTTAACCATTTCTGTTCTAGAGATCTCACGGCAGTGAAAACTTACACAGAAAACCAAACTACCCTAGTCTTAGCCTCAGTGTACATGCCTAGTGATGATGAAATCCCTGCAAAGGAACTCTCAGAACTAGTGCAACACTGTGACACTCAGAACTGGGAACTCATCATCTCCGCAGATTGCAACGCGCACCATCCGCTGTGGGGAAGTAAGGACTCAAACAAAAGGGGTGAGTCATTAACTGAATACTTACTAAAAACAAATCTCAACATCATGAACAGAGGTACGGAACCCACCTTCGTAAGTTCGAGGTATCAAACTATTATCGACATAACCTTAGCAACGCACATGGCGGTTGACCTCATTGAGGGCTGGCACGTATCAAGCGAACCATCCTTTGCGGACCACCGCCGTGTGTGTTTTAAATTAAAATACAAACCACCAGACCCTGTCCCATATCGTAACCCCCGTAAAACAGATATAACAAGGTATACAAAATCTCTAACCAAAGCACTGAGTAACACAAATATGGCTAACACAGCACTTGGTACTCCCAACATAGAATTAAACGTACAATCCCTAACTGAAGCCCTGGTGAACAGTTACAAATCAACGTGTCCTTTGATAACCCCGAAAAACCAGGGGAAAAGTTCGTGGTGGGGGCCAGAACTTGAAAGACTACGTAAGGGACTTAGGACACTCTTCAACCAAGCTAAAAATTCCAGGTCCATAGAAGACTGGAGTAATTATAAGGCAGCACAAAAGCACTACAAGAAGCGAATCAGATTCCGTAGAACGGAATCCTGGCGTAACTTCTGTAGCAGTATAAACTCAACAAACCAAGCCGCAAAAATCAAAAATATCCTAACCAAGGGCGACCTCAACCTCCTAGGCTCCCTTAAAAAGGAAGACGGCACTTACACAAATACAGACGATGAAACCAGTGCAGTACTGTTGGATACACACTTCCCTGGATGTCAAATCACATCAGACAAGGAATGGAACGACAAAAAATACAGCACACCAACAACCCAAGAATGGGAAGTCGCATACAATGTAGCAACCGAGGATAAAGTCAGATGGGCGCTAAAGAGTTTTGAACCCTTCAAATACTCGGGACTGGATGAAATTTTCCCAGCTCTACTACAGTGGCATCCCGAAGAGGTAATTAAACATCTAACACCTATCTACAGGGCATGTATAGCTTATAAATACATCCCAAAAATGTGGAGAGAGGCAAAAGTAGTCTTCCTACCAAAACCGGGTAGAGAGGACTACACTTTAGCCAAATCATTCAGGCCCATCAGTCTCACATCTTTTCTCCTGAAAACTTTGGAAAGACTAGTGGACAGACACCTACGGGATGGCGTTCTCAAGAATACTACACTACATCCCCAACAACACGCCTATAGAAAAGGCAGATCAACAGAGTCGGCCCTTCATACGGTAGTGCAGAAGATTGAGTCGGCTTTTGCAAACAAACAGTCAACAATGGCGGCCTTCATAGACATAGAAGGTGCCTTCGATAAAACTATACACAACAGCATAAATCGCGCCCTTCAGAAATTGAATGCCGAGCCAGTCATCACAGAATGGATCACTGAGCTGGTCAGTAAAAGGGCGGTTCAGACAGCGGTGAATAATACTATAAGAGCAAAGGTAGTTAGAGGATGCCCACAAGGTGGCGTCCTATCACCGCTTCTATGGAACATAGTAGTAGATAGCCTCATTAAGAAACTAAATGATCGAGGATACACTACTATCGGTTATGCGGATGACCTAACAATTCTGATAAGCGGGAACGCGGAAAATGTGTTGAGCGAGATCATGCGTTCAGCTTTTCAAATTGTAGAAGAATGGTGTGGCGAACAGAAACTGTCAGTAAATCCGAAAAAAACAGAACTCATCCTCTTCACCAACAAAAGGAAGTTACCAGAACTAAAGTTACCAAAATTATTTAACACCAATCTCTCCCTGTCAACTCAAGTAAAATATCTGGGCGTTATTCTTGACAACAAATTAAACTGGGCGAGTCACATCGAAACAAAAACAAGAAAGGCCTGTATAACTTTTAACCAGTGTAGACGACTAGTTGGTAAAAGATGGGGTCTAAACCCAAAGATCACACTTTGGTTATACACTGCAGTTATCAGACCCTCTATCACCTATGGATCAGTTGTATGGTGGCCCAGAACTCAACTATCCACAGCTAAAATGAAACTCCAGAGTCTACAACGTTTGGCCACAGTAGCAACTACTGGATGTATGAAAACTACTCCATCGGCCGCATTAGAGTATCTCTTGAACTTGAGACCTCTAGATCTGGTCATACAACAGGAAGCGATAGCAGCTGCCCTAAGACTAAGATCAAACGGACTGTGGAAGATAAACACAGAAACAACACACTCGAAAGCTCTGCAGGGGATCCTAAAGGAAATTCCACTCCTCGAGGCACCCATGGACAGAACCTCATGCCAACATGTCTTCGATCGAAGCTATCATATCCAACTATCCGCAGAAACAAAAGATAACTCTGGCGTCGGCGAAGTTAGGATATATACAGACGGCTCCAAAACACAAAAGGGTACCGGAGCTGGCGTATTCTCGAATGACTTAAATATCAAGATATCAACCACCCTAGACAAGCTAAACACAATCTTCCAAGCAGAATGTGTTGGCATAATCAAAGCAGCACAAGCAGTTGCAGCCAGAGATGTGAGAGACTTAAACATCAGAATTGTCTCCGACAGTGCATCCGTACTTCAAGCGCTGCTAAACAACAAGATGACCTCGGCCCTCATCAAGGAGTGTCATGACAACCTCCAGTCCATTGCAACTACAAATAAAATTACCTTACAATGGATAAAAGGCCATAGTAACTCAATAGGTAACGACGCTGCAGACGAACTGGCTAAAAGGGGATCGGAAACGATAGTGTGTGGACCGGAACCACTACTGCCCCTGCCCCAAAGCCAAACAAAAACATGGCTACGCGTCTATACCGAAAGAAAACACAAAACACTATGGAAAACCACTGAAGGATGCAGGCAAACAAAAAGTGCAGTTCCGGTAGCACCTAAAAGACTTGCCCGCAATCTGATCAGACTAAAAAGGGACGATCTCAGGAAGATCACGGGTGTCCTGACAGGGCATTGTCCCCTGAACAAGCACCTATTCACTATAGGTGTAACAGACAGCCCTCTGTGCAGGGGATGCATGGAGGCAGAAGAAACGCCGCAGCATGTTCTCACAGAATGTAGAAGTGTGGCAGACCAACGGGCGGACATCCTCCAATCGACATCACTCCAGGAAGCATGCAGTAACCTGAAAAGGCTGCTCAGCTTCTGGGACGAACTGGGTTGGCTGGAATAGGGAGATGACAAACTCACGTACAACGGCCCAATCAAGAGGCTAAGTGCGGAAATGGCCCAGTAAAACAAACAAACAAACAAACAAATGCACCTTATCACTCTCGTCAAATTAATAAAATACCAACACAGGCCAACAAAAAACATGAAATTATAAACTGGCTCCGTGACAATGGCGAAGAGGTGAATGTGTCCCTACTAAAAGTAGAGTTAGTAAAGATATTAAAAACAAAGAAGCTGCCAAAACGATACGTCATAGATGAAATGGCAGCAGAGCATGGGCATACCGTCCTCAGAATTCCCCCATATCACTGCCAATATAATGCAATTGAAATGATCTGGGCACCAGTTAAAGGATATGCTGCGAGGAACAATACAACTCCTCCTTTCACCGCAAGAAAAATGCTGAATTTACTGAAAAATGCGTGTGAAAAAGTAACTCCAGAAAACTGGGCGAATGTTGTAGAAAAAACAAAGAAGGTGATAATGTCGGATTGGGATCGGGATGTTGCATTCGACAATTTATCTATCCAAGAAATGATAATCAATATTACTGAGAACTCAAGTGATGATGATTCCTGGTCATACGAAGAAGACGATTCTTTATAATTAAAATTAGTATTACAGTACCTCTTTTGATTGTTTTATTTTTAATCCGTAAATTACTACGAATTTCAACATTTTGTACCTGTTCATTACAAGTAGGTACCGCAGGTAGTTTTTATTTGAACCAACTATAGTAAGTCTAAACAATTATTTTCGATTCATTAATTTGCGGCGAATACATTCGATCCCATTACTAGGTACGAGTACGATGGAACTGTTTTCATTACGCAAATTATTTATGCATTGAAACAGAGACATTTAGGGCATTTTAATGCAAAATAATAAAGCTTTTTACGTGATTTGATATAAAATATAATCACAATAATTTTATTGTATGTTTTATTAATATAATCGATAATCGATTTATTTCAAAACCGTTTTTATAGTCTGTGGTCATTAATTACGAATGACACATCCCTAAGTAGGCGGAGCCCGCCCATAAAGTACAGTATTATCTGTAGTACATTGTATCAAAAATTATTACAAAACTTTATGTGCGTGATCTGTCAAAAGTTAAATAAAGTATTGGAACGACTATACGTAGTAACGAAGGAATTACCAATCCTGAGTCGCGCAATGGAATTTCTCGCGTTTTGGCGCGAGATTTTTAATCGACTACAAAATCACCATTCTTGGATTTTGCTTATGTTTTCCATCAGGCAGAGTAGAGTCATTTTGGCAGGTCCATGCATAAAAAAGTATGACGACCACCACTCTTGGATCCTGCTCATGCTTTCATAAAAAAAAACATAAAAAACTTCTTTTTTCTAAGTTTGTGTCAAGATTTTCTTCTCTTTACAGTGTTGTTATCCATAGTTTACTCCCTTATTCGGGTCTTTCTACACCCACGTAATGAATAGGGTCCGTTACATTCTGTATTTTTAATCCATCATCACACATGATGGCATACGAGTAGCCAAATAAAATTATTTAAAATCTATCTCTATAAATATCAGTAATATTAAAAAAAATATTTTCCCTTTCCAAGGTGGAGCACTAGGTCCTCGAGAGGCAGCCCAAGCCGTGTTCCCGTCACTAGCGCGCGCCCTGCAGAAGTACCTGCGCGCTACCAGACAACAACCCAGACATTCTGCTGATTCGGTAAATTTAGCTATATCCTTACATATCAAATTGACTGCACGGTTGGCCTAGTGGTTTAAGCGGTCACTACGCCGATTACTAATGCGCCAAGTGCCGTGGGTTCAAATCCCACGTGGGACATCACTTTGTGTGATCCACAAAATGTTGTCCTGAGTATGGGTGTTCTTTCTGTCCGTTACATGTATGTTTGTAAAGTCCCCCGCGACACAGGATGTATATTCCTAATGCGGGAGTTGTCTTTTTTTTTAAAAAAAAAATGCCTTTTTGGAGCACTGCCCACTTTGATCTAAAATATATCCTCCTTGGTTAAGAATTCCAAATTCAAAGTTAAAAATCCATTTATTTGGTATATTTGAGTTTCGAAAACAGTAATTCATTTGTTTTTTTCTCATCAGTATTTTCTTTGGCGTCTCTCATCTCGCACAATGGAAAACTTTAAATATAGCTTTATTTACGATTAAGAGTTCTACCGCGGCACCAGTGCTGCAGAAACAGCTCGAAGAATTGACAATGTGTGTGGCACTGGTGTCGCAAAAGAAAATACGGCACAGTATTATTTACTACCTCTTGCCCACATGTATATCAGTTATCATCGTAAAGAGTCCTTATGTACTTCCTGAAAAATCTAATATTTCTAAGCCAAGTATTATTGAAAGTTTTGCAGCGGGAAACCGGATAAAGCTATGAAAGCGTAACAGACAGAAATACTGAGTTACTTTCGATCTTGTAATATTAGTATCCATATAATTTTAAAAATATTTTAGTTTTAAACTAATTTCATTAATATTAAGAAAGTACTGAATACAGTCAAGAGTCTGTTCCTAAACGCAACAGAATTAATCCTACTGTCCTTCTGTACCTGCTGCTAGTACGAATTCAACCTGCCTCAGTCCATCTTACCGGTCATCATAGTGCTCTGATATAAAGCTAAAAATAGTTTGGTGAACGTCGACTTGTAGACCTTTGTTTTAGCTGCTGGAAACAGAAGCAGTCGAAAGTACAGAAAATGAATATAGATAGAATAATATATTTTACATAGAAGGCAGATAAGTTGAGTTTATTTTTAACTGACTTTATTTAAAGTCTGTTTCTGTTTTATAAAGCACAGACTCATCGATGTAACGCGAATGAGCTTTAGTTTAAGAAAAACGGTGAATGTTTTGATAAGCATATTACAATGATAGTGTCACTGTCCACAGGTCCTAGCGCACTTGGCCCGATGTCTGTCCCAGGACGCCTCACCACGAGCCTTCTTGGAGCCCTTCCTTGTCGAAGGACCAGTCCTCGCAGCCGACCAGGAGACCAGACCAATCCAGAGATGGTCGCTAATCTCGGACGAACTCCTCGCCAGACCGCTAACAGACAACATCGAGTTCCAGCTAAGACAAGGTGACATATCTCTCGTATGTAGCATAAAACAGTTGCCCAAATTCAGTTTGACGGAAGAGGTCGTCGACCCTAAGAGTAACAGGTTCGTTTTGAGGTTAAATTCGGAAACGTCAGTTTGACAGGAGGAGTTTTGTAGTAGAGACGACTTTAGGCTTGTATGACATACGGAGTTTTTTTAGGTTAGGCACTGGACAGATTATATTACAGCCGTATCTTGTTTCTACTGATGTATATACATTATTATACATATGGTTTATGGTAATGTGTGATGTATGATTTGAGGAATTGCCTTTTAAAAAACTGATGTTGCCAGGATAAATACTCATAATCCTAAATGTTTTTAAATGTAAGATAAAGGTCCAAGAGTATTCTCTCATCGAAAATAAATGAATTCCAATGTATTAAAAAAACTTTTTTTAAATGAAATTTTACTTATTTTTATGTATGTAAAGCAACTTGATCTGAAATAATATTATTCTATTTAAATTACATGAATCTCAGTTACTTTAAGTATCAAGACACGCTGTCGCCATTTTTAAGTAGAAAAGACTAGACTGCATTTAATGTTTTATAAATATTTTAGTTAATAAAATTTGTACATTGTGTCATATAAGTTATAAATATTTTAAGCACAATTTTGTTGTAGACGTAAGTTAGAATAAATATTTATATATTTTATAAACTTATAATTGCGTATTCGCGTACTTATGTAATATAGGTGTATAAATTATACTCATGCTACGCTTTGCAAACAAAACGTACATCCAACGTTTTGTTTCGTTCAGGAACGAATCTCGATTTTGTATTGTATGTAAATTATTAGATTATACCATATCATAGTAATACTCTGTATGTATATTATAAAGAAGAATCTTTTTACAGTTATTATAGTTTGATATATTTTAAAATGATATTTTAATGATAGCATTGGATTAGGGTCGCAGGACAGTTGATAGTAAATAGACAAATAACTAAATGTACATCTAAATAAACCTTATTTAGTTCATTTTCTTTAAAAGAGATAATCCGTTTCATAATCTATCTTAAATATACACTACACAGAGTAGGAGAATAATTATTGTGTGAGGCAGTCATTGTGTACTTCGAAAATTCATCAAGAGATGGCGTTGAATCGAACTTGATTGAAATGTAAGTTATTGTGTAGGATAACGTGACAAAATCAAAAATACATTTTAAAATATATCTGTTAGAACATACAGTTGAGAGACTGGTTTTAAATGAGGTTTTCGAACCTTTTACAAACTATTTAGGTTGTGCTTAGAAGAAATGTGTATGTTCGTACGAGTGTCGCTGTCTGACCAAAGAGCGCTTGAAATTTATAGCTAATTTTAACATATCATAAGGTTGACATTCGTTTGGCATTATATACGTACATGTGACGCTTTGAAGTGCGACGTAAATTTATATAAAATCATTAGCATATATGGCAGCTAGTAAAATGTTAAATATTTAAAAATTAATGTTAAAATTTGTGACATTAAGGGCAAGTTTATACATGTTTTATATTCAACATAGAAAAAATAGTGAAATCCAATGTTTTTAATATAAATAAATATTTAAAACAGTTTACAGTGTTGGCAAAATTGTATCTGAAACGCCAACTTGAGAGTTCAAAATTTGCTGAGAGCGGGGAAAATCACTTCGTTTAAAACGTTATTCTTTTATGAATTCGAAAACCGAATTGAGCACTTAAACATTACACTAATAGAATTACTTCAATTGTTAAAAAAATATTACCATCGTTTTTAAGAGTTACATTTATAAGTAACACTATAGATAAATAACCACTTTTTATTAAGATTATACGGTTTATTTACCGGTTTTTCAAAAGTCTTAAATTTTGTTTAAAATTGAACAAAACACCTTCGTGACTAAGCCCTCATTAAACAAACAGAAAAAAAAAAACACGCCGTCTTGGAATTATTTGATAGAAAATATATTTTTGAATTTGGAATAACTTATTACAAAAATTTAAAATGTATAAAAAATATTTATAAAATTGACATTTCATTTAAAAATTAGAACAATAATGCGGTCGTGTAAAATGGAATGGACTTGTCTATGGCCACAAATATAATATAGTATCATATCGCTCAAATGGCAGCCTTTTGTAAAATGCTTGTGCCTAGTTTATTCTTAAGAACTTATAAATTATTAGCTAATATGCCAACGTTTTGATAAAATATTTTAGTATAATATTTGAAAGGGCTTTACGGTATTGGATGTTTTTGAAATGATGATGGTAATTAAATATGTTTGAAGACTTATTTGGTGAAGAAATGTGTCATCACAATTGCACAAAGTTTTGCCTATAGATGTAATTATTGCACAAAATAGTAATGATGTAAAACAATTTGTACACTTTTGTATTTTTATTAAATATTTAAAGTGGATTTTGTAAGATTTGGTTTTATTCCCTTTTGTCATTGAACTCGCTCGATTAAAAGCGAAATAATAATGAGAAACTTATTTCGGTCTAAACGCGATTCTCTCAATTTTAAAGTCTGTTACAATTACCACCTTCTGGAAGAAATGAAGGTATTATTCTATTCCTACCAGAAAGGAGGGGAGAGTAGACTTTACTTCGCAAACATACATGAATCGGATACAAAGAACAATCAGACTCAGAAAAATAAGTTGTAGATTACACATAGTGTTGTCCCATGTGGAGTTTGAATCCAGAACACTAGCGCAGTAGAAAGGTCAATCCCTTTTTTTGTGCGGAAATCCCCTCGGACACCATCTGCTGGTGGCATGTCGGGACTCGAACCGACTAAAACCGCACGCCGTCTTGGATACTCGATGCCGGGGAACCAGGTGCACCCTTCTTTTTTTTTTTTACGTGTGTAAACCCCCTCGGGCCGTCACCCCACCGGGGTTTGCGGCGGGGTGGTGTGTCGGAATCGAACCGACTAAAACCACACGGTGTGCCAACTCTGCGCCTAATAAGGGAGGGGTCCGGGAACTGCGGTTATTAACACAACCGGTCCCCTAACCAGGTGCACCCTAGGGCGACCCCTTAAAACATTACGCCGTTCGTGCATTCAGACTTGAAAGATAATTGGTAATCTAATTGTGAATGGTTCTTAATGATAGCCTATTTTGATATGATGAAAATCACAATAATAAACTATTATTTAGGTTCTGACTATTTTCATCGTCACAGGCCTTTACGATTATTATAACTGACTATCGTAGTTTAGTTGAAATTGTCACGTAATTATAAGTCAGCTTTCTTGTTATCTTCATGAAGCTGATAAGTGAGTGATTAAATGTACATGCTATTGGACATGTATTGATATCTACTCACAATTACTTACCAAATAGTGTATTCATCCAAAGGAGGAAGGACGTATGGTCGTTCCTGGACATGAGGACAAACTTTCTGTCCTCATGTCCAGATCAAAATTCAGGCATTTCACGGCTATTCAGGCTTGAAAACTATCCTAAATTAATTATGAATGTTTTGGTCTGATTATCTTAAACTATAATTCACTTAATATTTAAATAAGTGGATACAGAAACCAGCACAATACAAAAAAATGTTTGACTTGAGTAGGAATTGAATCCGCAACCTCTGGTATAGTAGACCGTTACACAAAACATTCGCTACCGCTTCGCTTCGCTTTTGCATCGGTGGCGCAGTGGTAGTGAATGCAACTGCTGTGCTTGAGGACCTCGGGTTCAAATCCTGGGTCGGACCAAGTATTTGTGTAGTTTTTCGAAGTTTGGGTGTTTTCTATGTATAATATGTATATAATTACAAAAAAAAGTATATAAGTTTTTATATCAGTTGTCTAGTACCCATAACACAAGCTCTGCTTATCTTGGGACTAGATGGCGTTGTGTGTTAGATGTTCGAAATATTTATTATTATTATTGTGGAATGAGGTATTAACGAAAAATAAAACAATATATCTGAAACGTATAAACATTTTAATAATAAAAGTCTATCACAGTTATTGAACACAACTAACAACATTTTTATGATACATACCTACCTTTAACATTGTTATCTTATTACAGAACAACCATTGTTCATTTATTAATGTAGCATGAGGTAATTAGGTAAAAGCAATTTATAAAAATATCCTATACACATGCCACAATTGACCAGCTGATCCTATAAACATACTTATGTAAGACAATACGGTAAATTATGAGACACGAGGACTTCGTTCAAAGCCGCATTTATTTGTAAGTTGAGGGTACAAAAAGTACAGGTGGCGCTGTAAATGGTCCGTGTAGGCGTACACATTCGGTTCATTTTAGACAGGTTTTAGATTTGGCAATGGAATAGTGGCCCAGTATTGTGCGCACTAATCACTAACTCGTTAGAAAGTGACTGCTCGATCGGTCACATTGATTTAATTACACTTTCTTATATATTGGAACTGGGAGTGAAATCATTGCGCGATCTAACTCGCTTCCAATGCCATCTAATGAAACAGTTGGAAGTTAGTCGGTATTGCACTTATATATTTCTAAATATATACCTATCATAGATAAATTATACCCAGACACAGAACAAATAATCTACTCATTACAAAGATTTTTCCTAAATAGGAATCGAACCCCCGACCTTGGTATGACGGCCAGGTCTCAACAGGTCCCTTTATACAATTCAAACAATAGTTTTTACAAGTGATTTCAGGAAAAAGTTAATTTTAAAATGGTTAGTAAATCAGTACTTAATTTTAATTATATGTAATTAAACAGTTCATTTGTCAACTTTTTCATTGTATAAAAGCATAGACCAACACGGTAGGGAGTTCCCCTCTGTCACAGTATTAGCACAAATGGGCCTACACATTACTCTGTAACGACACAGAATGTATTTAAATGGTCGTGAAATTCTGAAAAGTATGTTTTAATTATTATGTGTGAGTTCGTAGCGACAGGCGATTCATTTTGTGTGTGTGTCTAAAATGTGTACCTGTGTGAAGATCTCACCCGCAATAAAATAACACGACTGTTTTGTATAGAAAATACACTATTATGTGGCTACTTTCCTCCGGTTCGCGAGTCAATGTTGCTCTCTTCATAAAAGTATGACATGACACAAAAAATATTACCTACGTGTTTTACAATCTAAATATATTTTATAACTTTAATTGGGTATCTTACGCCTAGCCTTTCTCTGAAACTAGGTTGGTGGCGCCTTTCTTTTTAACTCTTGTTTTAGACTAGGTCATACTAAGGTCACCCTTCCCCCCAGTCATGTGCTAAAAATGGGGAACGTTCCTTTGTCTGCCTACATATAAATATTGGACAAAAATATCAGTCATTATTTGATGCCATTAATTAACAACTTAATTAGGACTTGTAGGCAAAACGCTGTACGCAGCTGATACCCCATATAGATCCCTATAGCCCGCAAGGTTGCACTGACGCCTAGGTATACACAGGAATACCCAGACTGCCATCATAGCGAGAATCATGCACGCAGTGAACACGGCTATGGCGAAACCAATATGGCGCTTGTCACTGTCACAGGTAAAGAACTTGCTTTTCAAGTCGAAGATTTTCGCGTTGAACAGGGGTGATGGAGAACCGCATCTGTAAATCGACAATAAACATATTAAGTTACAATTGATAATAATATTTTCATTTAATTAACGTACCTAGATATAACCTAATTTCCTTACACGAGATTATACACGAATTAAGTACGTTATCTATGCAAATATTTACCACTATTACGTATAACAGCATCTAAGCTATGTACAATTGATATCAGAACTGTTAGAAACATGACCGCCAAATATCCCATGAGGCGTCATTGTACACAATGTAATCAGTGCTAAAATAGCTATTCAGGTCAATGAAGTCGAAAGACCTTGTATCAAGTCACTATAATTATTTCAACGAATACATAAAAAACAAAACAGACAGCCACTACATCTTACTGAGGAAAAACAATGCCATTTTATATTTATACATTGCATTAGGCTATGCTTTTAGACCTTATAGTCCACGACTTACGTCAAAGACTGAATACGCGATCTCGGACTTTTCAAGCTGCTTCAGTCTTAGGTCCAATTCCCATATAATTCGGGATCTCTTACTTAGTTCGTTCGCCTTTTTTCCCTTCTCGTTTTGTTCTGTTGTAAAGAAACTTGTTGTGTGTTTCGGGTGTCCATGAGCGACTGTAAACGCTTACTATCTGGTCTATATATTAGGTCTGCTCGTCTGCCACCTAATCCATAAAAAAGAACTAGTCAAAACTGCTTGCCATGGTCGAAACTTACCTAAGATGATCCGTATAATGTTCAGGTATTTGTAACTTCTTCACCCATTTCATATCACAGTCGCATTGCCAAGGGTTCCCTTGTAAGTCTAATTCTGATAAGCGTCCAAAAGGTTCAAGTAATTCCGGGTCAAGTTTTGTCAGTCGTGATCCTTTTAACGACAATTTCTCCAGAGGAAAGTCAACAGCATCACTTAGGACATCTTCACCGAAAGATATACTGCTAAACTCGGTAAGATTTTGATTTCTCTCTAGTTCTAAAGTCTTTAAACTGTGCAAGTGCTCGAAAGCAAATTCGGGAATCTCGCTTATTATTAAATTATTCAGTTTCAAGACTCTTAAACTTGGTAAGTTAGCAAAATCTTCACCAGCTATTTCGGAAATAGGATTATCCGACATATCTAGGTATTGAAGTTCGCATGGTAATTCGAACACGTCTGTAATTTCATTGTGTGTTATTGTTAGTTTTCTTAAATCGTACGCATCAATGAAGAAGTTCGGTGGAACATTTCCAAAGTTGATACGGTTGATGGAAATGTTTTGTATCTTGCGCGTCAGTCCGTAACCACTCCTATCGAATAGATTAACACGCTGCAAACTTGCTCCTATATTGTTATTGTCCAGAATTATTTCATTCAAGTTGCTCAAATGGTGAAACATTAGATTTGTAAATGTAGTGAATTTGTTATCAGCTAAATTCAAATACTCCAAGTTTTTAATTCCCCTGAAAGTTTCTTGGTCAATAAATGTTAAGAGATTGTGACTTAAATCAAGTCTTTTTAAATTTGGCAACATTAAAGTCATCGTGATGTTTGTGATTTTGTTATTGTTGAGGAATAATTCCGCCATTGTGGTTGATTTTAACAAAGAGGATGAGTGTACATTTGATATACGATTCGATGACAAATCAAGCGAGTGTATCACATGCGGCAGTGTATAACTTCTTTCCAATATATCCGGGTCACTGTATGTACACTTTATGTGATCACCGACATAGTCCTGATTTTCCACATTTTTGTCTCGACACACACAAGATTTATTATCACATATCGAAAGAGGATTAACAATTGTTATAAAAGTGAAAATAACTAGAAAAACGAGCATTTTTCTTGAGCTAACGTGAGATACTGCGCGATAAGTACGAAACTATTATCGCGTTTCTAGATAACTCTTATCGATATATATTTGTTGGTCATTTCTTTGTTTACGTTTGTTTAAAGACGAAGATAGGTTATTAATGTTTATGAACGTATGATGAGATATGTCTGTGAGCGTTTTGCGCGTTTGCACACACACACACACACACACATGCACACTAAGCTTAGTTGCTTTTGTGCGCACCCAACAAATTAGAATAAGATATGTGATTTATTTGATAGATTATAAACGATAAAAAATGATAATTTATTTTCGTAATAAGCAGGACTTTGAACAAGAAAATTATTATAATAAAGCAAAACAGTCAACTTCGTTGGCCTCAAGGGTGTAATCTACATTTAGGATTAAACAAATAATTTATTATTTTAACAGATTAACTCCTTTTAATAATCACACACAGCGCCATCTAGTCCTAAACAAAATAGAACTTGTATTATGGGTACTAGACAACTGATATAATTACATATATAGTTTTTCTTGAAATACATACGTATTATAAATAGAAAACTAACAAAACTCCGAAATAAATATTTGCAAATCATACAAACATATGCTCCCACCCGGAAATCGAACCCGAGATTTAAGAACAGCAGATGCATAAGCTATCGCTACGCTACCGAGGCAGTCAATGATGTTTAGAATGTTACACAATGTCACAATACAATGGTTAGAATAGAAATATCTAGTCATGTCTGCCAGATTTTTAGGGTTCCGTAGTTTACGTCTCGGAACCCTTATAGTTTTGTCATGTCCATCCGTCCGTCGTCGGCATACCTTCCAAACGATTGATTTCTTTTTCTAGCATCCACCGTGTAAACATTGGGTCATAGTATCATTAGATAGATCTTTCAAAAATATAAAGAGGTTGCTAAGATGATTTTTGTTTTAAGTATTATTTTGCGCGACATTCAACTTTAAATAGTAATAATATATTACTTTATTGTACACCAGATGCATTACAAGGTAAGCTTGAAATAAGGGAAGTACAATTGGCGGCCTTGTTGCCCAGAGACAATCTCTTACAGGCAACCATTTAAAGTGCATTTCTTTTGTTAAAGCAGAAAAAATGCACGATAATGGTCCATGTGATGTATATTGTATGAAAACTATAACGGCATAGATAACTTTGTTACCTAGTTAAGGAGTTATAGAAGCGTAAATTGTAAAATGCGCTTACTTGGAAAACTTCATACATAAATAACAAGTAAACATGACATGACAGACATGCCCTACCACGAGACCTCGTCTCCGTGGCAACCCTTACCGAACTACACCCTATTCCTAACCTGCTGCTGGCTGACGGGCGCTCCTAGGGGTCTCCACCTCCTTGGAGCTCGACCTCGCTAAGCACAGGTAGTGATATATTGCAAGACCCGAGTGTAACTAGCAAGTTGGTCACCCCGCAATTGACCTTGTTGGTTACGCCCTCCCCACCGGACTGACACCTCCGGAACTTTCAATAGGCTCAATCCAGTGACCCGTCTGCTGTTGCAGGTGGCGCGGAAAACCACTGTGACAGGCCGTAGACCTGGAGAAGTCACCCCGAGACTCCTAGTTAGTTAAACATGTAAAATAATTAAAATAAAATCATAACAAATAAGTGACTACGGAACCATATTGTATGCGTGACCTTGCACGCACTTAGCCGGTTTTTTTTATCTTTAATTGCCAACTCTTTGTTATGTATCTACTGATTCTATTATTCGCCGCCATGACCTTAATCGCCTAGTAGAACATCATAATTTTGATATGCCCTTTGTGTATTGTTTTGCTAAGAAATGGCGGCAAAAAAAATGTTTTTATTTGCTATTTGTATTTGGATTGCTATCTTGTTCCGTTTGCTGGATATTGGAGATAGGTGCTGTCAATCAGACAGGTGTTTAATGAAGGAGTACATACAGGTGTCTTATACTTAATTCACAGATGAAGATAAAAGATAAAAAATATATTTTAGGAACAACAAAATACATCCAACGTTGGCTTTCAATTTCAGGACTGCCTCAGTGACGCAGTATTAGTATATGCGACTGCTGCACTTGTTGTCTTGGATTCCATTCCCGGTTCGGACCAAATATTTGTATGATCTGCCAATATTTGTTTCGTAGTTTTGGTGTTTTATATGTATGTATGTTTTTATATAATATATATGTATTTATATCATTTGTCTAATACCCATAGAAGAAGCATTAATACTTTGGGTTTACGTTATGTATCGTACGTTATATAATTTTCTATGGTTGACTAAGATCCGGATATTTTAATAACAGCTGTTCTCGAATCCCCCCATTTCAGGAGTTAGATTGCGTCGTTTGAGTAGTTTCGATTCCGATACCGCCTCACCGCAAATCACACTCACAGTAAAAATCAGGTTTTCATCAAATATCCAATAGAAAATAACATGAATATTGCAGAAATACTGTACAGAATATTGTTCTAACTTTCACAGGACAGCACGTGATAAAGTATTGTTTATCAAAATGACCTACTTGTGTGTTTATCTTGAGTGTTCTATTCTTAATGTTGTAGTTAAGGATATTTTTAGTAATTCGAGGTTCTTTTTATTATACTATTGTTAGCCCAGAAATGATAATTGTAGGAGGAGTAACGTGAAACGCGGTAGTAAAGCAAGTCTATATAAAAAGCAAGCTCATTCGGGAGCAATTCGCGCGCTATAGTGAACTTCCAACGAGGAAGCTCTGTCCGTTCGTGAAGCGAATCTGCCTATCTTATTTTATTTCCACCTCTATTCTCCTAACACTATAATATATTCTTACCAGCATGAATAATAATTTACATTACATTAATCACTGTCTGCGGCTTCGCTCGCGTGATTGTTTTTAATTTCGTATTTTTTTATGTTATAGGGGGCAAACGAGCATACTTATCGCCTGATGGTAAGCGATTATCGCCGCCCATGGAAACCGTGGGAGAGCTATGCTTCGGCATGAATGGGTCGGCTCGACCGGAGTGATACCACGGCCTCACAGAAAACCGGTGTGAAATAGCGTTTGCGCTGTGTTTCACCGAGTGAGTGAGGATACCGGAGGCCCATATGGTGGTATTATGGTCCGTGGTATTACTCCGGTCGAGCCGGCCCATTCATACCGAAGCGTGACTCTCCCACGGAAGGTGTTTCACCAAATAATAAAAAAATAGTCTCGCCGAACGAACTGCAGTTTGCTATATTGAGAAGATGAGTAAATGACAGAACCACTGCTTGCCCCGGATAGGATAAAGGCGTGAACGTTTCGTCCTTCGGTCGTTATTTTAGGCGGATGACGTGTAGTATATTGTGAACTAATGTACACCTATTATAATAACCTTTAACTGAAATACAACTTTTTTTTTTTTATTTAAAAAGACAACTCCCTCATTAGGAATAAACATCCTGTGTCGTGGAGGACTTTACAAACATACATGAAACGGACACAAAGAACATCCAGACTCGGGACAACAATTCATGGATCACACAAAGTGTTGTAGGTACCGCGTGGGATTTGAACCCACGACACTTGGCGCAGTAGCAAGCGGCATGGCGACCGCTGACACCACTCGGCCAACCGTGCAGTCATCAGAAACTTGTAACCAATATAGTTAAGATTAGGAGATTAAATAAAACACTCTTATACTCGTACATTTTATTTTATATTATTTTAATGATAAAGTATTTTAAACTAAAAAATTGGTTGCCTGTAAAGTCGGTATACGGGCGAAAGTTTTCCGTGACAACGACTTTGAGTGGTAAAATAATTTTAATGTGAATATTCATTCGTATAGTAGGAAGAAGGATGAAATAATAGTAACAATTTAAAACATTTATTTATACAAAGAATTATATTTAAAACATTAATTTTAACGTTTTAAATATAATTCGACGCGTGCCTTTCACTTTTAATGTCTGTCTCTCTCGCTCTTAGGCGGGCTAACCACGCCCGAGTGGAAGGGACGCGTGCCTCTCACTCGCTCTCATTGTGAGCGCATAACGTGAGCGGAGCGTAACACAGTTTCTTGAAGTGTCACCCGGCAAACCAATTTATAAGACGTTGTCACGTCAAAAAATGTTTTAATAATCTTAATATGTGTTATGTTTATTTAAAATACAACTCCATCATTAGGAATATACATCCTGTGTCGCAGTAACCGGACACAAGTAACACCCAGAATCAGAATAAAAATTTGTGGATTACACAAAGTATTGTCCCATGTGGGATTTGTACACACAACATTTGAAGCAGGACGAAAACGTGCAATATTATATATATATAAAAAACTAAGAACTAACTAAGATTGTAATATTATTATATTTATGTATTTTTAGATTCTTCCAAGCAATTATTTAGAGTTATTATCTCTCGTCTGGCCCGCGTGGTATAGTAAGTCAAAGTCTCCTGGCAAAGGAGAGGTGTTTGTCCAGCAGTGGACATTTGAAGGTTGTTGATGATCATTTAAAATCTGCTACGAGATGCTTGTGTACTTCCCTTCGTAGACGGGTCTTCGTGAGCCTGGAACAAAAATCATTGCGTAGTATTATACATTTTGCACGTTATTGCAGGGATTTATTGGGGACAGACGATTTGACTACCTCGGTGGCGCAGTGGTAGCGAATGCGACTACTGTGCATGAGGTCTCGGGTTCAAATCCTGGGTCGGACCAAGTGTTTGTGTGATCTGCAAATATATGTTTCGAAGTTTGGGTGTTTTCTATTATACATATTATATACGAGTATATGTATGTATTTACGAAAAAAAAAGTATATAAGTATTCATATCAGTTGTCTAGTACCCATAACACAAGCTCTGCTTAGCTTGGGACTAGATGGCGTTTTGTGTTAGATGTCCGGAATATTTATTTATTTAAATATTTATTTACACACCAGGTGGAGATCCCGAGTGAAGAACGGGGTCTATAATATACATGTTAGTACAAAAAATAACATACAGTCGAATCGACTTCCTTTTTTATTTAAAGTGGGTTAAAAAAAAGGTATTTTTACAATTATTATTATTTATAATTTTTAGTTCACACAACGCTATCTGGTCCCATACTAAGCAGAGCTTGTATTATGGGTACTAGACAGCTGATATAAATAAATATATACTTTTTTATAAAAATTAAATACATATTGTTGCGCTATAAGGAGATAGATCTTGTTTGTACAAGAATAATCGAGAAGAATTGAGAACAGCGCCATCTAGTGTCGGGTAGTGCGCAACTGTGGACATTATGACGATTTTCTCGACGCTAGATGGCTCTAGAATAATCTATTTAGTCTCGAACCGTCGATCGAATATTCCAGTACATTCCAGTTATCTCGACAGCCATATAAAAGCGGAACGTGTTAGCCGTACGGGCAGTATTGTTTCAAGATACAGCGAATAAACATCGAAGAGATCTTCTAGTGCGACTGACGAGTGATTTAGTGATTTGTAATTGTAAAAAGTGTCATTAATAAATATTGTGTTATTTTTTGGTAATCAATCGACTACTTTAATTTATTTAATACCCAGCTCGTAACAATATTATACGTAAAAAATACCCAAATTCCAAAACAAATTGATCCGACCAGGGAATCGAACCCGGAACCTCAAGCACAGCAGCCGCATACGATACCACTGCGCCACCGAGGTACTCAAAATGAACAAAAAATGTGACGTCAAAATAAATGAACAATACCCACCTTAATAACGATACTGGTTCTAGGTCCAGTGTTCCAGAGCTCCCCCTGCTCGTCCACGAAGCCGGCCTCCACTACCACCGTGTAGAGCCCGGGAGTGCTGACCGACACGAGCTGCTGCGCAGAGAAGTAGTCCCTCACCGGCGTCACGGTCTGCACGGCGGTCAGGACCGGCTGCACGTTTGTTAGCTCCACTGTCTGTTGGAAAAACTTGGCTAGTAATAGCAATCCTTCTTTGGTTCCCTTCAAATTTTTTTCGTGGAAGAGCTATGCTTCGGCATGAATGAGTCGGCTCGACCGGAGTGATACCTCACAGAAAACCGGTGTGAAATAGCGTTTGCGCTGTGTTTCACCGAGTGAGTGAGGATACCGGAGGCCCATACCCCAACCCCTCCCCCCATCCCCTTTCCCATCCCCCAAAGGTCGGCAACGCACTTGTGACGCCTTTGGTGTTGCGGGTGTCAATGGGCGGCGTAAATCGCTTACCATCAGGTGATACGTCTGCTCGATTGCATACTATTCAAAAAAAAAAATTGAAGGAATTTCTTACCCATACATTAAGGGATGAAGAATGCAGTGGATTACAGATGATAGTATAGTGTGGAAGGAGGAGCAGGAGGATCCTCCGATTAGACAATAATCTATATCGCGATTCAGGATTAACAGTTGCTTCGTAGTTCGGCATGTCTTTGTTAGATGGCGTTGTAGTATGTTTTTATTGAGGATGTGGATGTCAGCGGTAATAGTCCCAGTTAAGTTCGTTTCATCATAATTTTAGCCAAAATATTTCCACTGTTAGAAATAGGTCACTCAAGACTTTTTATAAAAGTCGGTTCTGTGCTGGCCGCATCCAACAGCTTCTCGCGACCTTCACCAGGTCGTCGGACCAACTTGGACAAACTTCGTATCACCTCATCGTTAATTAGTAACATACGTTTTGACAAAAATAACGAACAGAAATTAATTTTTATATTCTACTAATATTATAAATGCGAAAGTTTGTAAAGATGTATAGATATTTGTTAGTATTTCTACTGAACGGATTTAGAAGAAACTTTATAGTAATAAAGTTTGTAAATCGGAATAATATATATACACTATTATTTACTGCGATTACGATAAACTGCCTCGGTGGCGTAGTGGTAGCGTGCGACTGCTAAGCTTGAGGTCTCGGGTTCGATTCCCGGGTCGGACCAAATGTTTGTATGATCTGCAAATATTTGTTTCGGAGTTTGGGTGTTTTCTATGTATAATATGTATGTATTTACAAAAAAAAAGTATCTAAGTATTCATATCACTTGTCTAGTACTCATAACACAAGCTCTGCTTAGCTTGGAACTAGATGGCGTTGTGTGTTAAATGTCCGGAATATTTATTTATTTATTATTTATTACAACCAACATTCCGGTTAAACATATCCGTGTACAAAAACTAGTATGTAATATACCTATCGATAACATGTGATATGTCTGATTTCGTTCATTAAATAAGCAGGTATTGTTACGAAGGTCATTCCAGAAAAAGTCTCGACACGGCTAAACACCGCGAAAGTTCTCGTTGGTTTCTTGAGGCACAGAACAATGAACCTTACACCGATATACATAGCGTCGAATATAGATTGATTGTCATGTGGTTGGTTCCATCGCATTCGCCGTCGCGTTGTTTTTTTTTTGTATGGAATAAGAGGCAAACGAGCAGACGTATCGCCTGATGGTAAGCGATTACCACCGGATGGACACTCGCAACACCAGAGGCGTCGCAAGTACGTTGCCGGCCTTTGGGGGAATGGGAAGAGGGATGGGGGAAGGGTAGGGTGTGGGCCTGGGTACTACGTGAGGTTACAAAGTTAGTTGCATAAATTATAAAATAAAAGTATGTGTGTCTTCTGGTTTTCTGGAACTTAAGATTATTTTTAATAAAGTATCTTTAAATAGTACGCAGGTGTCACGTAACAGTATTATCTTACCTTCTCATTGCTGCGAGGGTGGGGGGTGGCTGTGACGGTGATTTGGACACCCTTCACTTGACGTTGACGTTGACGTTTGCTATAAAACAGAAAACAAAGCTTTTGAGTTAATACATTTCAAGCACAACTCCTTACTATATTATTAAGATAATAGTAATAATAATTTAGGACATCAAGCAGATCGTCATCTAGTTTCAAACTAAGTATAGCTACGTAATTTAGATTGATTTATATATTTTTTTTATTAAATACATACATAGAAAACAAACTTCAAAACAGATATTTGCAAAAATATAAATATTTCTTCCTGTCCGGGAATCATTCCCGAGACTTCAGAATGATAGTCGCACACGTTACTTATTCACCGGAGATGGAGGAACTTAGACAAGATAAATTCAAAGTGCGATTCGACTCGAAGGGCCATGTGTGGGACGCAAATTGGAGGGTTCACATCGGGTCCTTCGAGCCCGTTCATACCTGAGCGGCACGGGCGGCAGCACGACGCCCTCGAGCTTGAGCGCGAGGCGGTGGCTGAGCGGCAGCGTGGCGGCGTGGTCGGGCGGCGCGGGCGGCCAGGCCGGGCTCAGCGACACGCGGCACAGCGCGCCCCCCCCGCGCCCCGCGCACGCCCCCCGCGACCACACCGCGCCCACGCACAGCGCGCGGACGGCCGCTATCACTGCTTCCGCATGCTAAGGGAATAACGACTAACTATTAAGTGACTGACCCAAACGATCGATGAAAAAAAACTTGAAACGAACCTATACCGACCCGTGATATGGTAGGTTTAAGCCTTTTTGAAGTGAAACTTCTTTAGAATCGTTGTGATTTCAAACCGAATGCGATGGAATAAACGACAGGTAAGAGACACAAATACAAAAAGTCGCCTGTAATTAGTGAGCGAGAGCGAGAGAGCAAATGTCGGTCTCATTCTTTTGTTGATTTACTGAAGTTTCACGTCTATTATGTGTGAATCTAATATATCTAGCAATGGACTACTAATGGGTGTTGACTAACTGTATCAAACAGAGTGCAACAGATTTCTATCGAATTTGTATCTATCACATTATTTCTGCTAAAAGAATAAAGTTTGAACGGTTCATTACATATGCAAATATGTATACTGTTACAAGAATGAGTCTAAAAATATTAAAATATGCGTAACAAAAATAACTAAACACTTCTCGAAAAAAACACAGCAGAAAAAACACCTTGGTCCTTCGAGCCGAATTTTGAGATCACTGAAGATTTAGAGATGGCAAATAAAATATACTGCCCGTTAAACTGTTGTGTTTGATTTTAGTTTTTTTTTTAATATCTATTTTATTTACTTCGTCTCAATATTACATAATTTACTTAATATTTATTATTATGTATAGTTATTTTTATAAATGGATTACTAGTCTCATAAGAATAAAAAGTATTATTTACAATTTCAATTCACGACAATATTATATTGTAACACAATCAAAGGCTTTTCCGAAAACACTATTGTAAACTTCAAAACGGATACACTTTTAAGGTCGAATCTCATACAGCAAACTTGTAGTATGAGATTAACTATTTCAGTACTTCACTGAAAGTCAAATCATTCAACTTTCAACCATTGTACGGGTCTCGTACACAGCTTGTAGAATGATAGACGTGCTTGATTAGATGTTATTTTGAACACGAACATTACACGCAAAAGTTAGTTAAGATAACACTTGAGTTCGTGACGGCGTTTCATTTTCATTGCACTTTTTAACAAGGAATACCTTTACGGAAGGGAATTTATTATTTATCAACAGTCTTTAAGTAGTAGAAGTTAATAAAGGTCCATTAATAGGTATTTTCTTACCCTATGGGTGATACCAGGTCCAGTGGTGGGATTATCAAACAGTTTCGTGGAGATCTCTGCAAGAGCAGTGCTGGGTGACAGAGCGATCATCTCCTCCAGGGAAGTCGGTTTCAAGTCCACGTTGTCCACCTCTGGGGGACGATCGTGTTGGCTAGAGGTGATGCGATCCAGGAATTGTGCCAGTTGGGCATATGTATGTTGGGAACTGTAGTTTGTTAAGGAATATTTATTTTTTATTTTCTTGCTGAGGTTATAAATTTTGGAATCGAACGGCGTCTAATTAGTATGAATTACTAAAAGTGCTGTGTCAGGAATAGGGATAGGATCGTTAAATACTATATATATGTATATATATTTTACATATAATGTATATTTAACAACACGCACGAGCGCCATTATAAAATGTAAGTATAGTGCTGAAAATAAATTTTACTTAATTGGCTTTCGAGACGTGTGAATACATTATATAAAATTTAAAAAAATCGACATCAAGATCTCAACCAAATTAAAATGGGTTCACACGGGAAGCATCAGCTTTTAAATAAAAAAATCATCAAAATCGTTCATCTAGTCGAAAGTACAGTCGAATTGAGAATCTCTTCTTTTCTTGTAGTGGGTTTTTTTTTCTTAGTTAATTGAATGAGGGCTCAGTCGCTATGCGGTTATGTGCCAAAAAGGATACATGTGCAGGTGCCTGAGCGTGGAGCGGTCGGCGTGGAAGGCGCTGCGCGCGAGCGCCCCGTAGCGCCGCCCCGCAGCGCCCGCCGCGCGCGCCGCCCGCCGGAGCGCCCCCGCGAACGCGCCCGCCTTCAGCGACGCGTCGCGCGTGCTCTGAGCGACCAAGCATTTCATGTTTACTTCATTTGTCGACCTCACCAAACGATCAGACCACACAATATACTCTACTGTTCTAAATAATAGGGTGGTCTATGTCTACTTCCTTAAAACGAATATTATAAAACATCTCAACGTTTAATTAGTCTATTACGCACTTTAATCAAATAAACATTAAAATACATTGCCCCATTGAATACTCAAAAACGATGACGTCACAAGTATGCATTTAGTACATTTTTCGTACAAAGTTATCGTTTTGACAAATGATAAATAGTAACTGATTTCACTAAAGTATCAACTACCCTATTAAAAAATGACACTTAAAAATAACAAAACTTAAAATTATAATTTTTACTTTTGTTTTTACAGCTCTACGCAAAGGATTGTCATGAGAAAAGGTTACGTAAGTAATACACGTATGTAAGAACAAATTAACAAAGAAAATTTGTAGTACGTTATCGTTCAAACATTTTCTTTTATTTTATTCACACACCAACACGCGCGAGACTACCCCCGCGAGGAACAAAATAAAAGAATCTCTAAACGAACGTGTTGTTTGAGTTATGTGTCTGTAAACCCCTTCATAACACATGTACTGCCTTAACTTGCACATAGAAGTATTGTTGTCAAAAACAAACAAGCTTTGTATGAATTATTTGAAAAGATGGTGCACATGAGTTTCTCACCAGCTCTTCTCATGAATGCAATACCCATCGGAGCTGGTACTTGGATTGATTTCAATTTAAACCTTTGAGTTGAATCGAAATCAATCTAAGCTCCGGTAATTCAAATCATTTCAGTGCATTTAGTATTAGTACCTTATCACTGAATTGATTACTTGAGTTTTGTTTTGTATTTTGATGTTTGTATTTTTGACGTGTTCAAGTGCCTTTTGGGGCCTATGGAAATAAATGATTTGAGGTTTGAGTTTGAGTTTACTGAGGAATCGAAAGTCATCATTTATCTTTCTTGTTGTCTGCTTCCGATTTAGGCATATTTTCAATACCAATGCCCTCGAGTAATATGAAATTACTTGTCACAACCGACCAATAGTCGTATTTTTTTCCCTCAAATCTTGGAACGCTTACCAAATAACCAAACGTCGTCATTTTTACATTTTTGCCCTTAAATCAATCACAAAACATCGAATAATAATAAATTTGTTTTGTAGAAAATTTTAAGGTAGGTACACAACAACACCGGTCTAAAAAAATTCCGCGATCGTCTATTTCTATAAAAACATATAATAAAATGATAATCGGTCTGTCCTTCTTAATACAGTACAAACACATAGTACAGTATGAGATTGTACAAACAGATCGACGAATATAATGATAGTGATATGATGGGCGTACCTGCGCGTAGGTGTGCGCGATGGCGGGCGGCGGCTGCGTGCACAGCGCGCGCGCCGCGTGCAGCGTGCGGGCGAGCGCGCCCAGCGCCTGCGCGCGCGCGCGCATCCACGCGGGGGCCAGCGCCGAGCACGCGCCGCACCCCGCGCACCCCGCGGCGCACCCCCCCGCACCGCCCCCGCCCGCGCCGCCCGCGCCGCCCCAGCCCGAGCACGCCTCCCAGCCCGCGCTCGCCTCCTCCAGACCCGTTATACCTGCACCACGCGCACACCACACATTACAATAAGCCCACACGATATATGCACGATAATAACATATTTCTTTATATATGTAGATATGATAGAAAAAATGAGCCTAATTCAAGAGTGGTGGTCATTATCGTCATTGCGAATGCAGACATTGCAACGAAGCACGATGACCCACAGTATGCCAACCTATTGAGATGCTTCTGCATCATTGAGTCTCTGGTCTCCCGATCACCGACGAAACACTGATGGTTTTGTTGATTGCCAAAATTAGGAACTGTGTTCATACAAAAATCGCGCCTTATTTACCTTCTTCCACAAGTTTAGCATCGGCGGCGGCTGCGCGATACAATGCCATCAGCCACCTTTGAGCAGCTTCGCTTGGTGCCTCCTCAGACAAACGTTTCAGAATCGACGCCGCCAAACTATGGTGACCATAACTGAAATTAAAAGATTTGCTTACAAAACAACCAAATTACGTTCCATGTATTTTTTTTTCACACAATTCACGCACGGCTGTCTATTCCCAAACTAGACAGGACCTGTAATATGCTAACCAGATTGCTGATAAACATACGATAAACATTAATGAGTTTTTTATATATGTCCCTGCTAAAATGACTCTACCCTGCCTTTTGGAAAGCATAAGCAGAATCCAAGAGTGGTAGTCACCATACTCATTGCGAATGCAGACAATGCAACAATGCAGCATGGTGACCTACACCAAGGCGGCCTAGTAATGCTTCTGTATCATTGGGCCTCCGGTCTCGCACTCACCAACGAAACACGACAACATGAACGCTGTCATTTTACATTGATCTTCTGTGCGAGAGCAGTACCGTCCCGGTCTACCTCGTCACAGAACAAACGTTCGTGTTCATCGCATAATTATTACTCCTAGATGGGAGTCGAACCCACAACCTCTGGTTTAGCAGTCAGTATCACTAATCACTAGAGCAACAGGCCCGTCGCAGACCAGATCGAGATGAGAGACAATCATGATGACGAGAATGGTGTTCAGGCTATTTATGTTATGAAATTTATGAAGCTTTTGATTTCCTAAACCAATATTTAAGTACAATCTCTTATAGAGTTTTTACCTTAAAAGACGTATTTCCGTTTAAAACTAGGGCATAAAAGTTTTGAAATATGGATCATTAACAGCCAGCCTTTAACCGTGGGAGAGCCACGCTTCGTCACAAATGGGTCGGCTCGACCGGAGTGATATCACGGGCTCATAGAAAACCGGTGTTAAATAGCGCTTGCGCTGTGATTTACCGAGTGAGTGAGGATACCGGAGGCCTATACCCTATCCTCTCCCCCACCCCCATAGTTGCGACGCCTCAGGTGTTGCGGGTATCCATGGGCGGTGGTAGTCGCTTACAATCAGGCGATACGTCTACCCGTTTGCCCATTATTCAATAAAAAAAGGTCACTGCGGAAATAGGCCTTTTCTTATAACACAAGTTTTGGCCTACTATATCACGTTGACAAGAAGGGATGGTAGGGTTTTGTTTCAAGATTGCCTTCTCTTTGCAGTGATGTTGTCCTGCGTAGTTCGCCCCAAATCACGTCTTACCACACCCCCAGAATGAATTAAGACGGTACTCTGTATTGTTAAATCCGCATGCACCAAACGCACCAAACGCAATCAGAAATACAATGTAAATGATAAAAGATACAAAATACTACTTGGGGAGTTCCACAAGGCGCGCATATGAAACCTTTATTATTCTAAATATATTCGCTAAATAAAATTGTAAATTTCGATTTTTATGTTAGTCAATATTAGTGTTTTTTCTTTTTTATGAACTGTATTTTTAGTACAGATTATTCTTTTGTTTAACATTGCACTCGATAGATGGCGCTGTGCCATTTTTTGAGATCGCGCTATGGTTTTGTTGCAATAACTACTACATAATAAACCAATTTCCAAAAAACCGAGTCTGTCGTTTATTCCGGTTAAAGTTTGTCACTTTGTCTGTTTGTTGACAAACATCATTTTTGAAACGTCTTCACACTTTTCGTGTTGAGACGATCTATGCGACTGCTAAACAAATAAATGTAAGTTTGAAAGTTCCGTATTGGTCGGTCAGTAAATTATTTATTACACACACAGTTGAAGTGAGCTGCATTGCAAGAGCGTAAAGTGATAAACCAACAAAGTACGGAGTAGCCATTAACAGGCGTTCCCCTCTGTCAAATTAGGGGGCGTCCATAAATTACGTGAGGTGTTTTCTTAAATTTTCTGTCCCCCCCTCACCCCTGGTGAGATGTCGTGAGATTTTATTCAACCCCATACCCCAATCTCACGTGAGATTTTTCAAAATGTGGGTTTCTTACGTAAACGCGTTGGATTGTTATTGTAAAAAAAAATGCTTCTTGCTTTTATTTACGACTAGTTAAGACTAGTAATCAATATTGCAGAAAGTTCAATTATTAGTGTTATAAAAATTTTACAATAGAATACTTAAAAATCGTAACTATGTGATTGAAAAAAATTGCGTGATATTTGCCAAGACCACCCCTCTCTCCAACGTAAGATTAGATGAGATTTGACTCGACCCTCTCCCCCCCTTAAACATCTCACGTATTTTATGAACGCCCCCTTATATGCCCAAATGGGCCTACACATTTATTACACTGTTATGGTTATGACACATATTGTATTCATGTTCATACTTCCTTACGAAAAAATGACAGATTGTTTTGTATCGGAAAGAGACTAGAGACGCCACGGCAACTTATTTCGGCCTGTGTTTTTCTATGGCTAGTGTGTGGATTACCTTGATAAGTAGTTCTTTTATTGTTGGGAGATGTGGTACACAATTTAACTTATTCAGTACTAGCAACCCACTCCGGCTTCGTTCGGAGTTGTTTAGGCAAAAAATAATACTCTGAGAAGATGTGTGGCTTAACTTTTTCCGACATCTTCAACAAATATTCTTATATTTTAGCCAATATTTTATTATGTATAAAAACCTCCCTCATGAATCACTCTATCTATTGGTAAAAACCGCATAAAAATACGTCCCGTAGATTCTGAGCTTATCGTGAACAGACAGTTAAGACACGGCGGAGGCCTTTGTTTTATAATATGTAGTGATGTTTGAAGTACTTACCGTAGCGCCGCTCTGCCGACCCTGTACCTCACCCATCCGTTGGAAGAAGCAATGGTTTGAAGTATCTTCTCCTGCCACGCTGGGTTCAGCTTATGGGTCAGAGCTTTACCAGCTCGCTCTTGAAATAGCACCGTACAAAGGAGCACGAGGACTGTGTCATCGTCATCGGAGTTCTCTTTGTTTCTGTAATTAGAAGAATTTGTAGTGAGCTAACTGTTGTTTAGTAACTAACTTATATAACAGCTCAATTAATCTGTCCGTGATAGATCATAAGCTATAGGATTGAATAATCGTTAATTTCTCAGTTACTATGACTTTATTGTAATAAATTTGTTTTTATTTATGGTTTTAATAATCATCACCATTAAGCATGTCCCAATCCACATATAACACAACAATAACCTACTACAGCGCCATCTACCGAAGATACACTGAACTACGAAGTAACGCACTAAACGGAGTAACTACAAATCCTGAATCGCGAAATAAATAGTTCTCGCGTCTATTATCATAAATACAACATCCCAACATCAACTGTTGGGCAGTGGCCTGCCAGGCATGATCACCTCGCCTGGTCGGAGAATCCTCCCTTTGTGTTGGGTGGAACATGATACCCGTTCCCCCATAAGCACTTTCAAGTTCTTTTGCCATTTGTAGTGTTATAAGGATCATTCACCATTTTTTCCGATGGAAAATTGATATAAAGGAAACGTATAGGAAGAGAGAGCTAGGGTACGAGAATTTATAAGTTTTAAAGACTAACGGCACTGAACCTGCAATAGTTTCAAGGGGTTGTATAGAGTGTTTTGTGATTGGTAACGGCAGACATTAATCAGCCTCCACATATTTTAATTTCGTTTATGTATTATAGAAAATGTACTTAGTTTTATAAACTTTCGAAATAAAATAATGGGGGTACACAATAAAATAATATCAACAATTATTATTTAAGTATTACAAATAGGTATCACTTGGCAACAGTGCTAGAGATGGTCAGTCAGTTGTTTGTCTGGCAACACTCTGCTGTCTTCGTAAACAGATTTTGTTTATGATTTCATACACATATATATTTATCCTGAAACAGAGGGGTTGTATGCTACTCACTTGCGCGTGGCCAGGTGCAGGTCGAGCGCGTGTCGCAGCGCCCCCATGGCGGGCGCTAGGTGTAGTGCCGCGTGGGGCGCTCCGCCCAGCGCCGCCAGCGCCTCCAGGAGCGCGGCGGGGCGCTTCGCCCCAGTGCGGGGACACAGCTGCAGCTGCGAGCTCACCACCTCGGCCGTGCGAGCCGCGTACGTGACCGGGCTGGCCTGGCTCAGCTGCACCTGCGTCACAAGAGCGCACAAGCACGAGCATTAGCTCTTGGATTCTGCTCATGCAGAGTGGACTAAATTCCGCATATAAACAATAATTCATACTTAGAATTATGAATTCCAAAGTAACGCTTTATCGACTAAACTGCTGAACTGATTTGAATGAATTTTAGTAGAGAGATAGACTGAACGACTGAGTAGTTTGCTTTTTTAGTCGGTTCTTACGACACCCACGATCGTTATACGATGAATATTTACAATCTTAATTCGTTACTACATGGAAATTTAGACTTAACTAGCTGACCCACGCAACCTCGTATGCGTCTTATTGCCCGTAGCGTGAAAAGCTCCGCTTCTATTAGTAGTAGCGTGATGATATATAGCCTATAGCAGTGGTTCTTAACCGGTGGTCCGCGGACCACTGGTGGTCCCTGGAAGCATCCCAAGTGGTCAGCGAGGCCATCCCAATAAATACTCGTAATAAAATTAGTCGACGCAACGCATAGCGAGCGACCGCCACGATCGGGATTCTGTAGGCATGAGGTGCGGGGCAGGGTCATAACGAACAGCCGATATATCTGTCTCACTCGCTTTGTACCCCGTTCGCCCTTTGTTTTATTCGTTACTCAGTCGTAGTCTGACTTACGTACGAGTATATTCGATTTTTTGTTCTGAGTGCTTGTGTATTTTCGCTTTTAAGTTCGACTACTAAAAGCAAATACCGTTGGTCTACAAAGGTTTTTTATAGTAAATAACTGCTCAAGATTTAATTAGGTAAGTAAAGTAAACGTTGCCGCGTTGTTTGTTTATATCACACCTCAATTGTTATTAACTTTGCACGCCATTTTATACGGTTTGGTATTAGAACTAGGTACCTATATCTTACAAATTTACATGCTTTTATTGAATTTACAATGATTGTACCTACCTATTAAACTGGGATTTACTTCAATAGAAATAAATGGGGAAACTAGGCCATAATGCGTATTGTGCACGACAGTTCTAGCTAATGACGCTTTAAAACCGGCAAAGATGGAACGTCATTTAAAGAGTGTACATCCGAATTTTTGTAACCGTCCACGAGAATTCTTCGAATATAAGCTAACAAATCTTAAAAAAATTAAACTTGGTCCCAGTGGAGCCAGTTATGCAAAATCTGAAAAAACATTATCTGTATCATTTGAAGTTTCAAGATTGATTGCTAAATCGAAAAAACCACACAATTGGCGAGTCTTTAATAAAACCTTGTATGCTCAAAGTAGCTGAAGAACTTTTGGGTCACGAAGCTCAAAAAAATTTAGTGAAATACCACTCTCCAACGACACAGTAAAGTCGCGTATTCAAAAAATGTCAGTTGATATTGAAGAACAAGTTATTGAAAAGATTAAAAGTAGTCCTTATTTTGCATTACAATGCGATGAATCTACCGACGTTTCACAGAGTTGCCAATTACTTGTATTTGCTAGATTTTTGGATGACAATAAAACTTTTAAAGAGGAGTTATTATTTTCTCAAGAACTTATAACGACGTCGCAAGGTGCAGAGGTTATGGATGTAATAAGTCAATATATGGAAAACCATGGACTTATGTGGGAAAAGCTTGCTTTTGCACAGACGGTGCACCTGCTATGCTTGGTTCACGCTCCGAACTTGCAGCGTTGATAAAAACCAAAAATCCATCTGCAATTACGACCCACTGCGTTATTCATCGTCAAGCATTGGCTGCCAAAACGCTCCCAGAATGTTTTTCTTTGACGCTGAAAACAGCTATAAAAGTAGTTAATTTCATTAAAAACAGTGCTCTCAATACTCGTATCTTCAAACAATTGTGTTCAGACATGAGCTCTGAACATGAAACTCTGCTCTACCACACAGAAGTGCGTTGGCTTTCCAAAAGAAACATGTTGTCGAGATTGTACGAACTGAGAGAGGAAGTAAAAATATTCTTAACTAACAAGAAAATCAATGAGTTGTTTGATCAGTTTTGTGAGTCCGAATTTGAAATACGTTTTGCTTATTTGGTAGATTTTTTCGAACAATTAAATAAATTAAACCTTCAACTGCAAGGGTCAGGTAATTTGAAGTTACAAGGCATGAGCAATATATTTGCTTACGAAGATAAAATCAGTGCGTTCATAGCAAAAATCGAGCTATGGATCAGCAAGATCGTTAAAAAAAATTTTAGTGCGTTTGATGCGCTTTCTTAAATTATTGACAAGCAGAATGCTGAGATTAAAGAAGAAATGGATAAGAAAATTATACTTCATTTGAAAAACTTAAATAGTGAATTTAATCGCTATTTTCCCGACAGCGAGGACAAAAGTATTCAGAAAGTGATCCGCAATCCTTTCATTGTCAACGTTTCTGAAGTGCCTGATGAAATTCAAGAAGAAGTATTAGAATTGCAACACGACAATAACTTAAAAGATATATTCGAATCAGGAATTAATCTTGAAGATTTTTGGAGCCAAAAGGCAATTTCTTTACCAAACCTCCGAGATATTGCTTTACGCTACTTAACCTTATTTTCATCGACATATCTATGTGAGCAAGGATTCGCAGCGCTTCTGATCATAAAGAACAAGCATCGAAATCGGTTGAATGCAACTGACGACATGCGTTTGACTTTGAGTAGCACAGAACCAAGGATTCAAAAATTAGTTAAGAATATGCAATCACAAAAATCTCATTGACATTTATTGATATAATGTGCATTTACTATGAATAATAAAAATATTGAATAATTATACACATGTTTTTTTTTATAGATAGATAGAACAAGCCTTTATTTATTTACACTTAGATAATGTAGGTATATAACTTCGAAACTGATAAACCGATAGGTGGTCCGTGACAAGACAGAAATTTCAGCAAATGGTCCCTCATGTCTAAAAGGTTAAGAACCACTGGCCTATAGCCTTCCTCGATAAATGGACTATCCAACTGAATAAATTTTTCAAATCGGACCAGCGGTGCTTGAGATTAGCGCGTTCAAACAAACAAACAAACTCTTCAGCTTTATTATTAGTAAAAATTAGTATAGATTTGTTAGTTTTTGTTAAAGCATTTTTTATCGAAACATTTTGAACAGATAGTTATTTTGGAATTCATAATCTTGGTTTCAATTTTTTTGGTTTATATAAAATCTCTTCTAAAGAAATAATTAAACAATAAACTTTACTCTATTCAGACTAATAAACTTACAATTGCAATATTAAAATTTGGAAAATTATTAATATTTAATTGAACTTACCAAACAGCGTAAAGCCACCCTCAGGGGTTTGATATTATTGGGGTTGTCATCAGCGCCAGTAGCAATGACCAAAGTTTCAAGTTCCAACATCAAATCAGAACCGTCTACAGGTAGACACTCTTCGTAACTGGAAAATTTCATAAAAAGTTAAAATTAATGAAAGCAATATATAGTTTTTTTTTGTCTGTCTATCTGTCCGTTTATTACAGTTAATCTCTGGAAAGGTTTAATCAGTTTTGACGAGACTAACAAGCTACACGCCACCGTTTTTGCTGTTAAGGTAAAACAACAAGCGCAGGCAACACCGTAGTGTGAAACTAGTAGACAATAATCACAAGCGTGTGTGTGTGCGCGCGTGTGTGTGCGACGCGAAGTCGCTGCAGTAGCGTAAGTGTGTGTGTGCGTGTGCAAGTGTGTGTGTGCGTGTGCATGTGTGTGTGTGTTACCAGTGCACGTGCAGCCTGGTGAGCACGTCGGCGGCGGTGGCGGCGCGGCGCAGGTGTGCGCTGGGCGCGATGTCGCTGCAGTAGCGTAAGTGTGTGTGTGCGTGTGCAAGTGTGTGTGTGCGTGTGCATGTGTGTGTGTGTTACCAGTGCACGTGCAGCCTGGTGAGCACGTCGGCGGCGGTGGCGGCGCGGCGCAGGTGTGCGCTGGGCGCGATGTCGCTGCAGTAGCGTAAGTGTGTGTGTGCGTGTGCAAGTGTGTGTGTGCGTGTGCATGTGTGTGTGTGTGTGTGTTACCAGTGCACGTGCAGCCTGGTGAGCACGTCGGCGGCGGTGGCGGCGCGGCGCAGGTGTGCGCTGGGCGCGATGTCGCTGCAGTAGCGTAAGTGTGTGTGTGCGTGTGCAAGTGTGTGTGTGCGTGTGCATGTGTGTGTGTGTTACCAGTGCACGTGCAGCCTGGTGAGCACGTCGGCGGCGGTGGCGGCGCGGCGCAGGTGTGCGCTGGGCGCGATGTCGCTGCAGTAGCGTAAGTGTGTGTGTGCGTGTGCAAGTGTGTGTGTGCGTGTGCATGTGTGTGTGTGTTACCAGTGCACGTGCAGCCTGGTGAGCACGTCGGCGGCGGGGGCGGCGCGGCGCAGGTGTGCGCTGGGCGCGATGTCGCTGCAGTAGCGTAAGTGTGTGTGTGCGTGTGCAAGTGTGTGTGTGCGTGTGCATGTGTGTGTGTGTTACCAGTGCACGTGCAGCCTGGTGAGCACGTCGGCGGCGGTGGCGGCGCGGCGCAGGTGTGCGCTGGGCGCGATGTCGCTGCAGTAGCGTAAGTGTGTGTGTGCGTGTGCAAGTGTGTGTGTGCGTGTGCATGTGTGTGTGTGTTACCAGTGCACGTGCAGCCTGGTGAGCACGTCGGCGGCGGTGGCGGCGCGGCGCAGGTGTGCGCTGGGCGCGATGTCGCTGCAGTAGCGTAAGTGTGTGTGTGCGTGTGCAAGTGTGTGTGTGCGTGTGCATGTGTGTGTGTGTTACCAGTGCACGTGCAGCCTGGTGAGCACGTCGGCGGCGGGGGCGGCGCGGCGCAGGTGTGCGCTGGGCGCGATGTCGCTGCAGTAGCGTAAGTGTGTGTGTGCGTGTGCAAGTGTGTGTGTGCGTGTGCATGTGTGTGTGTGTTACCAGTGCACGTGCAGCCTGGTGAGCACGTCGGCGGCGGTGGCGGCGCGGCGCAGGTGTGCGCTGGGCGCGATGTCGCTGCAGTAGCGTAAGTGTGTGTGTGCGTGTGCAAGTGTGTGTGTGCGTGTGCAAGTGTGTGTGTGCGTGTGCATGTGTGTGTGTGTTACCAGTGCACGTGCAGCCTGGTGAGCACGTCGGCGGCGGGGGCGGCGCGGCGCAGGTGTGCGCTGGGCGCGATGTCGCTGCAGTAGCGTAAGTGTGTGTGTGCGTGTGCAAGTGTGTGTGTGCGTGTGCATGTGTGTGTGTGTTACCAGTGCACGTGCAGCCTGGTGAGCACGTCGGCGGCGGGGGCGGCGCGGCGCAGGTGTGCGCTGGGCGCGATGTCGCTGCAGAAGCGTAAGTGTGTGTGTGCGTGTGCAAGTGTGTGTGTGCGTGTGCATGTGTGTGTGTGTTACCAGTGCACGTGCAGCCTGGTGAGCACGTCGGCGGCGGTGGCGGCGCGGCGCAGGTGTGCGCTGGGCGCGATGTCGCTGCAGTAGCGTAAGTGTGTGTGTGCGTGTGCAAGTGTGTGTGTGCGTGTGCATGTGTGTGTGTGTTACCAGTGCACGTGCAGCCTGGTGAGCACGTCGGCGGCGGTGGCGGCGCGGCGCAGGTGTGCGCTGGGCGCGATGTCGCTGCAGTAGCGTAAGTGTGTGTGTGCGTGTGCAAGTGTGTGTGTGCGTGTGCATGTGTGTGTGTGTTACCAGTGCACGTGCAGCCTGGTGAGCACGTCGGCGGCGGTGGCGGCGCGGCGCAGGTGTGCGCTGGGCGCGATGTCGCTGCAGTAGCGCCGCAGCGCTGCACAGCTGCCCGAGGGAGACGCTGCAGCAGCACATACCGCTGGACACGCCACCAGCTTCTGCACATACCACACGTACCAAAACTTCATTTATATATGACCAGAATGTTACAGGCAACAGATTGTGACGGGATTTTGGACAGCAGTAAACATTGATATATGTAGGAATATCTTAATGTGTTATAAAAAATCAAGCATCATATTCGTAAATAAAGCGATATTTAAAGTTTTCAAATATGCCAGCTTATTGGTATACAGGGTGTAAAAAGACGACTACCGAAAACGAAAGGGGCTAATCCAGCACCCCAAAACTTAAAAAAGAACAAACAGTTGTCCTTAAAAAAAGCCGGAAAAAACAATGTGTCAAGATTTTTATTAATTTCAGAAGCCAGCAATGTATTATTGCGCGCACCGCGTAGTTACTTGAATGCCTATTTATAACTATTTAATGTAAGTACCTACGCGTCGGTAAAGTTGCTAATGCCTACTAACGAAAATAGGTAGTGACTTTGTACTCTACTTACCTAATTCTGCGGTAGCCTCGGTCGAATCAGAAATGGCTCAAACTGAGCTCCTTCTCGGTCATAGCACAGCTGAGCTCGTCTGGATGTAGACCGATGAACGCGATCCAGGAATGTAGAGTCCTCGGCACTTCTTGCGTTCAGGTCTGAGAATACTGAGATAATACGGCTTCTCATTTCTTCAGCCGTATCGCACTCCCGATCAACGACGCGTTCCTTGACATGACCCCATAGAAAAAAATCCAATGGATTCAAGTCAGGTGACCGAGGATGCCATGCACGAGGTCCAAATCGTCCAATCCACCGGTTTGGGAACTCCTGATCAAGCTGTTCCCGCACTGACCGGATTGTGTGTGGTGGTGCGCCATCGTGCTGGAACCACATGTGTCTTCGCCGGGCTAGTGGAATGTCGTCCAGATATGAGGTCACTGGACCTTTTATGGCATCCCGTTCATTCTCGAGGGCAAGAACACGGGCCCTACGATCGTCATCTGATAGATACCTGCCTAAACGTTTACAGACCACCGTACCAGATGTCCTGTCTCTTGAAACTCACAAGGATTAGTCTCCGACCAATAGTGAGAATTCCGTCGGTTCCACATGTCATTTCGCGTGAATGTTGATTCGCCTGTCCATAAAACATTTTTGGCAAACATGGTAGGATTATCTTTGCTCAGTATCACGGTAAATACGCAAGGCCCGTGATGCATTTCCACGAGCTTCACCATAGCACATAATCATTTGTCCATATTCCCTCGCACTAAACAAAAAAATCACTATCACTGTTATAACGAAAAAAGAACTTAATTAACTTACTATACCTACTAAATAAAAGGAAAATTACAACACAAATTTACTTTCGCGAAAGGCAACCGCATAATTGAATATTTGTTTCGATTCGACTTCACTAAGTTTGGACGTATGCAAGGGATGCGGGGGACGACTCAAATACGCTGTGATTGTATAGTTCAAGGTTAAACTTATAATGCACCGAACCATAGTGATGGGACAGGGTAAGGATGTTGATCGATAAATTTGGTTGGATCTGGAAAGTCGATATTTTATTTTTCATTTGTTTATTATTTATTAATAAATATATTGATTAATGTTTATTAATGATTTATTATAAAAAAAAACTAGGTACGAATATTTTACTGATTTTTAAAATGAATCAGCTTAGTAAAAATTCTTCTCACAGAATTTTTAGGATCTGCCTTTCTTTATAAATAGAGCAATCTTATGTCTACTTTTCTACGACACTCTTGGATGAGTCAATGACATGATTACAATTTTCATGATCAAATTGGTGATATTTAATTTGAGAAAAAATATCTTCACCAACAAAACTACTCAATGTCTGTATCATGGATTGTTTTTTGTCTTTGTAAAATATTTTACAACCTGAGGTTACATCAATTGAGCTTCGTATGACTTGCTCAGATCGTCTACAAATTTTGGTAACCGTGTTGGACGGGAACAGCATTTCTTGCAAAAATCAAACTGTTTGAGTGTCATGAGTGATGTACCATGAATATCATTAATAATATTTGGTAACAGTATTTATAGCATTAATTATGCATAATTATTCAATTTATATATATTTTATATTTCAAACACAATATTAGCAAAATTGTTGATGGATGAATTAAATTTAATCGTAATTTCTGAATGAAACCAAGGGAAAGAAAATAAAAATACTGTATTTATTGGAAAATATATATTATGAAATAGTTTTAAGATTTCAATAATGTCAAATCAAAATTTAATCCGACTCCGATTCGCTTGAGGACTCGCTGTCATCTTCACCAACATGTATTATCATGTTATTATCAATCATAGTGTCTATACGAATATCGCGGTCAAAGTCATCAAATATATTTTTTTTAGTTTTTTCAACCACCTTCATCCAGTCATCTCGTGTGACTTTTTCGCATGCTTCTTTTAAAAGCGTCGTTATCTTTTTTATGCCATATGGTGGAGAAGTATTATGGCGGGCTGCATAACCTTTAATTTGAGCCCAGATTAGCTCTATGGCATTGTACTGGCAGTGATATGGAGGAATTCGGAGAACGCGATGACCGTACTCCAGAGCCAGCTCATCTATTTCATATCGAATATTTGCTAGCTTATGGTCGTTGACTAATTTCATCAGCTCAGCTTTTAGCATTGACATATTTGCGTCAATGCCACTTCTTTGCAGCCAAACCACCAATTCCTCTTTTCTATTAGCTTGAGTAGGTGCTTTATTTATTTGCACCGAATGATAAAGGGCGTTATCCATTATTATAACTGAAGGCTCTGGAAGGCCAGGTAGCAACACATCCCGGAGCCACTCCTTGAATACAGCCGCATTCATTTCTTCGTGGTAGTCAGTAGTAGTTTTTGACTCAAATGCTAATAAACCATTTTCCACAAAACCATACTTCGCACAACCAGCGTGGCATATTATGAGACGTGCTCCTTTACCGATTAATTCAGCTGACTGATATCACGTCAATTATTTTCTTAAGTTTGGTTTGGTCGTACCTTTATCGTATTATAAACTATATTAAATATTTATTAAGTACATTAATAAAAATAATTTTTCGAATAATTTTTCCGATGTCCCCAGGAACTTTAATGTCGTTCGTATAAATGCCCAAAGCATTTCGGCACATTTCCCTGAAATGGTGACAACATTCGACTGTACGACATCCTTACATACTTTGTAACTCATCTTGTTCTACTGTTTTTTTGTGTATTCAAATTGTGTATATATAATTGTGTATAAATAAATAAAATTATATATTATAAAATTCGAACGTTTTATTTAACAATATATCAACCGACAGAATATATTACGATTCCAAAAATACTCAGTTACAATTCAGTATTATTTTGTCTCATCACTACAAAAACAAACTATTGACATAACCTTGAAACAGCGCAGTTTGACGTCGTTAGACTTTTAAAAATTATTGTTCTTAAATTAATTAATTGAATAATTGTTAATAACTTTAGCCCAAAATAAAACGTTTATTGGACATTGGCATGATTATTCAATTTTTAATGTTATTGCTCATTATTAAGGTTAATAAAAGATATTTAAAATTTTGCCATAAATTGTACGCCAGTTCAAAGTTACATCGCCCATTGAATCACGACCTGTCAGGAACGCATTCTCTCAGTGGCCAGACTATAGCCCTTTGATTTTAGCCGACAAAGGCGCACCAAACGCGCCGCTTTCGCGCGGATCCTCTGATTTTAGGTAATTAATAAAATGACGGAAGTTTCATAGTTCTAGGGCTCGATGCACGCCTAAGGTTTCCTGGTTAAATTTCGCGTTTTGTATTGAAAATTTCATATGACACCAGCACGAAATCAATGTTAGATTTTTTCCGTTCGGGCAAAAATAAAACCATGAGCGCCTAGTTGAAATTTTGTATTTTTTTTTATGGAATAGGGAGAATACGAGCTGACGTATCGCCTGTATACCTATTCACGTATAAAACCAGATTAGTGAGTGATTTCGTTTAAAGTTTTCTAGCGTTTTCAAGTAAGTGAGTAGGTACCTACTTTATTAGCTAAGAATTCAATAACGTAGGAAAATAAAGTTTTGTACCTACCTAATACAAATTTATCTACATAGTCAATTGTTCACACAGATGCACGCTTCATAAAGTTAGCGCCTTAGATTCTATTCATTTTAATAGGTACCTACCTACTTTAATATTTTGCATTTTATTTAGAACTTAGGGTTCTTAGAAGTTCTATTTGTAAAATTAAGGCAGGCTCTGCTGTCTAGGTACTAGGTTACTACCTATGTCCTAAACAGCATTATTAATGAGGCAGTATTAGTTTTATTTGTATTAAAAAAATTGTAATTTATCGCGACTTTTCTACTAAATTACTAATCTTCGTCCCCGGCCGCCTCCATGGCCGCGCGTTAGGCGGCGGTCATTGCACTCACCCGGACAGCTGTTTTGATATTAAAATACATTACTGTTTTATTGATTTTATTTGTTTTTTGGTTTTTTCTAAATGAGATAATTAGGTAGTTGGGTCCTATTATGTTTTACTATGTGTATGTAAGCAGAAAAAACATAAAAGGACTTACATAAATTATATTTTTTTTGCGTTTTTTTTCGCTAAACCTATTCAGTATCATGTTCTGATTGCAACCCCCAAGTTTTCGGTAGCAGTCTTTTCACACCCTGTATATAACTTTGAATTTGGAATTCTTAATGGAGAATTTATTTCAGATCAAAGTGACCAGTGCGACAAAACGCCAATTTACATATGTAAGAACCTAACATGTTAAAATGTAAAATAGATTTATGTACACCTTAAAAACTTCTACACTAATAGAATTCAAACTTCATTAAATATTATTTTTTATCTAATTTCTCAAGAGTTATTAAACTTGACGAAAAAATAAAAATTGCATAAATGAAGAACGATAAACGCTATCTTACAATAAGTTCTAGAAATAAAAGAAATATGAAACTAAGACTTACTTGCATGACCTGAAGACACAACATAGTGTGTGCCATCTCTTGGCTATCCGTGGCTGCTCTGACGAGGTTCTCAATACAATCAGCTGGCCACAGAGCAGCATGTTCAGCGAGCTTGCGAAGTCCCACCAGAGCTGAGCGACGTACTGACGAACGGGCATCGTTCATCGCAATGCTTAGCAGTAACTCAACCTAAGGCAAACATTAATTATTATCATTATAATTATTCATGGTACACAATAAATTATACATGTACTCACAACACATCTCATCCCAAACTTAGCAGAGCTTGTGAAATAAATAAACAGTTTATTTTTGTAAAATACATACATAGAAAACACTCGAACACCTAAACAAATATTTGCAGATCATACAAACATTTAGTTCGATCTGGGAATCAAACCCGAGACGTCAAACACAGAAATTGATCACCAAATTGTTGTTCGAAGTCTGGGTGTTCTTTGTGTCCGTTTCATGTATGTTAGTTAAGTCCCCCGCAAACACAGGATGTATATTCGTAATGCAGGATTTGTTCATATAAAAAAATCGCAAATGCTGCACCACTGAGGCAGCGAAGATATCAAAATGTGTCATGGCAATAGAGTAACTTGAATTTTAGGTCATGTTAGTTGTATTTTCAACGACAGATGATGTTTTACCTGATCAGGCACGTGTACGACAGTGTCAGCCGCGATGTGGGTGAGCGCGATGATGGCCGCTTGTACTGTGTTGGATGACGGAAAGCGTTCTAGTAACGAACGGAGCAGCTTTAGGACGCCTTGCGCTCGAACGGCTGATGAGAATATTACAAATACTTAATAATGATGTTTTGATTGTGTTGCAATATCATTGAAATTAAAAGTATATTTCTTTAGTTCTATCTTTCTGTTACAGTTTTACATTTAAACCGCTGCTTTTAAACGCTTATTGGAGTCAATGACAATTTGTGTCACAAGTCACACCAAAAATAAACTGTAAAATAATATATAAAATTTATATTTAACAAATTCTATGCAGAGGAAGACATGGGCGTTATCAAGTATAAGTGTAAATTTAGTTAATTGCCAAACGTAATTTAAAAAAATATAGTTTGTACTCATTTAGATTTTCTTTAAAATAGAAAGATAAAAAGTAAATAATCATACCTCCACCGTGAACGGTACGTAAAGCTCGGACAAGTTTAGACCTCCGTTCTGCAGCAGTACTCTCACAGTCAACCATATCCCACAACTTGTTGCACATAGCAACCGCAAATGTACTGAAATAAACAATATATATTCAACTATAACACCATCATTATCAATATCACTGCCTCGGTGGCTTAGTGGTAGCGTATGCGACTGCTAAGCTTGAGGTATCGGATTCGATTCCCGGGTCGGACCAAATGTTTGTATGATCTGCAAATATTTGTTTCGGAGTTTGGGTGTTTTCTATGTATTATATGTATGTATTTACAAAAAAAAAGTATTTAAGTATTTATATCAGTTGTCTAGTACCCATAACACAAGCTCTGCTTAGCTTGGGACTAGATGGCGTTGTGTGTTAGATGTCCGGAATACTTATTTTATTTATTTTATCACCTTCATCATTTCATAAAGTTGGTCAGTAATTTTGTACATTAATATTATATTATATGTATAATCATAACATAGGTTACAAGCCAAAAGTGACTTTATTTAAAGAATTGGTTATAAAATAGTCAAGATTTCTATCAATGCATCTATTAAAAATTACATATTTCAAATAGAGAACTTTGAGGTGAAATTGAGCAAACAGCAACTGTTTTACTACACGGTTTTATTGAGTTTTTGATTTTATGTAAATAATATTATGGTCAGACTTTAATCACTAAATGTATAATAATCTAGTTCATGGTTTTTTTACACAACAGATCTCGCATTACGACTATATCTCAGAACAACAATTTGAGAGTATGTAGAGAGTAGAGTGGTAACCGCTTAAACAACTAGGTGTACCGTGAAGTCAAAAAAACCCAGAACTTACTTGGAATGAGCAGCAAATCTTGTAGTGGCATAAATTGCAGCATCTACTTCCACATTGTCATGGCTGTCCAACCCCCTGCGTATAGCATGATGTACATTTTGCCTCTCTGGTATAATTCCTGCAACGGCACCGAGGGTCCTCAGTGCCAGAGCTCTGGCTACTGGGTCATTAGAATGTAATACACTAAATACTCTTCTGAGAAACTCGTCTACATTCAGAATCTTGTCTAGATGTTTCTCGCTCTGTTGACACACACGTAAGACCCACAGACGAAGGAAGTTGTTGCCCATACGAAACACATCAGCAAGCTTCAAGAATGAAGAGTTGATAAGGATTGGAAATGGATATTTTTCAAAGAGACGCGGAAAACGGACAATTGCCTCGCATTGTTCACCTACTTTTCCTGAACGTAGACCTGTAGAAAAACATTTTCATTGTTAATGTAGTATTCTAATACTGATATTTATACAATCTCTGCATCTACTAAACCAATTTTGAAAATTCGTTTAGCAATGAAAAGCCACAGAATTGTATATCTCATAGGCTATTCATTAACCCGAGAAACAATACTACGATACCCAATATACACACGGGCGGAGCCTTGGGCAAAAGTTAGTTTATTTTAGTTTGTGTTACAAAAGAGTGTTATTGTATACCTTTGTCTAGTTCAGTTAAAGCTGAATTAGCATCCTGTTCTTGTTCTCCCGAACTATCATTAAATGTATTTAGCCTAACGCCAATCATATTGTTAATAAGACTATTTGATTATTATTAAACTTTAACGTCAGTCGGCAAACCAGGCAGTCAAATGAATAACGATGACATTATTGACAACTGACAATGTGACGGTAAGTTTGATCTAATGTGCTTCGTGCAAAAATCAAAAGAAAAATAAGAGCAAGGAATTACTGTGAACAAGTAATAAATTCCGATTAATAAATAAAAAAAAAATATCTTTAAGTTATAAAGTAATAACCATTTGGTTTCTTTGGATATTTTCGTTTTCTCGGTCAGATGTGTTTTATGAATTGTTTGACGTTTCAAAACCTATCAAAATATAGAAAAATAAAGTTTAAGTCAGTGAAATTAAGAAAATTGAGGTAAGATTTGACAGATAATAATATTTTAAGATCATATAATTGCGGACGTATTGAAAAGTTGTTTGTAAAATGCCAGTGCCATCTCGTGAAACGTGGAGACATTTCTACTGTTTGTGTTGTGTAATGCGTACATAGATGTCGCTACCAACCTGCTTAAAACTACAAATAGCCCAGGTGCTAGGCAAATAGTACTTATCTTATAATTAATTAGTTTTACCTAGAAAGTTATGGTCATAACTCTATGATTTGTACCGGAAGGTTACAATTTTGTACATGTTGAGTGAGTACATTTTATCCCCTCAAAACAAACATAAAGTGTGAATTCATTCAATGTTATAATCAAATGTACTGTTATTAAGAAGACCTGAAATCACATGGTTCGGGTCACGGGCGTAACAACAGGGGTGGAGGGGATTTGTGGTTTAAACCCCCTCAACCCCTGAAATGTTTTCACCCTAGGTATAGAAAAAATAATATTAAAATATTGAGAGGCGAGTAACATAACTATTTAATTATACTAATATGTATTTTGAATTCACGCTCTGTTTTGAGCGACCACGTCTCTGCTCTGTGCCATTTTCTTCACTGGCGACTGGTGACACACACACTGCTCAAAAACTTTTGTTATAAAATTCTGGGGTATTTGGGACGAGAAGAATGATGTAGCGCTAAAACCGCTAATGTAGGGTTTCAAAGTTGGACCTGCCGATACCTTACATTAGAGTACCCAATTTTCACAGGAATGGGCGCGAAACAATTTACTGTCCTAATTTTTTTATAATATCGTCATAATCTTTGTCTTATCCTAGTTCATTTTAAGACCGTAAAATAGTAAAAATATCAATTTGTGGATCACACAAAGTGTTGTTTCATTCCATGTTTCATGGAATCGAATCCAAGGCACTAAAAAACCGCGTGATGAACACTTAAACCACTGCTTCATTCGTGCAATAGTTTTTGTAGGTAGTCATTATAAAATTAACAATTTAAAAATGCTTAGAAACACTGACCAGACTGACCTACCTAAACATGACACTGTAAACGGTAGGCAGGTACATTTTTTAATTCGCTGAGTAATACTTGTATAATTGATAACTATAACAGCTCTATCTTTAATATGGTAGGTAATGGTATCCAAGTGTAACAAGAGTAACTTATTAGAGACAAACCCCATCCCCATCCGAACTCACCTAATTGCACTAAAAATTACCCTTAACCTCTTGTTAAAACTAACCTAGCTCGAATAACTATCGTGTCACAAATGGTGTTTACCGGCAATTCTCGGCTCAATTCTCAAAGGGCCGTAATTACACCTACCGTGTAACGGGAGCAGTGTATGTCGCCATTACTGAACGAAAATGGCGCGAAAGTGCTCGCTAATCATGGCGGATCGTTGCTCTCTATCACGGAGTTTTGTTACGGTAGTTCGTTAAACTAATGTTTTATTAAATGACGTACGGATTTTCTCGTGTTAATAATGTCAGTGGTCGAGTTTCACAGTGACATATCATCTTATTGATGAGATAATTTATAGGTGTTAGAGAGGTGATTGTGTTGTAGAATTGCACGTTTCTAGCCTTCGCAGTGCCGGTTAGTTTTTCAAACACACATTATGAAGATAATATGTCTGAAATTATGTCATTATAAACATTCTTAAGGACAAAATGGTCAACGAGAACTGTTAGAGACTGTTATTTGTGGTATATGAATGTCTGTACTGTAGCGCTTAAAGGCTTTAATAGGGTAACTGCCTGTAGTTAAAATAACTTAGACGCTTCTTAGAATATTAATATTTCGATAAAAAATCACATTTATGAAATAATAGTTCCCAATTTTGAAGTAATAGTAACTGTAGTAAGTAAAGTAAAGTATGGTAACATAATTCTTAAATTCATATGAGTTTATTACGTACCGATTTGGCGATTATTACTTAAGAGGATCAATGAGGATCTATGATAGTCTTAATACCGTACTACTTGTTTAGGTAACGTTTCAATTCGTACTCAATTTTTTCTTAAGAGGAACCTTATTTGTAAGAGCTTCAAAGAACTATGGTAACACTAAATAATTCTTCGAAATACCACAGACATTTAGATAGTTACGCAAAAGAAAATAATTCCTAATTAGAAATATCTATTCCTTATGCTAATCCTTCCGGAGCGAACAATACTTTATTTTGACATATTTTTCTTACAATAGATGGCTTAAACATTGTGCTGTACACGTAAGTAATTGAGCCCGGACGTGGCGGGATTATGTCCAGCAACTAACCATCTTGGACACAAAAAGTTTTAAGAAAAATTCTTTTTTTACCCGACTACGGCGAAGCCAAAAGGAAAGGTAGTTTTGGTAGCCTTTGTATGGTTATGTGTTCCACCGTAGCGCCTAAACCATTGTACTGATTTCAATGAATGAGGTGTCAATAGATTTGTAGTAATGGTACTTATTAAACATTTTAACCGACTCGGGTTTTAGTTATTTTTTTATTTTGCTTATCCTATCTCTAAATACAAATAACATATAACTTACATTGACTCACTGATTCACCAACGCAAAACATACTAAACTACTGGGGTTAGTTTATTTTATAAAAGTATATAAGTATTTATATCGGTTGTCTAGTACCCATAATACAAGCTCTGCTTAGCTTGGGACTAGATGGCGTTTGTGTGTTAGATATCCGGAATATTTATTATTATTATTTCTTATTTTGACAGCAGATCTTTTCATAGTAAGTACTAAGTAATGAATCCTTAAGGGTGTTAAATGAAGAATGAACGGCTGTATGGAAATTTGTCATTTACAAGGTTAGAAATATGTGAAATTTGAAATTACCTACGAGTTAAGCTACTGACCAGTTTGTTATAACTAAATAAGTACATGGGGAAATTGGAATTATGATCCGTCTATATTTTTTAGAAAACCACAACAATATCGAAGGTTAATATACCTATTATTTTTGTAGTAGGTAGGTATTGTCAGCGTAGGTAGGTACTTTACTTACCTCATTTTTTATGTTCTAATTTCATTATAAGTAGGTATGTACCTATATTCGTTTTGAGTAAGTTATTTAAAGTTCTGCTTTATTTGTGTTCTTATTTAATATTTGCTGAATCACGCGGTGTTTGCCGCTGTTATTGTTTTAGTAAGCGCGGCGTTACCCGCGGTGCGAAGCTAGTTTAAAAATGTACTCTACTAGTTACTCCTTATATCATCAGCTATCTATCAATGAAAATGCCGTCAATATCGGTCCAGCGGTTCTAGAGATTAGCCGGAAACAACAGACAGACAGACAGACCGACAGACCGTCAAACAGAAAGACAAAAATAAAAATAAAAGTTATTTTTGTATATGTATCGTGTAAACATAAATATGGATTCTACTGCTAAATATCGGTTATTTTAATATTACAAACAGACACTCCAATTACTTATTATTTTTATTTTTAAATCGTTTATTCATTAAATTATAAAATAAGTGAACATAAACAAATTCCTCGCCAAGCTACACAGCTTGTCGGCGAGATACGCTCGTTAACATATAACTAAATATTTTTAACAACTTAAAACTATATTTAAATGTATATTTACTTGAAACACAAAATCTTAATATCTACCTAATTAAACAGCTATGGAGCAACTGCACCACGCGAATGGACGTATAAAATTCCGATTTACGTTTGAAATCGTAAAAGTTTTTAGACTTATAGGCCCTAGCCCCTAACATTGATGATATACAATTAGGTACTTTTAGAAATAAAAAAATAATAATCTATACCTATCTACTAATAGGTATAATAAAGCTGAAGAGTTTGTTTGTTTGAACGCGCTAATCACAGGAACCGCGGGTCCGATTTGAAAAATTATTTCGATGTTGGATAGTCCATTTATCGAGGAAGGCTATAGGCTATATATCATCACGCTACTACTAATAGGGACGGAGCACCAATGAAGAATGTTTCAAAAACGGGGGAAAAATGTCACGCTACGGGCAATAAAAGACCCCAACGAGGTTGCGTGGGTCAGCTAGTATCTAATAAAAATCAGGCCTCGTTTGTCTAGCAGTTAGCACAAGCGACTACCAATCAAGAGGTCCCTGGTTGGGTTAATTTTATAAGAAATTCTTCACAGCAGCCCGGTGTTTCCCGCCCGTGCCTCGGAAAGCACGTGTAACTGTTGGTCCCGGTTGCCATGAACATCTGTGGTAATCGTTATTGAGAAGTCAGTGTCCTCAAATATACTGACATTAGTTCAAACTTCGAATTCAGTATCCACCCTCAGGGTTGCGAAGGTCCGATGTCAGTCGTTCCGTGGAAAAACTGAATTTAGGTACAACTTGTACTAGTAGCCGACCTCAAATAATTATCTTGGGCTAGGAAGAAGATACTCGTAAGTATACCATTTCGAATAACTTCCTATCGTAAATCCTAGAGAATCAAACCCAGGATGAGCTACAAAAGCTCTCAGATTCGTAATGACAGCTTTAAAAAAACATTCGACTTACAAAATAAAATGTTTTGGGAATACCAGAATGAATTGTTATGATTTTAAATACGGCTTATTCTCACACTCAAAGTTAAGGCAACCCTTTTATACCTTTTAAAAGGTTTGTGAGTCCCAGTAGCCAACGTCTTCCTGTCTTCATTCAGAACAATCGTTCTGGGGATTAACGACTATTATCAGTATTGGTCGAGGGATTAGCGACTAATGATAAGATTTAGTCGAAGCTATTGTGTGTGGACTATTGTTAGAAATGCCTGACTTTTGCAAAGGTAATTTTAAATGTTGCAACTCATATTGTTGTGTGTGTTTAAGAGTTATATTAAGATATAATATTATTCTTTAATATTTTTTTCTTTACTGGCGTAAGAAGGTTTTATGGATATTTAATTTATATACCAAACGGTTCCTTCATAGGAACATAATGAAAGCATGGTAATTTAATTTAAAAATATCGACTTAGCATAACGTTTTAGAGCCTATAACTTCGATAAATATATACCCATACTAAATGAATTATTCAAATTGGCCCAGCCGTTTATGCGTTATGCAGTGACCAAAGAAAATATGTAGGTACATATATGCTTTTGCGCGTGGCTCCCACCGAGTGTATGTCCTTCTGCAAGGTCCAATTTATCTCAATACCGAAATTCATCGTCATCAATCATGAATTTATAATAATCGATAAGTTACCATCGGCAGCCTCGTTTACTAAACCGACGGAAAACAGTCCTCTATTAAATTGAAGGGTCTATTGATCTGGTCTAACAAATAAGCCAGAAGTCGATTTCACGCAAGCCGTGATCCTCATGCCGCGGTATGCAGAAGCGTCTCTAGCTCGTGAAGCGCCCATTTACAATCATTAGGTACCTATTCTAACGCCCTTTAGTAAATGTAGTGTCACTAAGCACGCAGATTCATTAAAACTGTCGCGGCTAGCTCCCCTATCACTGCTGCACCCACTGCACACCCGCCGGTATGCGTACCTATTTTTTTATATTGAATAGGGGGCAAAGGCAAAAGCGGACGTATCACCTGATGGTAAGCGATTACCGTCACCCATGGACACCCGCAACACCAGAGGCGTTATAAGTGCGTTGTATGCTTTTGGGGATGGGGATGGGGTATGAGCCTCCGGTATCCTCACTCACTTGGTTTTTTTTTTCATGAAATTTAATATGCAGGGGGTTTGGGGAGTGATAAATCGATCTAGTTAGAATTAATTTTTAGAAAATTTCCTAAAATACCGTGCAAAGATCGATTATTCAGGTACCTACTTTATAATTAAATATTGAATGTAACCTCTTTTTAGGAAGTAATTTTGGCCTACCACGCTGGCCAGACGTTAATGATAGACGATGTCTTTGACCATCCAAAACTGCTTTATCGTTTCATTTTATTACTTACTAGCGACCCGCCCCGGCTTCGCACGGGTGCAATGCTGATACTAAATACACGTTGTATATAAAACATAGCTGACCCACGCAACCTCGTTTGCGTCTTATATAGCCCGTAGCATGAAAATTTTCGCAAAATAAGTAACTTTTCTGGTTGATTTTTACACCTTGTGTCCGAAAAACCCAAATATCTTACGGAACCCTATTTTTTTCCAAAATAAAATATAGCCTATGTTACTCGTGGATAATGTAGCTTGCGAATGGTGAAAGAATTTTTAAAATCGGTCCAGTAGTTTTTGAGCCTATTCATTACAAACATACAAACATACAAAAATAGGTACAAATCTTTCCTCTTTATAATATTAGTATAGATATTTAATACGTAAATACTGTTACACCTTCAGAGATACTATCGAGTCACTGTCAGTATCTTATTCTTTTAAATAGACACTGAGTTTACGACAGATTTGTATCAAAAAGTCCTTGTTTCCACAATCTTAAGCTCCTAAGTGCCCAACACATTTGACACAAAGATGGCTGCGGTAATCCTTCCAGAAGCGTTGAGTTGTTAAAACATTACGCATCGATCATTTTCGTATCGTTATACTGACATTTTCTATCTTATTTGTATGGGCATAGAGTTGAAAATGTGTATTAACAATGTTGTTTTATTTCGAGGCAAAGTTTAATATCATATGTTAAGACTGCAATCAAAATATCGTAAAGTAATCTTCTTTTGTGTGTGTGTATACAGTGTGTGTTTAAAGCACACCCATATATACATACACGTGTGTGTGTATGCGCGTGTGTGTGTATATGTGTGGGTATGTGTTTGTGTGTGCGTACAAATGGCGAAGTTTAGCTGCTGATCGACATGAGATCAATATCTTGGAATAATCCTACGCCTTCCAGGGTTCCCACACGTTGGGTAATTTATAGTACAAAATTTATATTTTTTTAGGTATTATGTATTAATTAGTTACGCGTAGGTTATTGTATTAATATGCAGAGATATTTATTTATATTTTTTAATAAAATGAGAGATAGATAATGTTTCAACATCATCTTCATCTTCCTAGCCTTTATTGTTACCAAGATTTTACCTGAATAGTAGATTTTCCACGGAGCAATTGGCATCGTTCAGCTGCAACAGAATTCGATAGTTAGAGAAGTTGTCAATATATTAATACAATAATGATAGCCATAGCAGTTTATGACAACTGGTACCGAGGCATGGGCGTGAAACATCGTCAAACTTTTTAACTCCGGGCCTTTATCAAGAAAATTTTACAACAACCAACAACGATTTTGGCCCAACCCGGGTGTTGAGCCCAACATCTCTTGATATACGTTTACCTCTAGAACAATGAGACAGCTAAGTAACGGCAGTAATCTATAATCAGAAATAATTTCCTTATAACAATAAACGGAAAGAGTATAAAAGCCTTATTTTATGTTTTTACTGTTCATTTTAAAGTCTAACTTAAATTCAATAAGGCAATAAATGTAGTGTAGGCATTAAAAACGAACCAAATTTATAATTTCCACTAGCTGACCCACGCAACCTAGTTTGCGTCTTCTATTGACCGTAGCGTGAAAATTTTCCCAATTTTTGATACATTCTTCATTGGTGCTCCGCTCCTATTAGTATTAGCATGATGATATACAGCCTATAACCTTCCTCGATAAATGGTCTATACAACACTGAAATAATTTTTCAAATCGGACCAGCGGTGCCTGATATTAACGCGTTCAAACAAACAACAATAAAACAAACTCTTCAGCTTTATAATACCTATTAGTATAGATATAAATATTCGTACAAAGTCAAATATAATAGGATCAGATAAGTAAATGAAATATATTTAAGACATTAAATATTTAAAAGATTCACATTAAAAAATATTACAACTTTTATTTCCCTCGTTTAAATTCCCACTTTTGGTCACACTAAGTCACGGTGCGAGGTGTCAATTCTGACACCAACGGCTGCGTTTAGAAATAAAAAAACATTTATTATCTGTATATTATTCAGTGTAAATAAATAGAGTGTAGGGATGAATGGCTTTGTCCCCGCGCCATTGTGAGATCATTGTATGGTTTGTGATAATGTTTTTATGGTGTCTGTCGGGATTAGGAACAAATCGACTCAATGATTGCTGACGACAAATATTTATGGGACACTTGGAGCCGCTATCATGTCTGATGGTACGCTCGATATTATGCGCTTATGTCAATAATCGTTGCGAGGGAAAACGCTGCAATGTCAATAGAAAATGACATTAAGGGTTTTTAAAAAGCATTGTACTAAATCTTGAGGCTGCGGTAAGCTGTTAGACGGCCAAGTAGAACTTGGAATTATTTTACGCAAATGTATGAAATTATAGATTTTAGTATCATTCCTTAGAGTCGTAAAACGCCCATATTATACCGTGCATACAATAAATAAATTGTCTTTAGAGTATTTGGCAGAGTAATATTATTCGGACGTTATTATCAAAAGAAGATTAGGGGCAGGGTGTTCTGTGCCTCCCCTTAGAAAGGAAAGTTATTAGCGTGATTTATAATAATTTACAGGCAACATTAACTATATCTAATCCGTCGGGCGGGCTTTTTTGACAGTTGCTAAACAATCATCAGAGTCCGCAATACTTGATGTAGCGGCATTTAGATTTGCTATTTGCCTAATTGCTATACACTCCTTGAAAGTTAATTATATGATATTCATTATTGAATTTTGATTCAACATTGTAATTAAACATTTTCTGTCATGGTCATCATCTTCCTAGCCTTTATTATACCGGGTCGGCTACTAGTTCAACCAGTTTTACCTGAAAATTAGTTTTTTCCCGTAGCAATTGGCGTCAGACCTCCGCCACTCTGAGCCCTGAGGGCGAACTGAATTCAAAGGTTGAACTAGTTGTCAGTATTTTTGAGGGTACTAACTTAGCTTAACGATTGCCGTAGATGTTCACGACAACCGGGACCGACGGCTTGACATGCTCTCCGAGGCACGGGGGTGAAACACCGACAGAATTCCATACCCCTGACTGTTATTAAGAATTTCTTGTGAGAAAAACGCAACAACACTTTTAGCCCGACCCTGGAATCGAACCCGAGATCTCTTCATAGTCATTTTTTTCCCATGACGAGTTATAAAAAGAAACACAAGAAGACAATATAATCAGTTTCTTATCTTGTTGTACAGAAGTTTTCTATTTTAGTTAGACGTATTATATTGGATTATCTTAATGGCTTAAGTAATTTTCGTATACGTCTGGATGACTACGACAGGTACATATGAGATACTATATCGCCATTAACATACGAATGCCTACTTCTTACCTAAGTATAACCTTTGGCTCCACAACATGTTTTACTAAACAATTAATAATAATCACAAAAAAACAAGCAACTTCAAGAACCAAATAAAAAAATTATCATCAAAATCGGTTCACCCAGTCGAAAGTTATGATGTAACAAACATAAAAAAACACAGTCGTATTGATAACCTCCTCCTTTTTTTGAAGTCGCTTAAAAAAGCACGCACATTATAATTAACAAATACCTACTTTAGAACGCAATTCATTATGATATTACCGTAATGTAATACACTCGATGTCTAACACATTTTAGTAAAGCATTCCATAAATTCATCCGAACATAGCTTTGTAAAAAATAAACACAACATTCATCAAGATACATTAATATCATGTAAGTTATCAAGATGGTTAAAACAATACGAAATATGAGTACTTTTACAGTTTCTACCTTTTTACGTTGATTACTACAAGCACCTGACAACATGTAATACATTTATCTGATCGTAGTTATAATTACAAAATGTGAACATAGTAATACATAGACAATAAAAAAAAACTAGAACAATGGTTGTGGTTCTCAGGCTTGATGTACACGGGCTTAGGCATTTGTTTATTCATCCTACAGAGAGAAATATAAAATAGTCATTTCGAGTCTTTTAATATCTTTAGACATGCTTTTTTTTTCAAGTAAAAAAGGAGTTTAAATGACTCAAATACCTAATATTAATAAGTGTTCATAATTATCTTAGTAAAATTTGTTTTTAGTTTTACTTAACCATAAAAGTTGGTGCCATAGGTCATTTATAAAAATGGAACCTTATTACTAAGATACTGCTATCAGTCTGTCTGTCTGTACGCCTGTTAGCAGGCTGTATCTCATGAACCGTGATAGTTAGATAGTTGAGATTGTCACAGTTGATGTATTTCTGATGCCGCTATAACAACAAATACTAAAAAATAGAATAAAATAAACCTTTAATCCCTTATAACAAAATTTTAAAAGAACGTTTTTGTAGATGATGGTACGGAACCCTTCGTGCGCGAGTCCTACTCGCACTTGGCCTGTTTTTAATTTTATTAATGAAATGACAGATCCCTTATTAACACGGATACGTTTTCAAATGAACTGTAGTATTGATGTGAAATTTGTAATTCGGAGATTCAGACCGTCTGCTGGCGTGGCGACGCGTCACCACGATGTCGTCGCTATGCTAATTTTATATGTGCAAATATAATTATTTCATTTTTAACCCTATTTTGAAACATATTATGTCTACAAAAGTTCAGTTTGTTAGTGCAAGTAAAATATACATTGTCTTTTCTACTCAGCTAGTGTAGGTATTTTTGCAGTAAGTTGAATAAATTAATAATATCTAAAACTAGACACATGACATTTTTTTAAATAGATATCACACGATGCTTCTTAACTATTTTACTTTGTAACTTATACACTTTCAATGTTAAACAATATTCAAAAATGTTTTTTTCTACTTTGTTTTTTTTTTCATGTAGGTATCCAGTCTCACTCTCACTACTAAAACGAATCTATTGACATCACTCCCATATAATACGTCAAACCGTTTAGGCTCAGGGGCGTGCCAAAGAAATACACATACATACATACATACCAACATACACTCAAAAAACATAACCCTCTTTCTTTCGCAGTCGAGTAAAAAAATATTAAAGTTACCAAAATTAATATGTAGGTATACTAAATAAATATTTATACTTTTAAAGACGAATGTTATTATTATAAATATAATTAGAAATAATGCTATATATGGAGGGATTAATAGAAGAGTCGTTATGGAAGTCTATCATCTCATAAACAACAAAAACCATTGATTTTGAAGATGGAGCCAGGCATTAACAGGTTCTTAACTGCTCTTCTTTGTACTGACATTATTAACAGGTTAAGGGTTTTTATACATATCGACTATAGCATTAAGAATTTTTCCACAGCTGTCAGGTACTGAAGTATTTTCAACTATGTCTTCAGGCGACCATTCCGATGGAACACCACGAACAAGGCCCATTGGTGTTATTTGAAAAGTTGGTATAAATGCTTTTAAATTCGTTTTTGATAACTCAGCATCACAAAAATCTGAGAACATTAAAGAAATTTTAACAAATCAGATGTTAAGTGGTTTTTGTAAAAAATATTGGTACAAATAAATTATTTATTAGTTTTGAGAAAAGTTGTGAGTGTCTTCTGAAATTGAAATAAACTTGATGGTGTACATTTACAGTATAAAAAATAGGAGAAGGTATGAATAATAAATTCAAAATTCAAAAAAAAATTCAAAATTCATTTATTTAGTTAAAAAGGTGCAATAATTTACAATTAAATTCTTAAATTTATAAATATAGTACGTTAATTGTTATTTGCCCGAACTAGATTGAATCTGTGTCTCGGGCGGTGAAAATGCTTACAAAACAATTATTTTTATTTACTTAAATTTACATAATTAGTGCTTAAAGTAACATAATTTAACAACATACATAGCAATTTTGTAGTAGCTACTAGAAATAAGTGGGTCAAAAATAATGCGCTAAGACAGCTCAGCAAAACAATTTTATTTACATATTTCAAGTTTCTGCTCAGTTTGCTCATTCGACAAAATTTGTAACCTAAATTGCGTATTGTGTTTTTACAACTTACAAAATTTAGTTTATAAATACTTATTTCTCTATTTAACCTATTACATAAAAATGGACCCAGAAAAGAAAAAATCTGTTTGTATAAATGTACAAGCTTATGACTCTGAGGCAGAAACGTTATCTATTTCTGTAAATAAATTAATATCCAAATAGTTATTAGAAGCGTAGGTCTAATATATACAAGCAAATATGCGTCGCTCTTAGGCGCCCTCATAATCTATGGAATTTATGTACCTAAATTCAGCGGCTTGTCTGGCTGGACAATCAGCGGCTCCCGTTTTGTGGTTGCTTGGCTTTTTGAAGCGCAGGCACGTTGCACATTTAGGTTGCTCTACTTTTCTGGTACAGTCTTGGACGGAATGACCGTCTTCACCACAATGTCCACATGTAGAGGTAGCCGTTCTGCACGTCTTGGCTGCGTGTCCGTATTGCTGACACTTGAAGCATCTGGTCACCATCGTGAAGTCTCTGACCGGACAGGACGTACAGTTAATAAATATCCGGTTCTGGGTAATAAGAGCTTTACGTATTGCGGCTGATACTTCAATTATATAATTACAGGTCTCAGCGTTTCTCTTGCCTGACTTGTGACTAAGTTTTATAGAGGTCATAAAAGATTCGATAATTCAGGGATTTTTTCAGCTATATTCTGTTCGTATAAACATTTGTAGACCTCATTTTCGGACATCATGGTAGGAACTCCAATAATAACAATACGAGGCTTGCGCTTGTAAGGTTCATCAATCTTAAGTCCTGATTCAGCAAGTTGAACAGTTTGCTTGAGCTTCTCGATATCTTTTTTGGTCTCGGTACTGATGACAACACCGCCATTTCTGGTCTTTCGGACTCCACGCACGTGGAGTTTCATATCTTCAGGACTAATTATTTTCTGAACAATGGTCTTGGTATCCTCGCTAGATTTCGAGTTATCGCTTGATAAATAACTACCGAACTCAGACTGCTGGGACGAATATAGTTGCTAGATCCTTTTTTAACCATGCCAGCAAAAGAAGCGCTGGGTGGTACCTGCTTTTCACACGATTCCTGGATGGCCTGCTTGATCTGCGCTAGGGATTCAATTAGTTCCTCTGTTTTCACAGCATTTTGTAAAGAGCTATGTGCATGAAGGGCTTTTTGCTTGAGTGACTGATATTGTATAGTAATTTTAGCCACTCCGGATGCTACTTTACGACAAAGGGTATTTATTTTTAATTTTTGGTCCGAGTTGAGCTTGCCTTCAGATGCAACAGAACAAACTTCGTTTAGACACTGCTCAATAGATCCCAACCATCCCTGAATATCACAGGTTGATATAACTTCCATGCTGTCATAGGGCTCAGGAGTAGCTTGGCGAGAAGTCGTAGGTGGAGGAGTCCGGCGTGTTATGCCGCTCCTATTAAAGGGGCTATTACTCATCACTTATACTTATCACTTAATTGTAATGTACGTTGTTTGCGCAGAAAAACAATAATTACAGCTGCACTTATGCGCTTACATATGCACTTAAGATACACCAAAAACTAGGTCAATATTATACAGAAATGTAAATTTTCAATTTTGTTAAATTGCACGTCAATTCGCAACGACGACTAAGAATGGAATTTAATAGGTGTTTGAAGAGATTCTTTAAATTTGAGATATGATATATGAATATACGTGAAACTAGCTTATCCTACCACATTTCATAGCGGGAAATCATTGTGGTTGTATATATAAGATGGACGAGGCACAAAACTGATTAGCATCAGTTTTTTACAGGTAAGTTTATATTTAAAAAAATTAATAGCCTGTATCTCCCGGGCCATTTTCTATTGGCACCTAATTCATTTAGAATTGGTTCATTCATTCATTTGTAGTCTGCGTATGGTTTACAAACATACGAGAACTGAAAAAACTATAATTATTCCTTTTAGGTACGATGTAGTGGAGTGAAAATATAGAAAACCATCTTCGATCTGTATATCCATTGTGCCTTCAATCGACGCAGAAATTTATAACTTTAGAATAGTATTAAATCAAACCAACTTATTAATTAACTAAACGTTGTTGGTGGATTTGTTCGTGTTGAAGTCGATTATTTAAAAAAAAAATACAGCAATGTAAACCTATAAAAGTACTATGTAAAAGATTCGTTCAGCTATTCTATCGCAATAGATTAATAAACATGCATTTATACTTTTGTACACAACAATGGATTTTGATGAAAGTTTACAATATTACACATAGGCTACAATTTATAAAGTAGTAGATACCTAATAATCGTAAGCCCAGATCCACCAGTTCTCTCAAAATTTTCCATGACACTGTGGCTTTATTAACATGTCTATAATTTTCTGTCAATTCATTAATTGTAAACACAGCTTTAAAATCTACTCATTTTATTATCAACTGTCTATTTATTATACCAATACTTGCTATTATTGTTTGGTAGCTATAAAGAAAAAAAGCTTACCAAAGATCCAAAACAATTTTATCAGATTCCGAAAATTCCTTAATTCCTCGAGGCATATTCTATTGTGTACGAATCAAGGGCACCCGGCGCTATCCGGTTACACCACTAGTAATACGACACAGATGAAATTTGTGGTTCTCTACAAAAATGCTCAATTACTAAATTATCTGTGGCGGCAAGACCGAATGGTGTTCAATTTCGCTCCTTTGTCAAATTAAAAAAAGATGTAATGTGAACGGCATCGCATATTTAATCTTTAATTGAAGGATACCGAGGTATTTTTTTTTCTGGAATTATTGTTTTGGTTATCTATAATTTTATTTATAATTATCTTCAAATTATATTTACACCTAAAGTGAAATTCTTGTAATGAAAATAAAATGAATTCATTTTATTATTAGTAAGTATTATTACGATGGAATGGTTGGAAATATTCTCCAATTAGATGCGTCACAAGGCAAGTAGCAGTGGAATAAAAATAGCCTAAATGCTATTTCAGACTCAATCCATGTGCCAAATGTGCAAAAATTTCGTCGCACTCCGTTCAGCCGTTTTTGCAAGAACGAGTAACAACCATTTATATAAAGCGGAGGTTTTTTAATTTTGAAACTTAACCTATTGCACATCTCGCCGTGTGGTTAAAACATTAATCTATAGTTAATATTATAAAGAGGAAAACTTTTTTTGTATGTTTGTTTGTAATGAATAGGCTCAAAAACTACTGGACCGATTTTAAAATTCTTTCACCATTCGAAAGCTACATTATCCACGAGTAACATAGGCTATATTTTATTTTGGAAAAAAATAAGGTTCCGTAAGATATTTGGGTTTTTCGGACAAAAGGTGTAAAAATCAACCAGAAAAGTTACTTATTTTGCGAAAATTTTCACGCTACGGGCTATATAAGACGCAAACGAGGTTGCGTGGATCAGCTAGTTCTTAAATAAAATAATACTGCATAGATATTAACTTCATGGTTGCAGATAGGTATAGACTGTGGAGCCAATATCTGTGTGCTACTAACCTTAAAACAATATTTTATTTTTATGTCAATTTCGTGTCACATGGCGGGAAAATCATTTGTATTTCGTAACAATGGCGCCTCACAGCGGGTTTATTGCAACTAGTAATCGTGATTCGGACCCATGGGGTAGTAATTGATTAATTAAATTATAGTATATTGGTCTATAGTTACTTTTGTGGGACCATATGGCTTAAATAATGTATTTAAGACATTGCGACGTTGAACAAACCGTTATGCTTCCAGGTATATTATACAAATACGTGGTAGGTAGTAGTAGGTACCTATTTCTTTTTAGTAAAATCAATATGTAACTTTGAATTTGAAAATTTAAGATTACCTATTCGTGATAGATAAATATGGCACACACGGTTGGTTCGTACACGTTTCATTTGAAATTGAAAGTTGTATTGTATCACTTAATAATATAAGGACATTGATATATTTATATAGCTAAAAACAAAAATATATAATATTATATTCGGTAGGTACTAAGTTTTGTAAAAATATGTTTTTTTTTAATGTATTGTTTCTTCATTTGTAACCTCGTCCATTACTAAAACCGAAGAAAAGTAAGTATATAATATCAGAAATTGTGACCCAGTCGCCATTTTATTTATAATAAAGAAACACCAGTGTCACCCGTCTCACTGCGCCCATTGTGCCCTGCTACCCCCATTGTGCGCGGTCGTAATTATGTAGCTATGTTATTTATAGGTATGGAGGGATGGGGCCACCATTTTGTCACTTTAGAAACCGATGGGGTGTGAAAGTTATTCGTTCAATGTGATTTTCGTAATGTGATTCGAGGTGATATTATTATTCCTTTAGTGTTAACATTACTTTTGTGATGAAATAAGGTTGATAAAAATCTATGCATACTTATAGGTACCTAGTTATAATAAGTATTATAAAGTTGAATGTAACTGTCTGTTATGCATTAACGGCTAAAACGCTGCACCGATTTCACTGAAATTTGGCATGGAGCTACTTTGATTCTTGTGAAAGGACATATGCTAGTCTTTACCGCTATAATCGATACGCACGCTGGCGGAACCGCTGGCAAAAGCTTGTATACCTATAAAAATGATAAGTTGCTTTATCTGTGCTTCACAAATTAAAAAAAATATGGAGCTATTGAGTTCAAAACTTGACACGATGTAGGTGCAAACCGTTTTAAGGTTTTATTTACCTTTTTTGGCGCCAATTTTGTTCGTCGTTTTTCATCAGTGCACACAATACATTTCCAGATATGTAAAACCCAGTCTTAAATTTGTCTAATAATATGGAAAAGTAAATCAATGTGACAACAGTTGTTATAATAATAGCTAACAGAATAATGAGAGCTGATGGACACCGGCTCCATCCAGATTACCCGGATACCGGGTAACGGCTAACAACAGCCGGTAATGACGGGTAATTGGACGCAAAAACCACATTAAATTGTAACGCGATCTCCTTGTTTAGCCATTTTGAACATCGGTTTACAATGATAGAGAATATATGGGCCGTTTGAAACATTTATTATGTTGGTGACAAAACAGAAAGCCTCCAGAAAATAGAAGAACTGAACACTTTTCAAGAACTGGACCACACGGGAAACATCAGCTTTCACCAGCTTTCGTCGAAAGTTCTGAGGTAACAAACATAAAAAAATACAGTTGAATTGAGAACCTCCTACTTTTCTGAAGACGGATAAAAATTAATCATAATCAACTTGATGGTCTACTCACCTCTCGTTAGAAAGGAGATATTGGCTTGCTATGAATGGGTCGGCTCCACCGGAGTGATACCACGGCCTCACAGAAAGCCGGTGTGAAATAGCGTTTGCGCTGTGTTTTACCGAGTGAGTGAGGATACCGGAGGAGACCTATCCTCCAAAGGTCGGCAACGCACTGGTGTCGTCTTTGGTGTTGCGGGTGTCCATGGGCGGCGGTAATCGCTTACCATCATGTGATACGTCTGCTCGTTTGCTCACTATTCAATAAAAATTTAAAAAAAACCGTACGTTGCTGGCCAGACCTTCGTGTCAAGGATTGGGTTTGTGTCTAGTATTCTTTCTCTGTGCAGTTCTGTGCATAGTTTGTTCTCAGTCCCTATGGACGGAGTGACGGCGAAGATATTAATAAAGTAACAAGTTTAATTCAACCAAAAGTTCTTTATAAGACAATGAAATACGGCGAGCGATGGTTAATTTTATTTGTAGTATCAAATAGGTACAGTCATGGGCGTACCCAGGTTCTGGGCCAGGGGGGGCAAATCGGGTTTTTTAAAAGCACCTCGTCAAATAAATGGATATAAGAAAGGCATTTTTTTTTAAATAAATTATTTCATAATAGAACAGCTATTTTAAAAACCCTTTCGCAGTCCACTACTAGACATAGGTTTCTCCAATTAATTGCACGCCACTCGGTTCGATAACATTTTAAAAGAAATTTTCAAAAGTCTTCGGCAAAACAGTTTAAGATGAAACATAAACGTTATCATTAAAAAATTGTTCTATGTACACTGAGCAAAAAAATCATTAGGTATATTCTATATTTGCCTGGTCTGGTGTCAGTATAGCAACATTCACAGCGGTACTTGTGAGCTACAAAAATCCAAAGCGAGTCTCATACTTGCTTCTTGAAGTTCACAATTGCCTACAGGACTGGAGGCTAAAAGCAAGTGCCGCTAAATCAGCCCAAATAACATTCACTCTTCGTCAGGGTAACTGTCCGCAATCAGGCCGAGGTGGCAGCATAAGCGCTTATTTTTGGGTAGAAAAGGAACACCGGGATTTCTGCACAGGAGGGAGCAATCTTAAACCGTAGGTTGGAGGGTTTTCCTTTTCAGGGTACATCTGGTTCTCCGACTTCTAGTAACCGAGATGGCGTGCGGTCCAGGACCAGTCGGTGGTATCTGGGGCGATTTCCGTACAGAAAAAAAGGGTAACCGTCCGCAAGTAAAAGTCGAAGAAAATATCTTACCGCAACGTGAGTGTGTGAACATTTTTGTTTTTTTTTTGGGCGGAAATTCCCCCGGATATCTCAATCTGATGGTTATGTCGGACTCGAACCGACTGAAAACCGCACACCGTCACGGATATTAGAAGCCGGGGAATCAGGTGCACCCTCAGAAGGAAATAAGGAAATCCTTGGAACCCCGACGTACCTCGGGCCACCTATGGTTTGTAGGTAGATGGCCCCCTCCTGTGTAGGAACCCTGATGCTCCTTTTCTATTTTAAAAAGGGGCGCGAGCACTTTGTATAGCTCGCGCCGTTGGCCCGGCTTGCTTCTGCTAGGGTGATCCTCACCTGTCACTCCCAAGTTTGTGCTTATGGAGGACGGAGATCGTTTGGCGATCTCCGGCGCCCGAGTCGTTTGCGGTACCTGGCCCGTTTCCGGGCCTGGCGGACAGGAAAAGTTCTAAACTTCGCACGGTCCTGCTCCGCCATCTCCTTCGCAAGCATAACTTGCTCGCAGAAAAAGACGGCAGAGTTCTACGCGCTCTCGCTACGCAACATGGTCGCATTAATGTTATCAAGCAAGAGAACCCCCACTCCGATGGCCGCCTCGACTCGCCCTACTCTGAACATTCTGCCAGTGTGTGGAATGCAGTGTCTATGGTTTGGTCATCGCTGTGGTGGCACTCAGGCGTTGGCTCTTTGCGGATCCGACACAGGTGCTCTCCGAAGCATCCTTGCCCAGTGATCACCTGTGTCAGCCGGTATGAGAGGGTCCCGTGATGCCTCTCGAGCCAATCCTCCATAATGGGTCTTACCGCCGCAATAACGGCGTGCCCAGCACTCGGTTGCCCAAGTCGTTCCTTCCATTTCTCCATAAGAACCTGGGGAATAGAAATTTCTGGTCTTCGATTTTTCGAGTCTTAGGACTCCTACCTGAGGGTCAGCTCGTTGCGGACGTCGCAATAGCCCGATATTGCTGGCCTTCAGGACCTCCGCCCATACTGGAGACCGCACAACGCCCGCGTATAGTCTCCTGCAGAAGTCATCGGGCCCCCTCATATTTGGCAGCAACCGAGCCAAGCACGCGCTGAGCCAGCTTGGGAATAAGATTTCGGAAATGGTGTCCCATCGGCCTTCGAGTGCGAGCCCAATGTGGGCTTACATATAGACCGGTGGAAAAACCATACCAAAGCAAAATGAGATGATATATCTATGCGGCACAAAAACCTGTACGGGATGCTAGGACGAAACTAGAAATTATTACTGGACAACAAATTTCTGATATATCAGACTATAATATTTTGCTTCCGAGAATTATTTGTAGTGACTAAAATACGTTCCAAATGAATGGGCTTGTCAGCTGTCCATAAAAAACTACATAAACCGACTCAGAAGATTTGATATCTTAGGACTATGATGAGTAGTTCTCCTCGCTAAAGAGCACGCTCTGATCGTCACTACGCTCGAACATCGCATAGTCCTAGGACTGATTCCGATTCCGATGCCGATTGCCGATCTTACAACAACACAGAAAATAAATCTGTCTTTGTCCATAGTTGATCTTATTCACGTTTTTACGCGTCTGAGTGTGCTTTACACATAATCGAGAGAAGAAGATAGTAGGCACGTCAACATCTAGGGGGGGGCAGCTGCCCTCCCCTGCCCTACCCTGGGTACGCCCATGGGTACAGTTGTATTCTGAAGAACTTTAAGTTCAATTTAAATTGTAACTGAATTATTATTTTCACCGTCACTCCGTCCGTCGGCGCGGATACTCAGTCTTCTTTTACGACCTAACCTAATAAGTAAATAAAACCTCTACAGACAAGATACATAGAAAAAAAGATATGTCGCTTAAATCGAAGTATCATTATGCGATAAGTCTGTTATTAGTGACCAGGTGTCAGAGATGTGGATAATGACACGCGAGTACAAAAGAGGCGTCGGAGTGTTATAAAGTCCAACCACTGGACAAGCTCAGTCTGGGCAAATACTCTTGTGGGTTAAGAAATGGCAAATAAGCGTTTTGGTGAATTTGAGAGCCGGGTTGAATTATAAGTTCGACAGTTGGTGAGGTGATTAATTTAGAATTTACGGGTGTTGAATGTTGAGCTGGACTTGCTACCAAACTAGTTTTTTTCTTGCTCATGTCCGATTTACTTTTCACCTTCTAAGACAGTATAAAAATCGGTGAACACTATTTAACTGCACAAGGCTTTTGGAAAGAGTTAGGTATATAAACACCTTACATACAAACATAATAGAAAGTTAATATACATAACGGAACAGACGAATTTCTGGTTGATTCGTAATGACGAGACTCTGATTGCGATACTGTTAGTACTTTTCATAATTGATTGTAAGATTATATTAACTCGTAAGTTAGTTAAGTCACGCGACCAATTATTGTTTTTTCTTTACTTTCTTCAAAAAATTCAAAAAACAAATCTTAAGTTTCTTGATGTCATCCGAGCATAGATAGGTATGCAAGTATATCGGTTATCGTTACAGACACCCACAGGACAGACTTGCCTTATGTCATTTGGCAATTTTTTTTATGCCTGTCATGTTTTATTTACCGAAATTGTATTTAGTCATAATTCTATATACAATTTGATATTGACATTTCAACCTTTGCGAGAGATTTACTGCTTTACAGTAATCACCTAGACGAAAATATAACAATCGTAGGTACACACATTGGTATATATCCCTAAAACTGTTTTTTAAGAGCTAATTGAATTCAAAACCAAGTTAAGATAAAGATTGTAAATTTACAGTCCCTGTTTAACCTTTAAACCCCACCGGATTCATCAGGCAACATCTTCTACAGTACTCTCTTCATTCACCGTTTTATTAAGTCGTCAAATCTTATAACTTGCAACATACATATGAAATACTTCGAAACACTAACCAATGGATGTGTGAAGCCATTGTGTCGGACACGGATACCTGCCGCGCTTGACACATTTGCCACATCTTAACAGATTATCCGCATTTAAGATTATCCTTGCGAGCAGTGGTTTCATCTTAATGCTTTTATACAGAATCACACTATTGAGAGGTTTATAATCGCTGGTTTTTTGTCTCCTACTCTTTGGTGGGTGTTTAAATATGGATCTGTGATGTGTCGTAGTCTGTAGGTTAACACTTTGAAGAAACATATTAATTCTTGATAGGTATATGCAAGCATGCATATTGCAAGTATTTGTTTCGGAGTTTGGGGGTTTCTATGAATAATTTGTGTCTCTATTTAACCGTTCATTTGGGGTAAAAATTTCAAAAATCCTTTCTTAGTAGAGGTAGGTTACCTACAGGTAGGTAAACCCATAATGTCCCACTGCTGGGCTCGGGTCTCCTCTCAGGAGAGGATTAAGGACATATGTCCCCACGCTGTCCTAGTGTTGGTTAGGGACTGGCAAGACAACGTTGTGGCTACGTAAATCTTGCGGTTGCATGTTTTCAAACCGCCCAAATGCCTTCAATTAAGCTTCACGACTGTTATTCTATGATACTGCTTAACGTGACTTCCAAATCACGGATACGCTCATGGTAACATGCTAATACCGGTCACCCATCTAGGTACTGACTTCGCCGTCGTTGCTTAACCTAGGCGAGTGTTTCTAATCACCGAGTGCGACTAGGCTTTGGTAGGCTTTATTGATTACTAAATAAATGTCAATCATACTCAGATACAAGACAGCTGATTGTGTTCATTGCACAAATATTTACGCATATAAATAAGTGTTAAAAAGTGCTATACTTTATAAACAGGCTGTTTAATTTAACAGAATCTATTAGCGGGCTTAACCAACATGTATTTCCATTGCAAGGGGAAGTGAGCGAGGGTTGTGTGTGAATCCTATGGGTTTATGGTTTTAATGGCGACCCTATGGCAAATATAAGCTTAGTGTAAACATAAACATTATTTTAGTAACCCGATGAGCTTAGTGGAGTCCCACAAATGATTAGCTGTAATACCGCGTTTCAATTTTCGTATGAAGTTTTCTTATCGTGATTGGCATAAGGTTCATTTTTCAATGTTTTATGTGTAAATTTATGATTGTAGTTGTCAGTTTTGATGTTAAAACTGGACATAAATATACAAGAATGGATGTTGCTTTAAATCAAAGCGATAGAGTTCAAATTCCTTTGTCATTTGATATCAGTTTGTTTCTTTGTGTTTTTACGGAGTTGTTAGCTGTTGTATTTTGAGTTTTATGGCTGTTTTTTTATGGTTCAATACTGAATGTTTTAATATTAGTATATGTATTTAATACTAGTTAATCCACCCTAGTATTGACGTACATCACAGCTTCTTAATTAATTTGTAAAAACTTGTAGAGATTAGTAAATCGATTGTTAAAAATACCCTCGACGAAATATGTTGGGAAGTGAATTTTTAATGTATGGTATTATTTACATAACACACTGAAAAGAATATTAATAAATGATAGATATTAAGTTTTTAACGTCCTACTTAATAATGTAATATTGAACTGAACTTTAAGTTCAAGCATCAACATCCCTCAGGGTTGCGGAGCTCCGATGTTAGCTAGTTCGATTTATCGCTCTCGAAACTAAATTTCATGAAAATCATTGGAAACTTTTCCGAGATTCAAATTATATAGGTATTAGTAGTTGACTGCCTCGGTGGCGCAGTGGCAGCGTATGCGACTGCTGTGCTTGAGGTCTCGGTTTCGATTCCCGGGTCTAGTGGAGCCGCTAGTAAAAGCTAGTATTAAATATCTTAAATCTTTATTTTTTTCATCACAGATGCTTGCAGTACAGTGTAGATGTTTAATCTAAAATACATTTTTAGTAAACATTTGTGAGACACTAGTGCCCGAGATAGGTACTAGAATACCTGTGTTACGGGTCACTAATAGGTATGTACATAAGTCCTGCGCTTGATCTCTTCCCGGTCGTGTTGGTTCACCGTCCCATCGGATTATGAGAGAGCGGGAACAGAGAGGGCACCTGTGTTTGCGCACACACTTGTGCACTATAACATCTCCTGCGTAGTTGGCTGGACTCCGTTGAGAGAGACCATCACATAAGTATAGTTAGTGCAGAGCAACAGTCTAAGATAGGTCATAGAAAATTAAAACCTCGTGTTTAAGGAGAGACATGACCAGCAGTGGTGAAAATTATTACTGTGATGATGTGACAGAATAAAGCGTTGATATTATATCCATGTATATAATAATAATAATAATAATAAAGTTGAAAAAGACAACTCCCACATTAGGAATAAACATCCTGTGTCGTGGGGGACTTTACAAACATACATGAAACGGACACAAAGAACATCCAGACTCGGGACAACAATTCGTGGATCACACAAAGTGTTGTACCGCGTGGGATTTGAACCCAAGACACTTGGTGCAGTAGCAAGCGGCATGGCGACCGCTGAAACCACTCGGCCAACCGTTTCAATAACTACATGTATATACTTATACATGTAGTTATTGAAACAGTAACACAAGAAAGTAGCTGGTACCTGAACAAAGAAATTTCACAATACATTGTGTTGCTATAGTACGATGTAAGTGACAAGAAATTAGCGGGGCAATCTATAAGTATAAATAAAAACGTGTTCGCATTTTGCTCGACCAATTCTTTTGATTTTCAATTTAATACTAGTTAAACCCCGCTGTGTTACCAGCGGTTATTGTCGTACCGCGAGTACCGCCGCGGGGCGAAGCTAGTCCAAAAAAAGTAGCCAAAGTTCTAGCCTAAGCTCATAGATAAAAAAAGTTAGTAAAGTATCGGTCCTGAAATTCCGTGAAAGATAATTTATTCGTCGGAGCACTCAACATGACATAAGCGATACAGAATGTAGAGTGAAGCCACATCTCACGCATTGCAGTTTCCCGCTTCCTCTCTTAACTCAGATCCTGTCCAAAAGAGGCGTATTTTCAAATCCGCTTACTGCTATGATTGACAGCTGACAGCGCCAGGGGGACGACGTGCCCACAGTACACGGTGTAACTTAGAATACAGTGCGAAATACGATCGATACGTTGACGATATTTTGATAAATAATGCGACATTTTAAGGTCACATTTGGGAAGTCTCTCAAAATCTCTCTCTCCGACTGCCTCGGTGGCGCAGTGGTAGTGAATACGACTACTGTGCTTGAGGTCTCGGGTTCAAATCCTGGGTCGGACCAAATGTTTGTGTAATCTACAAATATTTGTTTCGGAGTTAGGGTGTTTTCTATGTATAATATGTATGTTTTTACGAAAAAAAAAGTATGTATGTATTCATATCAGTTGTCTAGTACCCATAACACAAGCTCTGCTTAGCTTGGGACTAGATGGCGTTGTGTGTTAGATGTCCGAAATATTTATTTATTATTTTATTTAAAATGAATATGGAGGATATGGCAACAAAGAGAGAGAACACAGAAATTATGAGACGAGTGAAGTAATGACGTTCTGTAATAAATTTATTGTTAACCGATTTCATAAAAGGACTTCTTCTTCTTCATTCTACTGTATTTTTTATATGTTTGTTACCTCAGAACTTTCGACTGGGTAAACCGATTTTGATGATTCTTTTTTTTATTTGAAAGCTGGTACTTTCCGCGTGCCCCCATTTTAATTTGATCCAGCTCTTGAAGTCGGTTTTTTATCTTTCGGAAAACATGCTGTAGTGCTAGATGTCAATTGTTATAAGCAAAATGCTTAATAGATATTGGTAAATTAAATTTATTACAGTGTCAAATATCCTGAAAAACACCTCACTCATTTTTTACGATAAAATTATTGTTCTTTTTGAAATTATACAAAATTAATTTCTTCTTTTTCCAATCCTAAATTATGCTACAAGTGCAACAATGTTCTGAATTAATCCGAAGTTGTTGGAGTATGTCCAAATCGGTGTTGTTCCAAGGCATTACAGTTGATTGCATGTTAATGCCTCAGACGCGCGTTAGATGTGGCGGAAATTGTGGTAGATGACTGAGTACATTGTTACAGACGTCACGTTATTTTGAGAACTCGTTAGCAATTGTATATGTTTTCAAGATTCAATTTTAATTTGAGAATTAGAAATACGTTTTTACAGCTTATTATCCTAATTCATGACAAATTATTGTATTTTTTTTTATTGAATAGAGGACAAACGAGCAGACGTATCGCCTGATGGTAAGTGATCACCGCCGCCCATGGACACCCGCAATACCAGATGCATCACAAGTGCGTTGCTGACCTTTTAAGAAGGAGTACGCCCATTTCGAAAGTAAGAATCACTTTTTGTCTATTACGCTGCGCTGTACCTGCCTGCGATTTTGATCCAATTTGGCATAGAGATACTTTGATTGTAGAGGAAGAATATGGATTACTATTTACGGCTGTAACCGACATACACGTGAGCGTAACGGAGCCGTGGGGGAAAAACCAGTACTATTATAAATTTAATATTGTTAACGTTTTACCCATATGCCCAACCGTGCTAGTAGCTCTGTTATACAAGACACAGGGTGGTTTTTATTGAGATCTCTTTAGAGATTGGAAAACAATATTGATCGTCGTCTGCTATGATGAAACTAACATCCTACTAGTATCATAAATGCGAAAGTTTGTGAATATGTAAGTGAGTATGTTTGATGCTCTTTCACGCAAAAACTACTGAATGGATTTTGAAGAAACTTTACAATAATATAGCTTATACATCAGAATAACACATAGGCTTCAATTTATAAAGATATTAACTTAACCTTACAGTTTTGCCCACCGTTATTGTCGTACCGCGGGAAGCACCGGGGTTCATCTAGTTAACGCATAGCTTTATGATTTAAAGCTGAGTATTCCAGAAAAAAAGGCGGCCCGCATAGTCTTGCAATCCAGAAGACTGAATACTATTTTATACAAAATCGTTCCTAAAAACCGTAAAAACTATGAACGTTCTAGGAAGCTACTGCACGTCTGGAAAAAGCTGTACGAATGAATGACTGTTTGTCGTGTCGAGTTCCTCAATGGACTCGTACACATCAGATTAACAGATCAGCCATGAAACATGTCCTGGAGTTTATTTACTGTATGTTAATGTACTTAGTTAATGCTGCGAATCATCGGTATTAATAATCAATTCATGGGTAAGGGCCATGATCTGGGGGCATGTTAAGTAAAGGAAGGAATGAAAGATTTTTGCACTCTTCTGTTGTAATTGCCGTGCACCTGGATTAACAGAAGTTATTGAAAAGAGAAAGATTTAAAGACCTTATAGACACTGTGGATGAGTCTACTCTATGAGTACATAAAAAAAGTTTGCGTTTTATTTGACTTCTAATGTAAAAAAAATATCTATTTCATTCATCTGCAACCGCATAACGTCCCACTGCTGGGCTCGGGTCTCCTCTCATGAGAGGGTTAAGACCATACGTCCCCACGCAGGCCAAGTGCGGGTTGGGGACTGGCAAGACAACGTTGTGGCTACGTAATCTTTGACGTTGGATGTTTTTAAGCCGCCCAAGGGCTTCCAACTAAGCTTCACGACTGTTATCCTATGATAACTAACAACCGAGACCGACTGCTTAAAGTGGCTTCCGAGTCACGGAGACGCTCATGGTAACATGCCACCAACGGTCACCCATCCAGATACTGACCGCGCCGTCTTTGCTTACCCTCGGTAATTGTTTCTAATCACTGAGTGCAACTGGGCTATGAGCGCCTCCTAAATATCTTAAAAAAAGATAAGTCTCAATTAAATTGCATTTTTAATATTTTTTCTTGAAACTTTTACTTTACAATGTTTTTGAAGTACCTATACTTAGCAAGCGGTATGAAATTTTATGAAGAATTAAATCGAGCATTAACTAAAAGTTTCTAGCATAGAAAAGTACCTACTTTGTTTTCCAGAATAACGGTGGTGACAGTTCCATATACACTTTTGTTATCATTTAATATGATTGAGTGACAAAAGCAGTGATGTTTCATCATCATGGGGTGCCATCTTCAAAATGAAGTTTGGAGGTCAGCAGACGGTATCCCTCGCGACCATGAGCGGCCTCTTTCAGTTGGTGATATTTTTCCAATCCAGTCCAGGACCTGATGTCATCTATCCACTTCTTTCTTGCTCGACCTGGTGTCTTCCTGCCAGGTATTTTTCCCTTTAAAAGAAGCCTCAGAATTTCATGTTGAGTGCCTCTTTGTATGTGTCTGTGGCGACTTCCTCATATAACACAACAATAACCTACTACAGCGCCATCTACCGAAGATACACTGAACTACGAAGTAATGCACTGCTCGGAGTAACTACAAATCCTGAATCGCGCAATAAATAATTCTCTCGCCGATTATCATATATACAACATCCCAACATCAACTGTGGGGCAGTAGCCCGCCAGGCATGATCACCTCGCTTGGTCGGAGGATCCTCCCTTTGTGTTAACATGACACTCGTTCCCCACATGTCAAACAAAGGCCACTTTCCTGTTTACTATGTTAGACATCAGTTCCCTCTTGCACTTGGCTCGCTTCAGCACTTTGATGTTGGATGTAAAGCTAGTCCACGCTACTATATCCGGAATCGTAAAAAAAGGCTTTTAAAACTTAATTGTTCCTAAATATTTTCAGTCATTTTAACCCGAACATAATTTGTACCATGATGACTCTGTCAAACGCTTTACCGAAATCCACTTTGATGAAGCCAATTGTACAAACCTTATTTATGTCAAGTCATAAGTAATAAAAAGGTGTTTCGAAAAAAAAAAATGCAGTTACAAAGCAGATCTCGTTAGACTTCAAAGCAATATAAAAATGTCGCAATAATATAGGCAGGACGTAGGCCATGACGCCTGCTGACCACAATGTTACGGAGAGATTCATGCGAACTGGGATCTTTGTCATAAAATGTGCTCGGACCTTATTACGTATTGGCACTTCTTAAAACTGCTGCAAAAATTCAGCAAAAATTTTTAAGGTTTCTTTTAATATTTTTTTATGATAATTTACTATTGTACCTGATTTTTAAAAAGAGTGGCCATGAGTTTCTTTGCCAGTATTCTTCTCATAAGGCCCTATGCACTTTGGAAACTGGAAGTTATAGGTCGACACAAGCGCAGTAGATTTTGGTGTTTTCACCATATTTATATTGACAATCCAGTACATGCTGTGGCGTCTGTTTGTGTCGATATATGATTTTTAACTGTAGTTTCAATTTAACGTTCATAAATGTCACACTTAATTGAACAAATGATTTTGAATTTGTATGAACTCTATGAATTTGTATGAACTCTACCTGGTGGAAAGCATAAGTATAATCCAAGAGTTATATAAGCTTTTACTTGAATATTTATTTCCGTTTACAATTATTAGTTTTTATAAAATTTCTCGTAATTGCCGTGTTTCGGGAGTACGTTAACCGTCCCAGTTGACATTCAAACATTTGTGATAATCGTTATATGTAGTTGGAGTCCTTAAAGATCAACACAACCTTTATACAGAACTTCAATATCAACTACGTACTTATATTGAGGCGATCTGATGGTCACTCCACGTAAAATTAAGTTTAACTGTAACTTGGTAAACTCAAAGCTAACCCTAACCTAGTTTGGGAAACGGCTCAGAGGAACTCAGTGGAACTCAGAGGATGAAGTGATAAAATTCTTTAACCCTTTACAAAGACCCCGTAGAACCTAATATTTGTCGGGTATTTTCAAGACCAACCCGTGAATACAACTTACCATCTTATGATACATGACCTTCAAACTTTCAAGAAAAGAGCGTACTCCTTTTTAAAGACCTGTAACGCTCTTGTGACGCCTCTGGTGTTGCGATTCGTCTGCTTAGTTTGAATAAGATTGTTGCCAGTTTTCATTTAAGATCTTTTTAATTTGTTTAAAATTAGGTTATTTATTGAATAGTGATTAGTAATTTTTTATCATCATTATTATTGTTTTAAACATAAACGGTTGTGTAAGGAGTCACTTTCAAGAATATGAAAGTAGAAAAAGTTACAAATGCTAGCAAATATGATAGTTTATCAGACGCTAATGAGATATTATTTACTACAAAAAGGACTTAAGACGACAAGAGCTTCTAAAATGTCTTTCAAATTAAAAAAAAACACACGTCCAAAATATCTTCAATTAAAAAGTGAACCATCTGTCGTTACACAATACGCTCATTTTCCAATGCACAAATTTATAATAGAATTTGCATAGTCATTACTTTCTATCTCGATACGTAGCAGAGCGCGAACCAAACCGCAACTCTTGCGCAGCTCACCTCAGCCGTCTCATAAACTAATCACGCGCAGATATACGACGACGCGTCTCTAATAGGGTGCCTTCGCCCCTGAAGCACCCTTTGTTCATCACAGATATGACGACTATGGGATAATAAATATATTAAATGATGGACAGTCTTGGTGGTCGACTTAACCAGATTAGTGACTATAGAGGACGAAAGTGGATCATAATTTGTACAATTATAATAACTAGTGGTCGCACAGCGGTTGAAATTTGTTTTATTTTTTAAGCTTTCTGCACGACTGCCTCTGTGGCGCAGTGGTAGCGTATGCGACTGCTGTTCTTGAGGTCCTGGGTTCGATGCCCGGGTCGGACCAAATGTTTGTATGATCTGCAAATATTTGTTTCGGCGTTTGGGTGTTTTCTATGTACAATATATATGTATTTACAAAAAAAAGTATATATGTATTTATATCAGTTGTCTAGTACCCATAACACAAGCACTGCTTAGTTTGGAACTAGATGGCGTTGTGTGTAAGATATCCGAATTATTTATTTACTCGTATTTATCTTCGGTATAGGCTTTAACTGTGCCAAATTTTAAGCTCTTCCGTCCGTGCAATTTTCGTAAAAAGGGGTTCAAAGTTATAGCTTCACAAATATATTTAAAGATAGGGTAGATGATATCTTAGTCGAAACAATAACTTTGTATGAAAAAATGTACTAAATAGAAACTTGTTACGTCACTATTTTAGACTATTCAAATAAGCATTTTATTTCAATGAAAATCTGTAATAATTATATTTACCAAGATGTTTTGTAATATTCTTTTTAATGAAGGAGACATCGGTATTTATTTACGATAGAGTCATCTACCCTATTATCATGTGTGCATTCCAATCTTACCAGTCCGCCCATTAACATGACCGTAGTCACTTAAACGGTCACCACACTGCTTCTCACTGTGTTGTGGGTTTGATTCCCAAATGGGACAAAACTTTTGTAATTCATAAATTGTTGTCCTGAGTCCGGATTTTCTTTCCTAGTTAATAGTAGTTGTTGTCTTTGAAAAAAAAATCAAAAATGATAAGAACTTGCTCCTGTCTTTTGAGTTCCACCATCTAAATCTTCTACCATCCGTGTTCCCTCTGTTTAATTGCCAACTTCTTCTTCTTCCTAGCATTTATTATTCCCAAGGTTAATTGGGGTCGGGTTCTAGTACAACCGGTTTTACCTGAATATCAGTATTTCTACGGAGCGACTTGCATTGAGCCTCCGCAACACTGAGGGGAACTGAATAAGAAGGTTGAACTAGTTGTCAGTATATCTGAGGGCACTGATTTCCAATAACGATTGTCATAGGTGTTCATGACAATCGGGGCCGACTGCTTAATGTGCTCTCCGAAGCACGGATGTTATTTTAGATCTATACTATAAAAATCACTATGTTTTCCAGACATTGCGTTTTATAGTCTGTGTTTACTCCCAGCAAGTATTCACATCTCGTCTCTGTATCTGTTGGAAGACTTGGAAACATAAAACACGAAATTGCTTTCGCTAAACTGCAACTTGAACAAAGGACGCTTGCGGAATGTATGGGCTTGAGGTGGGGTGCTAGTGAGGAGAGACAGCGATGGAGGTTTTCGGTTTATATTTGAGTGACCAATTACGACAAGAGGTGTAAAGATGATATTATTATTTAAAAGATGTCTGCAGCAGACATCTTTTGAATATTGAGTATTATTTTTTTTACACATTTTATTTTAGATTTATAGATTAGTAAATAAATGAAGCACTATTATTACTAACATTTTACTGAATACGACCTATGGAAATCATAAAGGCTACTTGCTTTTAATACAACTAAGACAAATACTGGAAATTTCTAAAAATCTGTAATTGAATGACATTACTGGCTAACTGTAGGAATGGTGCAGCAGTTTGAACTTCCTACTGCACTGAGTATTATAAGTTCGATTTTTATATACAAAGAGGTCTAGGGGTTCTTTGTGTCCGATCCATTAATGAGTGTCAAGTCACCGCAATTACATTGCACAGAATATATTCCTAGTGTAAATGTTACTTTTACGAAATCAAACCGGTGGCGACTTCCACATACAACAGAACAGTAACCTTCTACAGCGCCATCTACCGAAGTTACACTTAACTGCGGAGTAACCTGCAATACAAAGAAACTACCAATCCTGAATTGCGCAATAAATAATTCTCGCGCCGATTATCATATATACAACATCCCAACATCAACTGTAGGGCAGTAGTCCGCCAGGCATGATCACCTCGCCTGGTCGGAGGATCCTCCCTTTGTGTTAGAGGGACATGATACCCGTTCCTCCACAAACCTAAACAAAACAAGCAACTGATGAATAGGGCGATTTTATAAGATATTGAAATCGCTCCCGCTATATCTTATGACTCAAATCATACAAAAACCGATAACAACACAGTGCGTAACTACGGAAGGCTCTGTCCATCGAATGTGCCTTTGTGGGTGTTCCACACTCCAGGTATTTCTATTCGCGACCCGTACCTATTGCCATTGTCATGCTAATAATACTAGAGGCGGTGGTTTCTTCATTGTAAACTGTTTTGTGACTGTAAAAATGATAAAGTACCTGTATTGAACTGTTCTAGGACTATAGGCTATAATAACTTCTGTCTAACCTCGAAGCTTGGGAGAGAGGTCACGTCACCTATTGACTTACGCAGATAATTTCCCCAGATAAACTACAGATAGACGCGCAGCACTTGGCCAGTGAGGACTTATGAGATTGTGGGGGAACGGGTATCATGTTCCACCCAACAAAAAGAGAGGATCCTCCGACCAGGCAAGGTGATCATGTCTGGCGGGCCACTGCCCAACAGTAGATGTTGGGATGTTGTATAGGTATATGATAATCGGCGCGAGAACTATTTATTACGTGATTCAGGATTTGTAGTTACTCCATGTAGTGCGATACTTCGTAGTTCAGTGTAACTTCGGTAGATGGCGCTGTAGTAAGTTATTGTTGTGTTATATGTGGAAGTCGCCACAAGATGATGATAAGGCGCGGCAGAGCAAGGCACCTGAGACTGGCCGCTTGGGTTTATAGGCCTTAGTCCCTGAGGAGCCGGAAATACGAAGGGATTATTCACGCGAACAAAAAAATATTACATGGGCGTCGTACGATCCATGGTCCTCTATGGGGCGCCCGTCTGGTCTGAAGACTTGGCGGGTTCCTCCCGCTGTAAGGCTCAACTTAGGAGTGTGCAGCGGTTGATGGCCATACGGATCGTACGGGGCTACCGCACGATTTCGTACGAGGCAGCGACGGTTCTGGCGCGATCTCCACCCTTCGACATTCTGGCCGACATGGACACTATGGTCTACGACCAAATTCGTTCTGTCGGTCGGAATGCCGAAGAGTCAACGTCGGATCATGAGCCTGAAATGCTACGGCGGAACGCGCATACGCAAGCTCTACGGGCTTGGCAGGCACGGCTCGAAAAACAGGGCTGTGCTAGCCAACGCGCTGTCGGGGCCGTTCTGCCGAACTTCGAAGCTTGAACAGGGAGGACCGACTGTGTCACCTACCGATTGACTCAGATACTCACCGGGCACGGTTGCTTCGGTGAGTATCTGAATCGAATAGGACGGGAGGCCACAGCAAAATGCCGCCACTGCGGGTCTGAACGGGACTCCGCCCAGCACACTGGAGGACTGCCCTGCATGGGAGTCCGAGCGTCGAGTCCTGGTCGGACAGATCGGACGAAATCTGTCACCGCCAACATTGATCGCGGCAATGCTGGCGAGTGATGAGGGATGGGAAACCACGGTCTCCTTCTGTGAGGGCGTTATGCTCCGGAAGGAGTCCGCAGAGCGTGATCGGGAAAGGGCCGATCCCGCTCGAAGAAGGCGACGAAGGGGACGCGGTAGAGGCCGCTAGCTCCCCAATTGTCGTCTAAGGGTCGCTGCAGCCACATCTATGGGAGATGTGGCCGCTGCAAACGACCCGGGAAGGTGACACTCCGGTGCGGCCGAGGGGATGTCGTCTAAGGCGGGTCGTTGTTGTGCCTCATACTGTGTAGAACGGTGTGAGGCGTGACAGTGTCCCGCACCGGGGGTATGGGATGTGCCTCAGTCATAAGGTACGGCAGGGAGGACTTCAGAAGCCGCCGATGCGTTCCTGGAGCTCCCCCCGACTGCCGAGGTAGGCCGCCGCGGGGTTTAGTGGGTAGACCGGTCCTCCGGGAGTCCCACACACGCCCTTCGTCTCCCCACGAACAAAGGGTATGGTGCGAAAAGCATTCCGCGCGAAAAAAAAAAAAAAAAAAAAAAAGGTACTCTCCAAAGCGCCGCGGTTCAAATATCTTTATGTTTTGGTAAATATGTTGTGTGTACCTGTAATGAGAATGCATATCTACTAGATAATATTATAGTATATATTTTTTAAAAGTGTATTATATCGTATGTGTGATGTTGGTATACCTAAATAAATAAATAAAATAAATAAACTAATGACTTCCAATACATTAAAAATAAAATTGTTTAAAAATGTTAATGCCGATTTGAAGGATTAAAAATTAATATTTTTAAAAACCAATAATGGCTTCGTATGCAGTAAGGGGTTAACTACTGTTTCTGAGTACCTTCTACTTCAGGCGCAGAGTTACGCCGTATTCGAATTGCCTGCCACACGGCTTGAAGAGGTTTCCACATGGACAGAAACATATTATAAATAAATTACAACCACACACAAAACAAGTGAACAACTGAACACTTCATTGTCCTAAGTGGAAATCGAACCCACTATCTCTAGCTTAGCAGTCAGGATCACTAACTACCAGACAACCAGACCCGTGAAACTGGCTTGACGTCGAACTTCATGTAAATAGAATCAAGCCTATAACAATAAACTTATTTTTGTTTATACTTTTTTCTTATTAATTGCAATGATAACATAATAATAATAATAATAATAAATATTTCGGACATCTAACACACAACGCCATCTAGTCCCAAGCTAAGCAGTGCTTGTGTTATGGGTACTAAACAACTGATATAAATACTTATATATACTTTTTTTTTGTAAATACATACATATTATACATAGAAAACACCCAAACTCCGAAACAAATATTTGTAGATTCCACAAACATTTGGTCCGACCCAGGATTTGAACCCGAGACCTCAAGCTTAGCAGTCGCATACGCGTACCACTACGCCACCGAGGCAGATAACATATTTTCAAACTGAGAATAACCATTTAACAAAACCCCATTCCCATTAAAAACAATGTAACTACCAATAAATTGATCTTTGAAGTCCCCAACGAGCTATTGAAACGCATTTAACTGCACTCCGGGTGATTTTATGTGCGATTACACTTAACCCTGTCGGTAACTAACCGTGGCAAGGGTTAGGGTCCCTGTGATCATCGTCATGCTAGTTTCATTTTTGGTATTCTTGTTATGCGGCGATGCGAGGGTTAACTGCGGTGATGCGTGAAGTGTAGGTGGACTTCGATAGATCATTGCATTTCACGAGGTTTACTTATGGAATTTGTTTGTCAATGTGGGGTTTGGTTTGAGCTTTAAACAATGCTGGTTACTTTTCAGTGTTAACTACTATTGTGATATTTATCAAGCCATTAAAATGTGTCTAAACTGATAACTATTGACTGAAAAATTGTTGTGTTTTCTAAGCGATTGATACTGTTAACATAATTTTTCATACAATTCATATTACTAACTAGCTGACCCACGCAACCTCGTTTGCGTCTTATATTGCCCGTGGCGTGAAAATTTTCTCACGTTTTTGGAACATTCTTCATTGGTGCTCCGCTCCTATTAGTAGTAGCGTGACGATATATAGCCTATTGCATTCCTCGATAAATGGACTATCCAACACCGAAAGAATTTTTCAAATCGGACCAGTGGTTCCTGAGATTAGCCGGAACAAACAGACAGACAGACAAAAATTTTAAAAATATATATTTTGGTATGTGTACCGGATATAAATTCACATGCATGTAGTAGAAAGCGGTTATTTTAATATTACAAACAGACACTCCAATTTTATTTATTTGTACCTACCTATAGATATTGAAAGTTTTTCATGTCGTAACGTCTATAGGTACGTACGTACCTACGTAGGTACTAAGGCATTACATAACTTTGTAAGGGGCAGTGGTCAGGCTGGCAGAATCAATTTGAAATAACGACCAGGCAATTCGTAATAACTCACAATTTGAATTTTAGTTTTTTTTTTTTTATGAAATGAAAGGGGCAAACGAGCAGACGTATCGCCTGATGGTAAACGATTACCGCCGCCCATGGACACCCGGAACACCAGAGGCGTTACAAGTGCGTTGCCGGCCTTTTGGGGATGGGAAGGGGGATGAGGGGAAGGGGATGGGGTATGGGCCTCCGATATCCTCACTCACTCGGTGAAACACAGCGCAAACGCTATTTCACACCGGTTTTCTGTGAGGCCGTGGTATCACTCCGGTCGAGCCGACCCATTCATGCCGAAGCATAGCTCTCCCACGAGATTGCCAGATTTTGATTAAGACATTCGTAATATAAAGCAGATTGTTACCAAATACTGTGTACTCGTATTTTTGTCTCGAGTTCATCCCAAACAGATAGTCAGTAGAACGATCACAGCCAAGGTTTTTACCCCCTCACAAATCATGTACGCTAAGCGATGTGTCAAACCGCTAGCGATACCATGCGACCGTAAACTGCGCTCATGACGTATTATGTATTGTTTGACGCACAAATTTACCCATACTGGTCGGAAGTACCCTTCGTGTGCATCGGAAGGGTTAAGTTAACGTCATAAGGTATATTTTTCTAAACGGTTTGTTTGTGAAGAGAAATTGTTTCTTGTACAGCGCTGCGACACAGTAGCTCAAAACATTGTACTTTCAAATTTACAAATGCAAAATAGCGTATTGTGTTCTTGTGATTTTAGTATTTTATTATTTGGTCGTTGGTACGTTAGATGTGAACTCTTCATTCGAAGGTATATTTCGAAGTTCGAAATGGTCTATTGTGAGGAGATGGAGGTACGATGATGTCTTTCGTTTGTCGCATTGTTTGACGTCGTAATGGTGATTGCTTTTGGGAAAAACTTGAGTAGAAATGTATTTTGTTTTGATCTTTGGTTATTGATGCGAATATGTGGTGTTAAATTGTGAAAATATTCTTCATACGATTGTTAATCTTATGGTCACTGATTTACGAATAGGTTTCGATTGGCAAACAGTTTTTTTTTTGTAATTTTCAGTGGTAGCGTATGGGACTGCTGTTCTTGAGGTCTCGGGTTCGATTCTCGGGTCGGACCAAATGTTTATATGATCTACAAATATTTGTTTCGGAGTTTGGGTGTTTTCTAAGTATAATATGTATGTATTTACAAAAAAAGTATATAAGTATTTATATCAGTTGTCTAGTACCCATAACACAAGTTCTGCTTAGCTTGGGACTAGATGGTGTTGTGTGTAAGGTGTCCGAAATATTTATATTTATTTATATATGTATTTCAATGAAGTCTGTTTTCATTATGTGTTTACATCTATTTACTAACGCAGTCATAATATAAGTTTTGTATTGTTATCAATAGATGGCGTTCGGAGCGATTTACATTGCACCATCATTTGGTTGCACGTCGGGGTATATAAACCTTTTTTATTTATAATTAAATTTGACTCGCTCTGAGGTACTGAAGTTTTCTAATTTTAGTTAATCTTTGGAATATAGAATGCCTTTTTACAGGACAAAGCTTATTTTAGTGACTTGAATTCAAAACTATTTGAATTTGCCAACATAAGTTTTTTTTTTAATTCCCGCACTAAGAATAATTCCTGTGTCGCGAGGGACTTTACAAACATACATGAAACGAACACAAAGAACACCTTGACTTAGAACAACAATTTGTGGATCACACCAAGTGCTATTACATGTGGGACTTGAACCCACAACAATTGGCGAAGTAGCGAACGGCATGGCAACCGCTTAACCACTAGGCCAAAAGTGAAGATGAACACTTAAGCTTAAATATGAAGAGTTATAATAACACGTTTTAATACTTAGTTAACTTTAAAAATCTGCTACCAAACCACTGTTTTCTAAACTATTCTAAATAATATTACAAAAATATATCTACCAACATTACCATCATTTCCAAACTATCGATATAGTAGGTTACATCGTATCAAAGTGGTGTTGGTAGCGAGACTTACCCCCCTAGGGTGGGGGTTGATCGATACGGGCCCCTTTCAGCGCTGTCTTTGTTTGGATCATATAAAATCTTCAGGGGGTGTGGTCTACTGGTGATGGGACCACGTTTTTCAGTAAACTTGAGATATTATTAATTATTTTTTTTTATATTATATGCAACATACTATGTACTTACTTCATGACAATACTGAACTTATATAAAACACTAGCTGACCCACGCAATCTCGTTTGCGTCTTATATTGCCCGTAGCGTGAAAATTTTCCCCCGTTTTTGAAACATTCTTCATTGGTGCTCCGCTCCTATTAGTATTAACGTGATGATATATAGCCTTCCTCGATAGATGGACTATCCATACCGTGGGAGAGCCACGCTTCGGCATGAATGGGCCGGCTCGACCGGAATGACACCACGGCCTCACAGAAAACCGGTGTGAAATAGCGCTTGCGCTGTGTTTCACCGAGTGAGTGAGGAGGCCGGAGGCCTGGCCAAGCGCGCTGTTTAACGGTGGTGCGGTGGCAGATCGAGCTCACCTTGCGAGTGACGGTGATGGGTGTACACACACAACTTTGTTTAATTGTATTCATATCTTGGAAAGCAACTGGATGGGAAGAGACTGGATCCCACGATACAGGGAATCCTAGCGTGGGATCCAGAGATCAATACCAATAGGTGACTCGTCATTGAGCCCTAGTTTTAAGTTTTAAGTTCAAGTAGGATTAAAGACGATATTATATTATTTCGTTATTTTTGTACGAAGTTTTCCAAGTAAGATGATTCTGCACGTTAGGCCTTTATAACTCCTGAACTAACAAAGTTATCTAAGCCGTTATAGTGGTCCTTTAAAGTTAATCACATGATTTTTTCCAGATATTTTTATACGAGTATATTTTATACAAATAATTAAAATTGGAGTGTCTGTTTGTTATATTAAGATATATATACACGGTACATATACCAAAATATCATTTTTTTTAAGTTTTTGTCTGTCTGTCTGTTTGTTCCGGCTAATGTTTGGAACGGCTGGACTGATTTTGACGGGACTAGGTAGCATATGATATAACGCGGGCGGCGTTACAATAACCACGGGTAGCATGTATTATACCTAAGTTTAATATCTGGCAAGCGAAAATTACAATCAAAAAAACGTTTCAGCAACCTCTTAATGTTTTTAAAATACCTGTTTAATTAACCCTACACCATGGGGTAGACTCGGGAAAAAAAATCCTACTTTACATGTAGAGAGGGAAGTAAGTACCTACCTATCTATATTTATTTATTGTGAAACTAAATAAAATACAAAAGAAATATCTAGAAGGTAAATTAAAAAGAATTTCACAGCAAATCGACCTCAATTTTACCTAAAAAATGATCACTCACATTCATTTGCCGTCGCCATCTTACAACTTCCGAATTTAAATGCGTTTTCAATTTATGTTGCTGACTGTACATGTATATATATCTTAATTGAAATCTAAATAATTAAGAATCATATTTCAAGATTATGGTTTAACGCCATTAGGGCTGAATAAAATAAGATTTACGTTAGATATCACGTTTTATTTTTATTTTAAGAGAAAGTTACAACCATTTTTTAATGTTATACGATGAAACAACAGAATAAGATACTCAGATTTCTACACTAGATAAATGATAAATGTATTTTTGTAAGTAAATCTCTATATTCTTAACTTGAATAACTCAAATTTATAATAAGCAACGCATCATTACAGAAAAATATATCCCCTAGTTATGAAGGGAAGAAGAGAGAATCAAAAGAACCTTTTCAGATGCAGATTTCAGTGGAACTTCGATACTATCAAGTGACGTGTCTCTTGCATTTTGTGATACCATACTCGTGAACCGTTCCAATTTCACAGGGTAATCTTTGAAATACTTACTTATTAGGTATCTATTATAATATGGAAGTATCATCACTACATAGTATAAAACAAAGTCGCCTTTTCTGTCCCTATATCCCTATGTGCGCTTAAATCTTTAAAACTACGCAACGGATTTTGATGCGGTTTTTTCCAATAGATAGAGTGATTCAAGAGGAAGGTTTATATGTATAATACATGCATCATATACTAAGGCAACATTGCTAATTTTAGAGGTTTCTATTTTATGCCCGTGCAAAGTCGGAGCGGGCCGCTATGTTTTTATATACAACGTTCATAGTTTTTCTGTAGTGTATTTAATTTAGTATCAGCATTGCACCCGTGCGAAGCCGGGGCGGGTCGCTAGTTAAGTATAGGTATCACCCGTCGGAAATATCTGCGCACCCGGCTGGAACCGCTTCACCTCGCCTTGGGCTATCTAGTACCATTGTCAACGCAAGCACAGACACGTGTATTATTTTTACTTTTGTAATCTCATTCTTGTTCATTGTTTCGCTGTTCAGTGAAATGTTAAGTTCCAGTTTGCATGACGTCATTAAACCAGATTTGCAGATATTTCCGACGTTTGGTACTACAAATAAAATTTTCTCTTAAGTCACTATATCTATCGCTGAACACTACATTTAATTTCGTTGAGTACCTAATTTACAAGATCTAATCGAACTGACATCGTAACCGACCTTATTTTTAAGATATTATAGAAATTATAAATGTTATTTACTCGTAGCAAATACAGAAATTTCTCTATAACAAAAAAAAACAAAATGTCTTTAATGTCCCGTATTTTAAGCCGTGAGACTTAGTCACAGTGGAGCGCATCTCGTGATTGCCACAACAGTGTCCTCGATTTCTACGATTTATCGCGACCCGACTGTACCTGTACCGAACCCACCTACCAATATAACTTGATGAAATGGTTTTCATCGCTGAAATGGATTGCTGAAAATGTAATGGAACAGAGTTGTAAGTGTATATTGCGTTAACATGATTTGAGTGGATTGGTTAATGAAATAAGGTTGCTTTTTGAATAGCTTAGATAGATGATATTTTTATAAAACATATTATAGTACCTACCTACATATAAGAAATGATTTTTCTATTCCGCCTATATGTTTATTTTTTTCTAACATCTGGCACACAGCGTCATCTAGTCCCAAAATAAGTAGAGCTTGTGTTATGGGTACTAGACAACCGATAAAAATGTACCTATAAATACTTTTTTTTGTAAATACATACATAGAAAAGACTCAAACTCCGAGACAAATATTTGCAGATTGTATAAACAGTTGATCCGAACCGAGAATCGAACCCGATATCTCAAGCACAGCAGTCGCATACACTCCCACTGTGCCCATACCGAAGCTTGTCATGAATTTTTGTGTAGACATAAGTAGATTGGCAGGTAAACAAAACTGATAAAAAGCGTCTTATACCACTAAGGTGGCAAAGTAGTAAGCGGTCAGATTTAAATAAGATAAGTACAAGTCTCTTATCAGTCTCAGTTGATAAGCGAGCGAGAGTCACGATCTCATTAACGCGAGATTGTGTGTCGGATACATTAGCAAGTTCACCTGCCGTCTGTGCGTATGCGCATATACGTAATATTACCTATATATATTATGAAACTAATTAATTTTTAATTCGCCCAGTATTACACGCGGTTATTTTTTATTTTATTTAATAGGGGGCAAACGAGCAGACGTATCGCCTGATGGTAAGTGGTTATCGCCGCCCATGGACACCTGCTACACCAGAAGCGTCACAAGTGTATTACCGGCCTTTGGAGGATGGGGAAGGGGATGGGGAGGGGGATAGGGTTGGGATATAGGCCTCCGGTATCCTCACTCGGTGAAACACAGCGCAAGCGCTATTTCACACCGGTTTTCCGTGAGGCCGTGGTAATACTCCGGTTGAGCCGGCCCATTCATGTCGAATCGTGGCTATCTGTGGCTCTCGTGGCGCTTTATATCTACACAACAACATCTGCGGGTAACACCGCGGAGTGCAGCTAGTCTAAAAAAGTCTGAGTTACTCCTTACGTCATCAGTTACCTGCCAGTGAAAGTTCCGTGAAAATCTGTTCAGAGATTAGCCGGAACAAACAGACAGCCTGTCATACCTAAGTACCTACTACTGTACCTACCTACCTATGGGGTTTGAACACACTTAGTAGAAAGCAACGTAGCGACCGCTTTAACAATTAGGCCAACCTTGCAATCATAATATTTATTCTTTACGAAAACCGTTGCACCTAACCCGTCACAATATAATAATACATAAAACCCGTCACATAAAATAAATATTTCAGACATCTTACACACAACGACATCTAGTCCCAAGCTAAGCAGAGCTTGTATTATGGGTAACTAGACAACTGATTTAAATACTTACATACTTTTTTTAATACATACATATTATACATAGAAAACACCCAAACTCCGAAACAAATTTTTTCTCGTGGTTCTTCTCGTAGACCCCGTAGGGCCTCGGGGTAACTTTTCAAGGTTTACGGCCTGTTAACTGTGTAACTACAGGTGGGTCACGGGGTTGAGCCCGATGGGCCTTTGGTAGTCCCGAGGTGTTGGTCCGGTGGGAGGGGCGTCTTGTTGCAGATCATACAAAAATTTCGACCAGGGAATCGAACCCGGGACCTCAAGCTTAGCAGTCGCATACGCTACAACTACGCCACCGAGGCAGTCATATTTCAGTTTTTAGATCTAGATAGGTAGGTAGGTATATCTCAAATTCACATCACTAGTAGGTAGGTACATTGAAACCTAGGTAATGATATTTCGTTCATCTTCAAACCAATAACTTTTTAGATAGGTAGCTTCAGCAAGAGAAAGATAAAATACTAAACTCTACCATTATTTATAGTAGAAGATAAAAAACGTACACGATGACAATACGTAACGTCGCGCCGTGGGCTCCCACCCCACTGCTGGGAGTGGGCGTGGGGTGCCACCTGTGTACCGTCACAGGGTGTGGTTTGCCGTTCAATAACTTAATACTCTCGGGAGGCTTTCACGCTGAAATCTCGCTCGACTGTAACACGACCAACCGATCTTGGCACTTTGAATAACTTTGTGCCGGAGTTCGTTCGGATTTAAGCCTGAGTCTATCTCGTACGGTGATAAGTACCTATATACGGTGTGGTTTGATTTTTCAATTATAATTGTAGATGTTTTGAATGAGTCGTATAATCGTATTATAATAACATAGGAACAAGTAGGCATATACTTATTCATGTTTTTTGTATCATTAACGCTACAACAAAATGATATTTCAAAGCATGACAGCTCTAATCCCTATAATAGCCATTGTTACATGAAATGCTCCACCGTTACACACCGAGCTGTCCGTACGGTGATTGATGCTGCGCTAAGTATGCAAATTACGAGTTAAATAATTATTTAGTCGATGAGGCGCGACACACGGGACAAACACTAACATGTAATCCACCCGGATTGTTGTATGGAGGCTATTAATTGCAGGTTTGCAGGTAATCGATAGAGGAGGTGGCGGGGGCGAGCGGGCGGCGGGAGGGGCGGGAGGGGCGCGGTGTGCGTGACGGATCATGGCGCCCCGCCGCCCTCGTTAAACGCGCCCGCCGGATACGCGCCGAGCCGCGGTTGAAAGCTATCCGGCCCCCCGGGCGCGCCGCTCGCGATTGGCCGCCGGGCTTCTCGCGCCGTAAGCGATAGCCAATCGGGTCGTCGACGGCCCGCCCCCTGCGGCGGGTGCGGGCGCGAGTCGGGGCGCGCGCCGGAGCGCGCACACTCGCTCCGATGCGCGGCTCGTGGGACGAGGCCGCCACGGCGGCGCTGCACGCGCGCATCCTGGAGGCGCACCGCGGGCCCGCGCCCGAGCGCGCCGCCGAGCCCGCCGCCTGCGCCGACCCGCCGCCCGCGCCGAACGTCGAGCTGGCGGCGCCCACGCCTCTGCTGCCGCTGCCCACCCTCAGCTTCAGCGCTGCCCAAGTCGCGACCGTCTGCGAAACTCTCGAAGAAAGCGGTGATGTGGAGCGTTTGGCGCGATTTCTGTGGTCTCTGCCGGTGGCTCACCCCAACGTCGCCGAGCTGGAACGTTGCGAAGCCGTGCTGCGAGCTCGCGCCGTCGTCGCCTTCCACGCCGGCCGCCACCGCGAGCTCTACTCGATCCTGGAGAGACATCGCTTCCAGCGATCGAGTCACGCGAAACTTCAAGCCCTTTGGTTGGAAGCCCATTATCAAGAGGCGGAGAGGCTCCGCGGCAGGCCCCTAGGCCCCGTAGACAAGTACCGAGTGCGTAAGAAGTTCCCGTTGCCCCGGACCATCTGGGACGGTGAGCAGAAGACCCACTGCTTCAAGGAACGCACGCGTTCGTTACTCCGCGAGTGGTACCTTCAGGATCCTTACCCGAACCCTACTAAGAAGCGAGAATTGGCGGCCGCGACAGGATTGACGCCGACGCAAGTCGGCAACTGGTTCAAGAACCGGCGGCAGCGGGACCGCGCGGCCGCCGCCAAGAACCGCTCCGCGTTGCTGGGCCAGGGGTTCGCATCGTCCTCCACGTACGACGAGGACTCGGCCGACTCGGAGATCAACGTGGACGAGGAATAGCAACGAGCAGTGCGACAGGACGCTCAGTGACTGACCACAGACACAGTTATCTTATCCTAGTTAAAACGCCGAGTCCGTGATGTAAGTGATGCGTTGTTTATTAGGGCGTTTAGTACCGTTGAAAGTGTCGAGTGCTCCGCGGCGGTGTGTCTCAGGTATGTACGGTGACTGTCACTCGCTCTGGAGGTGCAACAGGGTTCATTTTGCCTATTATTTCGTGTTATACTCCTCTTGTATTATTTATTTGAACACTTCGAGCATTCAATTCGTGAGAAGTATTTACTAAACCCATGCCTTGTATCGGAATATTCACGAAATATTTTCTTTAAGATTTTTCCAGATTATCATATAAATTAATGACATTTGAATTACAATCTGAATAAGCAACTGAAAGTTTGGTAATATTTTTAGGCTTTAAATTAAAAGTGTGAATACATAAAATATACGACATGTCTTAATTCGGTAATGTGAATCGTTTAGATACCTACTTCAGTTTCAAACCAGATTTAAAATCTCTGAATTTGTAAGATACGTCACTTAAAATTGTCTACAAATATTCTGATCAAATTTTAATTGGATATTCCGAAGCATGGCGTAGGCAATATTTATAAACGCCACTATTTTTTATCAATAAACATAGATTTTATTTATCATATCGACGGCTTTTAGTTGTAAATTGTAATTAAAATGTAGATATTACTTTCATTCGTTTAGATGTAAAGTATTTGACGGTGTGTACCTGAGTACAATCACTGACACCTATAGTGATGTTAATTCATATTATGTGTAATTATATATACCTATCGTAAATTATTTATTAATATAAACGGAAAATATTTGTTTGTACATAGAAATGCTGTGAGAGAGTTATTTTAGTTGGAAAAGTGTATAAATCATTCGCGAAATATAGGCCTAACGGGTAAATAAGTTTGCATGTTTAATCATATGAGAAGAGTTAAAAACTGTTTTGTTGGTACGAAAGCTACCATAGAGAATTTTCGAGAAACTCTATATCTGTGGTTTTCTTAAGTTTTTTTTTAACTAATGTTACGTTTGAAGCCAAGTCGTAAATACATAAATATTTAGGTAAAAAGTAAGATTTTAAATTTAAACAGAATAATTTAAAGTTTTTGACATTATGACAAGCGATAAAGAGGCTAGGTATTTTACGATCTACCTACCTATAGTTATGTAGACTATTATGAGTATGTAGGTACCTAAGTTAAGATTTGAAGAGTTGATTGAGATAAATCTCTTTAATCTTTTGATTGATATTTGAATAATACTTAATAATCACTTTTAGCTATTGATTTTTTTAAATTCATGTTTAATTTAAATGCGTTTACGGTTCTTTGAAATATTAATTTAAGTTCAAAAAGTAGGCATTAGTAGAATGTGGTCTGTATTTTGTCGTTTTAAATAACTAATAAACGTTGATAGAATATTTTTATCTTTTTATCGGATATTTTTAAAACGGAAATATGTTTTTAAGGGGTATTAAACTTATATTTCTAAAAATGAAACAATATCTACCCAATTAAATGCCAATTTAAAGGATTATAAAAAGTAAATACCTTAAAATGTAAACAAAATCTAATATGCCTCGGTCATATAAATACCTAGTACATTCATAAAACACAAAAAAAATATCTACAACATAATGTGTAACAATAAGAATTACCTAATTCCTATGTAATTTTGTAAGACTTTCGTAACTAATGATTGTGTAGCTACTATGCTAACGGCTGAAACTACTAAGTTAAAATTAATACCCGCTGAACTGTCAATCTCAAACTTCTTAAAATTTAGCGCCAAAACACATGTCATGAAGCTGTCAATATCCAATCCAAATTTAAAAACTGATGGTAGATACTAGTGTCTTTTGTTAGTGAACTAATTGCATACCTAATCTACTTAAACAAATAAATAAAATTTAAGTACCTATCTGTTTAGGTATAGTTTTAAATTCCACAAAATGCAATGAAAGTTTATACGATCCTACTCAGTTAGTACCTACTAGTTAAATAGATTTGATATCCTAGTTATATAAATACACTAGCGACCCGCCCCGGCTTCGCACGGGTGCAATGCTGATACTAAATTAAATACACTACAGAAAAACTATGAACGTTGTATATAAAAACATAGCGGCCCGCTCCGACTTTGCACGGGCATAAAATAGAAACCTCTAAAATTAGCAATGTTGCCTTAGTATATGATGCATGTATTATACATATAAACCTTCCTCTTGAATCACTCTATCTATTGGAGAAAACCGCATCAAAATCCGTTGCGTAGTTTTAAAGATTTAAGCGCACATAGGGATATAGGGACAGAAAAGGCGACTTTGTTTTATACTATGTAGTGATTTTGATGAAATTTTAGATATAAAATAAATTACAACGAAAATTTACTGACTAAACTTTACCAAATTTAATTTGAAAAGATTTAGTTTTTTTTATTAATTTAGTTGTACAGCGCGCGCTACTAGGTATGCGATATGTAATATGATCACATTTCCTTAAAAAAAATAGGCACACAAATCTAGAAACAAATGCTGATAAAGTAGGTACTCCTTATAAACTTGGGTTATTGTAGACATTGACTTGGCATTACCTAGGTATTAACGTGTGATTTTTACTGTCAAAAAAAAAGTTCTTCGTTAAAAGCAGGTTTGAAAACTCTTATTTTACATTTAGGTACCAGATATTTATGATGTGGGACCCGGTTTATACTCTATGGATTTATACATAGGTATTATACCTAATATTCTATCACGACTATGGTATCCTAAGTACGGAACATAAGTATGGTTAGGATTGTGTGTATTTCATAGTTATGCATGATTAGATGACATGTAGGTAAGCTTAAAATATTTGTGTCCAAATTTATCAAAGATATGTCGTACCTATCTGTCTACAAACTGATTGTTTGCAAAAGGGTTTTATCTTTATGCATACCGTACCAGTTCTAATGTGGTTGGGGATATCGGTTTCAATTTTTTTATGTCGAAAAATTTCAAAAAATTATTTCCTTGTCTATTCCTGCCATGTTTAACTGATTTCGAATGAATGATTTTGTAGTAGTATGTGTAGCAGCCACTATCCATATTCGCAATGAGGATGGTGGCTACCACTCTTGGATTCTACTCATGCTTTTCATCAGTGTAATGTTTACTTCGTGACTAAGCCCTCATTAAATAAATAAAGAAAAAAAAAAACATTGTAATGTCATAAGGACAGCTGTCTATAAAAAAAGTCAAACTGTTAACTTCACTAGAAAATTGCTGTTCGGTATTTTAAATTTAGAACCATTTTTATAACAAGCAATGTCCATATGTACCTAGTTAAAGACATCATTTCAAATTTCGAATCATTTAACTAATCCGATTGCAAATCATTTAAAACAATAATACGTAGTATAATAATAGGAAATAGGATATTCAATGAAGAATTGTCACAGATAATATAATTATTAATCAATTGATCATCTGTTTCTTAACTTCTTTTTTTAAATTTAATGAACAGAAACATGATCTTGAAAAATCGGTAGTAGGGGTATACCAACTTATCTATCATAGTCTAATTCCAAACATTATTATTTTAAGCTTACAATAGTTAATTGTTATGTTACCCCTTTGACGATTTTAATGAGTTGTCTCTAAAGATACGATGAATTTCAAAAACCGAAAAAAAAATTCACTTTGGTACCTACTCATTCATAAAATAACCATTCTTCAGTAAATTAGGTACTTACATTACAAACGAATTCTCTATAACCTGTGTCTGATTCCTGAATAAAAATTAACTAAGCTACTGAAAGGAGTCCTTTGCCATAATATAAAAAGCAATAAAGTACTAAAAAGAAAAGGCCGAACAAGTAGACAAAGCGTTGAGCCTATTGAAAAAAAAAAGCGGGTAGGCCAATGCCATTTAGCTAAGCCGTACTTAATTTATCTATGACCAGATGTGCCCACCATTCTTTTACGTAGGTATACCTGTTGAAGTTTATAATAATCGCTTTGTTTATCAATGGCTTATCAATAACCTTTAATTTGGTTTTAGAGACACGTAAAAATTGTCCTATCGTTGAAATCCTTTCTAGTAAGTAATCCCACGTCTTCTGTTTTGTCAAACATTTTAATGCAACCATTTTTTTTAGTTTGTTTTTAAATAGCACACTTATTGGTAATTTGTTTTAATAATATCCATGTTAAATTCTACGAAATATATCTCTGTTGAAACGAAAAAACAAATCAATAGTTATCTAACTATGTGCATATACCTATATATATATTTCAAAATGTTTAGTTTCTAAATATCTACCTCTTCAAACATGGTCAAACTCTTATAATTTATTTAACTTCATTACTATACTATAAAATGTAACGAAAATGGCGTTTTAAACGAACGTATTTATTTTTATTTGTACATATACCTATTCCTTTTCAAATCAATATACCTACTTAGAAAACTGGCAAATACTGTGAATGTTTTAAATATCATTGATAAGTATTTATTTCATACAAGAAGTTACACAAATGTTGCATTGACCCATTCAATATCCAATTCATTTAACTTTAACGCTCACTTCCCTTCAAAAGTTTCTTTGATTGATCCTCTAGTTGACATTACTAATTCCTAGTAAATGAATAGTTATTCCATATTGCAATATATAGGTATATCGTACCATCTGTCGCAATTATTACGGTACAAACCATCATTGTGCTGTCACATGTTAATAGCTATGCTTGCTCATATGCCGACCGCAGACCTTATTACACCCACATAATATACCTAGGTTCTATTATCTATGCATGTTACAGATAAATAATAAAACACATACGTACCTATAGGCCGTATGGATGTAATCTTTGCGTATTAGTGCTGTTTTGAATTTACGCTTCGTAGTTGACAGTTAGGTATACCTACCTATTTCTGTCAAAGGAATTACAGTAGTCCTAGTGTCCTTTTTAGTTTAATAATAAAAAAGCAATACTCTGGTTCACCCTGATTTGTTTTTTTTTCTCGCTTATGTTCAGAAGAATAATGGATATCTACCTGTAAGTACAGTATGTCTTGGGACATTTTGAAATAAAATTTTAGAAGTCCTCGGGCCAGTAATTCTCAAGTTCTCTTCATTTTACGAGTATTGTGATAAATATTTACGTGAGTCATCGATAATCCTTTTAAAAAAACATGGTAGATACAAAAAGGGTTTGGGTCCGATTAGGCCCAAAAAATTCCATAAGTAATATTGTTGTAGAACGTTATTGTTTCTTAAGCTTCCTTTTTGTGCGCCATCATGAATGATGAACACGAATAAGTAATTGATACTTTGATTTACCATTTTGATATAATAACGATTTAATTATTGATTTGAACACATTTATCGTTAATGTAGGTACCTATAGACACTAAATAAATTAAAGGTTCACCTATAGGTACGATTAGTTAAGTAATAGGCAACTTGCTTAAAATTGAGAAAAGAAGTCACATACCACACTACCTATTTTAGATCACAGATAAATAATATCTAATGACTCTTGCAAATCCTTTAATAATGCACATTGTATTCAAGTATTATATTAAATAGGTACCAAATATTTTTCCAAAGTGACTTACCTACTTTAATTTTGACTTCGAAATTTAAAATATCCGGCGGCAATATTGACGTCTTGAATGACATTATCATACCTAGATATATCAATTTCGCGCCTTTTTATTATTTCATTTGTGTCGTGCTTATTATTGTGTCCCTAATTTTATTATTATAATTTATTTGCTTGCTATTGAGTGTTAATTTTATTAGAAGATAATATTAAATAATATATTGATATAAAAATATTCGGATGTTCTTTTATAAGCAAGTGTCTTTTATTTGTAATCAGTTTTGATTTCATTTTAGTAGTGGTGTCATTAGCTCAAATACGTTTAAGATTTCGAGAATCCTTTTTTATCTTAAGAAGCGTCAACCATCAGACATTAATTCTTAGAAATTTCGTATTGATTTTATCTGTCTGTATAAGCCATATTCATTGTACCTACCTATTAAAAACTTAGTACCTAACGTAGGTCCGTTATGTGAAAAAAGGTACGCCTTTTTTGCAAATAGCTATGCCTTTTAGAAAAAAAGTGATTTTTTAAAACGAATACCTATGCTCAAAATACAGTGATTTCTTAAAAACACATTGTAATTGATATTTAAATGTTTATTTTAGTAACTGTAATTATATCTATGAATTTTATGGTACTCGTATTACACAATATTGCTACAAGCTAATTTACTGTGAAAGTATACATACTAGGTATAGCTATATGTATATAATACCTAAAGAACCTTATCATATAAGTACCTACTCTACCTAAAAATATGTGACGACAAAATACCGACCACATCTCTTTCTATCATGATACCTTCTGTCTCTTTCTAATTATTTAATGTAAACTTATTTGTATTCAATAGGCCTAAAACAACTTTTGAATTAGGTAAAAATCGAACAATCGCTTACTAAACCACTTTATATATTGACTCACAAATGTATTTTAACGACAAATAAAACCTCTTACAGCATTTCTGCAACCGTGAATGTTTAAGAACGAAAATATAAAATGTTTTTATACCTTTTTTTAACTGGCAATATTTACAGCTGCATTTTTTTTGTAAATTTCCCGCTCCTGCGACATGCAGGTTAGGTTTAGTTAGAAGTAGGTGATAACTTTGTAAAAATGTATCATATAAATAAATAAACAAATGCAAATTGTAAATACGATATCGACTTACATTACAGTCATTAAATTAAAATTGTTAATAAAATTATATTCGTAAACTATTTATCTTTGTATTATTTTTAATCTGTTAACTTATCACACTGACATTTCTAGTATTTTTGTTTTTTTTTCTTCTATGGCTTCCCACGATTTGTGCATTCAGCCAATGTCGAGATCATTTTTGTTATTTGACTCGTATGTCGCATGAAAAAAATAAAAAATAAATATCACTGTGAACACTTCAATGTGTTATAATTTATATTTAGAGCTTCATTTTCAAAGAAGTAGAGTAAAAAACAAAATTTAAAAAGAAAAGAATTTTGATTTGTCAATCGAGGTTCTAAATGAGAAGTAACACTAAAAATAGTCGTTACCTAAATACATACATACAAAAGTCACATATACATAGCAACTTATGAAAATAGAAGGTAATTTAAGGGAAATTTTCGTTTTGTGACGTAATATTACCTATAGGAAAAGGATTAAGAAGCAAAAAGAAGAAGATTACTCTCTTGTGTATTTATGATAGATTCGACTACAGCAGAATACAAGGGTAAAAGAAAACCATACCATTTATTGATCGAGACTTTATTCTCATAAGGAATAACGAGTAAGCAAACACAAACTACCTATTTGACTGCGTGATAGGACCTTTCTAAGGTACGGCTTATGTTCTACAATGAACTACTGAGAGCCGTTGATTATGATAATGGTGACGAAGGATATTTGTGCTTATACCTCTATACGCCTAAGGTAATAGGCATAAAGTCCGTAAAGCATAATCTTGTCTCCGTGGCTCATGGCTACGAAGTCGACAAAGTAACTTTTAACAAGCTACTTTATTTCATTTTTTTGACTGCCTTATTGGTCTTGTAGTTAGCGTAAGCAACTGCTGATAAAGAGGTCTCGGGTTCGATTCCCGGGTCGGACTGCTGTTGGGTTTTTCTTAATGGTAGCCCGGAGTATGGAAGATGGCCGTATTTCCCGCCCGTGTCTCGGAGAGCACGTTAATCAGTCGGCCCCGGTTGACTATGCCAATCGTTATTGGGAAGTCAACGCCTTAAAATATATTGACAACTAGTTCAATCTTCGAATTCCGTTCACTCTCAGGGTTGCGGAGGTCCGATGCCCGTCACTCCGTGGAAAAAACTGATATTCAGGTAAAGTCGTTTGAACTAGTAGCCGACCCCAAATTACCTTGGGAATAATAAAGGCTAGAAAAATGGTGATTTTTATTTCATTTTTTTACGTAACAACAAAAAATAACATAAAATGTAAGTACATTATTAGTTCTAAACTGACACTGTCTGAGATCAAGCTATGTTTTAAGAGCTTTAAAGTAAAATGACTGTAAACGGATAACGGAAAGACAGTTACTGTAAAACTGGTTTCCAATGGCTAGGAAGGGTATCTTAAGGCATTTAAAGACGTGTTATTCTCAGAATAACATATTCTAGGAATAAATAATCTTCAGCTGACAGGCAACTTCAACTATATGACTGGAAAACTGTTAACTGTATATTCAATCAGAAACGGAACCTAACATCTGAATGAATGATAAATATTTTGATTTTATTATGGGTACAATACTATTTTCGCTACATCATTCAACAAAAACAGTATGTAAAATACGTATTTTAAATAATTAAGTACATCGTAGTTTTAGTAAAGATTTGGCGCCATGCGATAGTCTACATGACAGATCATAGACCTTTTTTGTCTATTCCTATTTTGTCAAATGCTTAGCAATTTCTTTTTTCTGTAAATGCCATACTAATACAAGTAGGACATTGCTATTACGATCTAGGCTACTGACTAATGAGTAATTTTACTTTGACCTATATTATTAAAACAAAACTATAATAAGATTGTGTCCATTAACACTTTTCTTATTGTCTCTAATTAATTGAGGACACTCTGTTCGTGTGTTCTTGTATTACACTGCACTAAAATGGTAGTATTTTGTTCACTTCGCACTTTCACTTAACTAACTCAAAGGGTTTTACCCTTTTAAGTCTCCTTGTAATATTCGTATTGTCAAGAAGCTGGATAGCCTCAACGTTTACGTGATGATGAAGTCGGCGTTCATGAGCTTCGGCGAACTTTGATATAATGTCTGAGTAAATGTTTAGCAATTGATTGTTATCTTTTTAAATACTGTGATATATAAACTTTAAATCAGATTTTTTTAAATTATAAATAACCAGCTATAGCGCGTGGCTCCGCCGGCATGTTTGTCGGTAATCGCAATAAAGAGTAGCCTATGTCTATTCTAAAGAATCGAAGTATCTCCATGACAAATTTTATTGAAATCAGTGCAGTGGTTTGGCCGTGAAAGCAGGACAAACAGACAGTTACTTTCGCATCTATACAAATAAATAAAATTGGAGTGTCTGTTTGTAATATTAAAATAATCGCTTTCTACTACATGCATATGAATGTATATACGGTATACAAACCAAAATATATATTTTTAAAATTTTTGTCTGTCTGTCTGTTTATTCCGGCTAATCTCTGGAACGGCTGGACCGATTTGGACGGGACTTTCACTGGTAGGTAGCTGATGGTACAATGAGTAACTTAGGCTTACATTTTTTAGACTAGCTTCGCCCCGCGATTAGATAAATTGTTAAATACAACACGTGTTTTGGAACAACTTCAAATAAAGTCATAAATAAAAGAAAAATCAACTGTCCTTTAACAAGTTGGCCGTGTTTATCACAGATAAATAATGTGTTATTGAAAGTAATTCGTTAGGAGCCACTCAATTTATATACCTACAGTCTTATTAATTTATAGCAAAATTCCACGGACTTCGCCATAATTGAATGTTTCTTTGCGGCGACGCAGGTGTACGGCAAACGACCATGCGAGTTTTAGACATAAAGCTATTTCTAGTTTTTTTTTATAAACTCAACATAGACTTATAGAATACTTGTGAAGAGACAATCTTACTGTTTTCATCAATAACTTTTGGTTAGTCAACTGGCAGGACGTTGATCTCTCCTTAGAAATTACTATTAATCCGTGGGAGAGCCACGCTTCGGCATGAATGGGCCGGCTCGACCGGAGTGATACCACGGCCTCACAGAAAACCAGTGGGAAATAGCGCTCGCGCTGTGTTTCACCGAGTGAGTGAGGATACCGGAGGCCCATATCCCAACCCCTCCCCCCATTCCCTCATCCCATCCCCCAAAAGTTGGCAACGCACGTGTGACGCCTTTGGTGTTGCGGGTGTCCATGGGCGGCGGTAATCGCTTACCATCAGGTGATGCGTCTGCTCGTTTGCCCCCAATTCAATAAAAAAAACAGTACGTTTTGGCCTACAATACCACGCTGGACATACAACCGTAGGTAGGTTTACTTAGGGTTTATTTCAAGTTTTCCTTCACTTTTCAGTGTTGTTCAACTCGCGTCCTTAATCGGCTCTGTATTACGGCAGTATTGTTAATCTGTCACCCCATGAATGGTTATTATTATTATTTACTACCATAGTATCGTTTTCTTAAATGTTTTATACGCTACGTTTCAAGAAATTCATGAAATACAAAATAACGTAGCATAAGGTATCGGATAATATTTAGTTTTTTTTCCGTCGTAGTCTAGAAGAGTCTTTGTCTCTGACCGATCGTAGTAATTTAAAAATGGCTGACTTAAATCAGTAACATTACATGTTTCGAACAACTTGGCAAACCGTTTTGGAAATTTGAACAAACCTAGGTCTAGGTACTTAGTTCTCTTTGGAATATAAGTTCACAGCTAATGTAAGTTTACGCAGTCATTTTGTTTTTCTTTTTTTATTGAATAGGGAGCAAAGGGGGGACCTCTAACACTACTGCAAAGAGAAGGACCATCAGACTAGCGTGGTTTAGAAGACCAACGCCTTCTTGCCTTAACCCAGAGTAGGTCAAACAGATTCCTAACCTTATCATTCCTTTTCTAAATATTTTATTAACAATACTAGCTGAACACCGCTGAGCTACCCGCGGTACGGCAATAACCGCAAGCAACGAGGCGAAGCTATCTATATTTATATACATATATAATATATGTATATATCTATATATATATATATAGCTATTCGTTAGTCTTGCTAAAACTCGAGAACGGCTCGGCCGATTTAGCTGATTTTGGTTTTAAAATATTTGTTGTAGTCCAGGGAAGGTTTAAAAGGTGAATTAATATAAAAAAATAGTTTTTCGAGCGGAGCGTCAGTGAAGAATGTTACAAAAACGGGGGTAAGTTATTACGCTACGGGCAATAGGAGACGTAACGAAGTTGCGTGGGTCAGCTAGTATCTTTATAAATTGTAGGCTATGTGTTATTCTGATGTATAAGCTATATTATTGTAAAGTGTGAAAGAATAACAAACATCTATCCATCCATACTTACAAACTTTCGCTTCTATACATACAAATAAATAAAATTGGAGTGTCTGTTTGTAATATTAAAATAACCGCTTTCTACTACATGCATATGAATGTAGGTAGGGTAAAACCGGGATAGATGCCGCAACGGGATAGATGCCTCACATCCAAGAAACCTAACTTCCCAAAATCGCAACTAAGAATTAATAGTATAAGTAGGAGCCTCTGTCACCCTGTACCTAATTTATCCATGAGCTGTTGTGCTTTCAGGATTTGTTTTGCTCGTGTGTATATTTATATCCGAAATGAGCTTCACTAACACGTAGAAATTTTCAAAGTTACTATTTTAACGTTGTATAACTTTATAAGTAGTAATAAATTATGTAATATTTTTATTACGTCAATACACTGGTTCATTAAGGATGCGTTTAAATGTAAATAGTTGCTATTTTGTTTTTAATATATTTAAAAAAATAGCTGGGCATCTATCCCTATCAAAAAGGATAGATGCCCCTAAGGGCACCTATCCCTCCATACACCATGTGTACCCATATATGTTCTTGTACAATTACAGTCAGCTTTCGATGAAATGAATAAAAAATCCTTGGGGATAAACGAAATATTCTGATGATTTGGTATTCTATCTAGAATCATGCGCAGGCGTTTTGTTGCTAAAAATATAACGTCATTACGAAATACTATAGAATATTACGAGATTTGATTTAGCTCATTAGGTATTTTTATTTAGGAAATCTTCACATCTTGGGACTGCCTCGTTGATCTATCGGTTTGCGCAAGCGACTGCCGATCAAGTGGTCACGGGTGCGAATTTCGCGTCGGACTGCTGTTGGGTTTTTCTTATAAAAGTTTTACGGAAGATGGCGGTGTTTCCCACCCGTGCCTCGGAACACTTTAAGCCGTCGGTACCGGTTGTCATGAACACCTTAGGACAATCGTTATTGAGATGTCAGTGCCCTCAAATATCTACTAGTTCGACCTTCAAATTCAGTTCACCCGCAGGATTGCGGAGGTCTGATGCCAGCCGCTCCATATAATAGGTGATATTCAGTTATTTTTCAAAAAGTGGGGCATCTATCCCGGTTTTACCCTATATACGGTAGAAATACCAAAATATATATTTTAAAAAATTTTGTCTGTCTGTCTGTCTGTTTGTTCCGGCTAATCTCTGGAACGGCTGGACCGATTTGGACGGGACTTTCACTGGTAGGTAGCTGATGGTACAAGGAGTAACTTAGGCTTACATTTTTTAGACTAGCTTCGCCCCGCGACGTTACCCACGATACGATAATAACCGCGGGTAACACCGCGTTAATGAAGACGTCGAATTGCGGAAACCCAGCCCGCGAGTTTCAAGATTCAAGATTCAACACCGCGGGGTTCAGCTAGTTTATAATATTAGTAGGATGAAGGTTAATGATAATACTGCCAAAGTTTTATTTTCAATCGATAAATACCATTTTAAGGGCGAATGGATTGTAAACATTTTGAGTCACTACCCTAGTGACCCAGTCTGGTAGTCGTACAACCGACAGCCCCCGGCAGCCCTTATTAGATTGCGACCGTACTACCTACCCTACTGCAAATATAGCGACTTGCTAGCTAATGTTTTTTTTTTATTGAATAGAGGGCAAACGAGCGGACGCATCACCTGATGGTAAGCGATTACCGCCGCACTTGGACACCCGCAACACCAAAAGCGTCAAAAGTGCGTTGCCGACCTTTGGGGGATGAGGAGAGGGAATGGGGGGAGGGGTTGGGTTATGGGCCTCCGGTATCCTCACTCACTCGGTGAAACACAGCGCAAACGCTATTTCACACCGGTTTTCTGTGAAGCCGTGGTATCACTCCGGTCGATTTTCCGGTCGGTTTCGCCTTTAATTCGTGTAGATATTAATAGAACTCTTATTTTAATTGATTACTAGATTTTGCCTGCTGTTCCTCTCGCGTGTAATATCCGGTTATCGCGGTAAACAGTAGCCTATGTCCTTCTTCAATAATCAAAGTATCTCGATGCCAAATTTTATTGAAATTGGTGCATCGGTTTTGCAGTGAAACCGTAACAGACAGACGGACAAGAGTTACTATCGAATTAACACTTAACACTCAATAATGGTGCTAATTCTTTTTTTACGTTACTTAACTAAATTTATTTAAAATTATTATTTTCTATTCTATTGTTTTAGTAAAGAAATATCCAAAATTCTATTTTAATTTTTAGATAATGTCTTCTTTTAGTAAAACATTTCTAATTTCATGTCAATCTTTGATATTTAGAATGTTCTGTGGCAAGACAAAACTCATTTTTAGTGATTGTTAGTTTAGTTTCGAGATTTTTCAAACAACATACCTACCTATTATATAAGTATTAGAACCAGTATCTACCTACTACCTACAGAAGAAAGATAAGTAAACATCTAATATATATGTGTGGGAGAGCTATGTTTCGGCATGAATGGGTCGGCTCGACCGGAGTGATACCACGGCCTCACAGAAAACCGGTGTGAAATAGCGTTTGCGCTGTGTTTCACCGAGTGAGTGAGGATACCGAAGGCCCATACCCCAACCCCTCTCCCCATCCCCTTTCCCATCCCCCAAAGGTCGGCAACGCACTTGTGACGCTTTTGGTATTGCGGTTGTCCATGGGCGGCGGTAATCGCTTACCATCAGGTGATACGTCCGCTCGTTTGCCCACTATTCAATAAAAAAAAATAGTACCTAATAATTATTCCCGTGTCACGGTGTGTACCACTTCTTAACGACTCGACCGATTTTCGTGAATCTTGGCGTACATATCGGCACAAACAAACATTTGGTCCGCCCCGGGAATCGAACCCGAGACCTCAAGCACTGCTGTCGTATACGCTACCACTACACCACCAAGGCAGATTATTGGAAACAAACCTTAAAACAACCGGTTGGACCTATGTGATATAGTAGTCAAGGAGAGGCCTATGTCCAGCTGTGGACTAAAAGTGGTGATGATGATGAATGAAAAATCCAATCAAATATCTATGGGCCAATCAAGTATGTTGCCTTGAAGTATCATATCGACATATCGAGCGAAGTCTAGTTTCGTGGCCATTAGGAAGGTAAGGCTAAATTGGCCTCAAAGAAGCTTGGTGTGCTCAACAGATCGAGACAGTGTTTCACTTCGGCCCACCGCCTTTTATTTTATAAGACGCAGGTTCGGCCTCACATGGAATACTGTCTTCATCTTTGGGCGGGGACACCCCAATACTAGCCTCCCTCTGACCGCATTCAACGGAGAGTGACTCGAATCGTTGATTGCCAAGAACTTTCAATTCGGATATAGTCTTGGGCGCTGCGTAGAGATGTGAGCTTCGCTGTCTCTTCTACATCATTAACTGTGGGGAGTGCTCCGAGGAATTGTTCGGACTGATCCCTGCCGCCTTTGTCCACCATCGTCCTACGCGACAGAAGTAATGTACAAGTATGCGCTTTTCCCGAAACTTTCTGCCCACACAGACACAACAAAACTAAGGAATGACCTGTCGCCTGCGGTATTCCCGGACCAATACGACCTCCAATACGTCTGCTGGTTTGCCCCCATTCAAGAAGTAAAATGAGACTATCAAACATAGATATCTTTTCACACATCTCAAGCACGGCTTTCTGGTCCCAAACTAGGCACAACCTGTGCTATGGTAACCAAACTGCTGATAAACATATTTATATATTTGAAAATACATACGTATTATAGAGAAATTTTACCTAGACACAGAACAAATGGTCGTATTCATTATATAAATATTTGTCATGTGTAGGAATCGAACCTGAAGAAATCGTACCAGAAAAACAGGCTCGTCAAAAACAAGCATTAAGCCGCCATTTCAATACTAAGATAATTACTTATCTATGGTATGATTATAGAAACAGATTGAAAAAAAGTTGTCATGTCTTTTCTTCGAGGTTGTGGTCAATTGTTTTTACTAAATAGTTCTACCTATTTAATATTATAGTGTGAGGTTAACAATTATTGTTTATGAGTTACTTTATGGTATGGGTCCTTCCTATGAGAAGTACAAACAACCTCTTTTTAGACTTCCCGTTTGAGCTGAAGTATGTAATAGGGATGTTGCGGATGCCAATTTTTTCACATCCGCGGATGCGGATGCGGATGCGGATTTTTAAAGGCTCACATCCGCGGATGCAGATGCGGATGCGGATGTTTAAAATACTATAAAAATACAGTTTATGAATATCGAATTAAAACAATTACTTTATAAAGTAATTGTTAACATTTTATTAGGGAGCGTTCAAGTACTACGTAACGCAACTTTTGAAGATTTTTGAACCCCCCCTCCCCCCTGTAACGCATCGTAACGTTTTACGAAACACCCCCCTCCCCCCCGAAATTGCGTTACGTAATACTCGAACGCTCCCTTATATGTTCTATAAACGTTTTCTTATTTTTTAGTTTTTCTTTAGCCGTTTTCCAAATTTCATTGACATTTTTTTGTCACAGTTGCGCTGGCAAGTTAGTATGAGAGCCTTTATAGGCCGAGAACAGCTGATGATACAAATCTCCCTCTTTTGAGGACATTACAGTATGAACAATATGAACTCACTTTAATAACACCAACTGACTACAGCAATTTGCTTCTGCATAAACACTAACGAATACTAACAACGAAAACAATATATAACGTACAATACAATATAGGGATTCCCCGTGAAATATAAACGAAAAAGTTTGCCAAC